>JAWNNO010002188.1:0-422019 GCA_035044985.1 Lordiphosa fenestrarum
GAGGTTGTAAAAATCGTATTAAAGATATAGTAGGTGATGTGATCAAGAAGCAGAGGCAGTAATATTTTTAAGAACTTTGGGTTTACTTTATCTAAGCCTTCCGAATTTGATTTGACTTTTAGGACACATTCAAGGACATCACATGAACTTACACACTCTAATCTAAAGCTATTATCACATACACTCAGAGAAAAAATAGAGAATTTCATACTTGGATCAAGAATTTTCTAGATCAATAGTTCGATAAGAGCGAAAATTCTCGATCTAAGAGCGAAATTCTTGATCCAAGTATGAATTTTTGATCCCGGTTTTCTTGATCCAAGAGCTTCAATACTTGATCTAAGAACGAAACATTCTCAAATCAAGTAGCAAAATTCTTGAATCAAGTGCCAAACGAACTCAAATCCAAGGTTATTCAATCTTGAATCAAGAGCATACAGCATTGACCAAATTATAGAATGTTCTTCCGATTATCAAGAGCTCATCAGATTCAAGAGTAAGATCGTTTACTCTTAAATCAAGAGCTTCATTAATTCCAATCATACAACAATTTAAAAGCAGTTGTTTTTTCCATTTTGTTTAAATTTATTTCATGGAAAACTAATTGTTAAGCCATGTAGCAAGTTTTAGCCGGCTCGAGGAATACATAACACCTCAAAGGAGTATCAGTCTTTGCCTGTCAACTGGCAGTCGCACAGCCGTCGCTCCATGCCAGCAATGCCATAATCGGTTGGGAATTCCAAAGCAACATGAGTGCGAAAATCGATTGCACTCTCCGCTCGATAGCTTCCCCACACACCCCTCTTCCATAAAAAATTCAAACTGAGAGAGCGAGTTCAACGCCGTGTGCTCTCAAATGGGCTTGCTCTCCTCTCTGTTTTTTTACCTCAGTCCCCTCGCCTAAATACATCATACTGAGAACGAATTTAGCTCGATTTCAAGAGCGAAATTCTTGAAAATTCAAGAACGAATAAATATTTTTTTAAGAGCGTTCGCTCTCAACTTATTCGTTCTACTTTTTTCTGGGTGTAGGGGTAAAGAATTCAGGTACATATTTTGGGTTGCTGCCTTCCTGTTGTTGTTCTTGGTTGCTTTCGAACCTGTAAACCGCTTTGGAGCAGCAGTCTCCGGGTTTTTTGAACCGAACCCGAACCGGCGTAAAATGTAAACTCGACATAAACCAAGCAAAAATTGCCTTTAAAATCCATGCTTAGCCTGGACTCACTTCAAATTCAAGTGCAAAACTTTTAGCACATTTTAAAATCGACCAATTTTGTCTGCCTGGTCCAATTTCCATGTAGTTGTAGTTGTACCCACCCCAATGGCCAATTTCACACACACTCTCACCCAGCCCAGCCATTAACCCAGACCTAGTTCAACTCTAACACCAGCAGCACCTTTTTTTTTTTTGGTTGCTTGTTTGTTCTGTGGCTGCCAACCCCCTTGCCCTCTTTTCTTTCGCCATGCCAGAACAAAGCACAGAGAGACCGCGCATAATAAATATACAACAACAACAACAGCAACACAAAACCTAGAATAAAATCGGGGCACAGCCAATTTCGTACGCCCAGCTACTACCAACCACTGTGTGGTGGTGTGGTGGTTCGGCGTGTTTCATTCACTTTAATTTTTCCATTTTTTTTGGCACAACATCTCAACTCTCTTGCAGTTGCTGTTCGCCTGGTACGAATGTCGGAACATTTCTTTGAAATGTCAACGTTTCTTTGAAACCGAAAAAAAAAGCCGCCGTGCAAACGCTTTGATCATTTCCCGCAACTACGAACCGACCGGCACAGGGGGCAGAGGCGACAACTGGGAACGTTTTTGATGACGCCTGACCAACGCTAGATTATGATGTTTGTTGGTGTTTGCATTTGCCATGGCATCGCATATCAATTTTAGGGGAGTGGCGTGCGTGAACGGATATAGAGTGCTCTCAGTGCTGTGCGCCAGTCAGTCGGGCGCGGCACGTCCCTTTGTTGTGGGCTCGCCGAGTGCAGCTGGGCGTAGCACTAACAGTAACAGGAGCAGGAATTGCTTTTTCTTTTTTCCATTTATATATATTTGGGTTAAGGTTGTGGGCCAATGCATTGGCATAGCCAGAACATTGCAATAAGGCGAGGTGGGCAGCAAAGTTTGTATACTTTTCGAGGGAAGTATACGAACACTTTAGCCAGAGATGGAGATACTCAGAAATATACTACTGTGGGCAAAAAGTAAGAATTTGTTTGTAGAATGAAACATCTTTATTCTATTCTTCTAAATCAATTTCATCCCCTTCAAAGTAATCGCCTCCCGATCAAATACACTTATGCCAACGTTTTTTCCAATCCTCGAAACATGCCAAATAGTCCCTTTCCGGTATAGCCATCAGCGCTTTCTTCGATTCAGCTTTTATCTCCTCAATCGACTCGAAACGCGTTCCCCGAAGTGGTCTCTTGAGTTTTGGGAGCCAAATCAGGCGAATACGGTGGCTGCGGAACGATATGCGTCGAACTTGTGGCGAAATGGTCACGATGAACGAGTGCTGTGTGAGAAAACCAAGAGTTGTTGGCCCATAATTCTGGTCTTTTTAGACGAATTGCTTCACGCAAACGACGCATAACGCTCAATTAATATTCCTTATTAACAGTTTGGCCGGATGGAAGGAATTCATAGTGCACCACACCACGAAAATCGAAAAACTGTCATCATGACCTTGATTTTCGAACGACTTTGACGTGCTCTTTTCGGTCTGGCCTCGCCTTTAGCACGATATTCGCTTGATCGGTCGGTTGTTTCAGGGTCGTAAGCATAAATCCAAGTCTCATCTCCCGTAATCATGCATTTGAGCTTGTTCTGATAGTCAGAATGCATTGTTTCACACACATCAACGCGATGACTTTTTTGCAAGAAATTGAGAACTTTCGGTACCAAAACGAGATTTGACTTTTCGTAGGCCCAAATGGTCTTTCAAAATGGTTTTCACAGATCCTTCTGATATTCCGATCATATCAGTAAGGTCTCTAACAGTCAACCGACGATTTTTGCGCACTAATTCCTCCACTTCATTGACGTGTTGGTCATCTGTTGACGTCGATGGTCGTCCGGAGCGCTCCAAGTCATCCACACGTTCTCGACCCTCTTTGAAGTTTTTGTACCACTTATAAACATTTTTTTGTGATATGGTAGAATCACCAAAGGCCTTCCGCAACATCCTCAACGTTTCCGCAGCCGAAATTTCATTCCGCAAACAAAATTTGATGGCACTTCTCTGCTCAGACATTGTAAAAATCGAAGAATGCACTCTTGGTCGTTTGGGAAACACAAGCGTAAATATATTTCTGATAATGACATTCACATGAAATTTGGCACAGATGTCATCAACAGTCCTGCCAACTCAAGAAATAAACAAGAAAGAAAGTCGGTCAAGCCCGACTATAACATACTCTGTACCAAGAAATTTTGTCTTTTGATCATAACTCGAAAACCGTTCATCCGATCTTCTTCATTCCTTTGGCGGATCGACAAGTTATTCTAATTACTAAATATGTCCAGAAGGAACAAGCCATCTATCTTCTGTGGGAGATATGACGTTTTTTCTAAATTGCGGGGGCGGGAGGGGGCGTGGCCAAAATTGAAAATAAACTTGATCTGCCTGCAGACATAAGAAGCGCATATGTCCCATACATGTCAAACCTCTATCTCTTACCATCTCTGAGATCTGTGCGTTCATACGGACAGACGGACAGACGGACATGGCTATATCGACTCGGCTGTTGATGCTGATCAAGAATATATATACTTTATGGGGTCGGAGATGCTTCCTTCTGGATGTTACATACTTTTGCACAAACTTATAATACTCTATGTACCTACGGTACAGAGTATAAAAACCTGCCCGAATTGTTAGGCCCGCGAAGTTTAAATTGACCCTTATACCTTACTTTTTGCTCACAGTAGTAAATACTTTAAGTGTTGTGTTTGCAAGCCGTTTCTATGCCAAACGCTGCAGATTGATTCTAGTTTTTTTAACTTTACTTCATTTCACATTGCCAGACAAGCTCAGATTATTAAATGACATGCGACGCAATCAGAGAAATACAGCTACCAGACCTGTTCTAGCAGAGCAAGATGGAAAATGGAAAACAAATCAATAGGAAAGCATCAATTGCAACATGCAGACTAAAATAATTTGAAGCTCGGGCTAAAGTAAGCAAAAAGAAAAGTAAAGAAAAGCAAATCAGGTCTGTCCACTAGACCGGCCAGGAAAGGAATGAAAGTAAGTTGTTAAGTCAAGCCGTGACATTGAAACTGAAATTTCAGAGCCTACTTAGGCAGCAGGAAACAAATATTGATAGAACTGCGTATAATCATTACCTTCTGTGGCCAACTATGTGGCGAGACTTATGGAGATTGTCAAGTAAAAACTACAAAAGATTATATTTTTGTTGGCTCATTACTTAAAGACCGCTGATTGTCATACCTGTAATAATTGTCACATGATCTGGATGAAGACAAATGTGTTTAAAGATTCAGGTGAACAAAATCAACATTTATGGTAATTCTTGATAGGCTTAGAGTCTAATAGGCTAATTACACTAGCACTGCGTTTTGCGTTAATAGCTAACAATCAGCTTTTTCCCATACAAAAGAAGCTGAATGTTGGCTATTAACGCATAACGCACTCCTAGTGTAATAGGCTAATAAGTGTGTCGCTTTTTTGTGACTAGGATCGTTAACAGGAATCATGCATTGTTGTCAGAGAGCGAACTTTTAGTGGCGCTGTCACTTCTTCTTTGGAATCAGGTAAGTTAAGGTGGCATTTAGTTCATAGCAAACAATTTTATTAGACTATTTCGCAAGAAAATTGCCTGCAGCTTTCAAAAATAACTATTTCAGTGAGTGGAATCTATCGATATTGGGTGAAACTGTAGTTGAGAACACCAAAAGACTTAACCGCTGGTCATCTCAAGCAATACATTTTTGAGAAATTTTGAGGTAACTACTAACATACAAAGTTAATTTGACTGTTTCAAAAGCAGGCTTTGACATGCTAGTTCAGGTATGCCCGCAGCCTATATGCGCACTGCGCATTCGTTGTTGATTTACGCATTGCAATTGTTATGCTACTGGATAAGTGGATGCTTGCCCTGAAAGCAATCATTGAACAAAACTTTGAGTAGGCTTAAAAATTGAACCAGAACAGCTTTAAATCTTAAACGGTTTCCGCTTCTGGCAATTTACAAAGGCTAAGTATTTTATATGCTTGTTGGGAATCGCCAAAAAGTATTGCTCAGCAATCGCTTGGAACTTATACTGGGCTTTAGATATATCTTTAATTATATTCCATTCAATAAATAACGAAATAATTTGAAATTGAAAAGCTGTTAAAAGCTTTACTTAACAGTGAAGTATTTTAGCAGCGTGCGAGCTACCGCTACTGCTCCACAGATGGCGCCAGCCCTGGTAGGTACTTCCCCTGGCCGTTGCCTGATGAATTGTCGCCACTGAGTACTACTTTTCATAGATTTGAATTAAGATTACATGAACTTTGTAGATGAATTTCATTCACACTGCCAGTCAAGCGCTTGGATCAAGATTTTTGCATGCAAATAAATTCCCCCCAAAACATCAATTGGAAAATATTGAATTGAAATTGTAAGCAACAACAAATAAGTACTCAATTCCCAGCAGATGGACCAAAAATTCTAAAAAATTAATTCTCAGAATTGAATAAATTACGCGAATTATGTAACAGGCGAACAGCAACAGCCGCAGCTGCTGAGAAAACCGCTTAGGAACACACACACACAGACACACAGGCACACATACAGTCTCGTCTCGGGAAATGCTTTTCCTCCAAAAAGTCAAAAGTATTAAGAAGCAGCAGCAGCAGCAGCAGCAGCCGGCACATTCGAGCAAATAAGCCAGAGGGGAGGGGAGGGGAGGGAGGTCATAAAACATTTTTCATTGCCATTGCTGTGGGGAGGGGGGAGGCTAGAGGGGGTTGCAAATGCTTGTCACTATCGGGGAAAATTAATGTGCAGAGAGACACCAAACGAGAGAGAAAGAGGGAGTGTGTGTGTCATCAAAGGTTGCCGCAGCGGCTTTTCCGCCTTTGTGCCAAATCCTCAAAGGAATTTTCCGATATTCGTAGCAGGCGAACAGCCAGCCGCAGCAGGCGAAGTTGACCAAAGAAAAACCCAAACACACATACTCGACCTCGACATCGAATTTTCCGACGTTTTCTTTTTTTTTTTTTTGCTTGGGGAGAAAATTCGCTTTTCATGTGTGGCTGACATACTCACACACACACACACACACACAGAGAGACAGAGCCAAGCACACGTGAGTTATCGATGGGATGCTGTGCTGACGTCGATCCATTTGGCGAGCGAATTCATTTGTGGTTTTTCCTCTTTTGTGTCTACTTTTGCTCTCTCGCTTTTCCCACTTGACATCCACTTGCAATTAGAGAAAGAAACAGCCTCGAGGGCCACCACCAAAACTGGCAACTCATAAAAAATCTCATTAAACAGAAAAGGCTTTGGACATAAACATCAAATTTGATGAAAACATAAAAACGCTGAACAGTCGCCGGCCGTGCGCATAAATTTAGCGAGTCAATGAAATCGATTAGCGCACTCCCAGCTTGATGGATGTGGCCAACGGAAAGAGTTGCGTGAGCGGGGTGGGACTGGGATTGATGCCAAAATACCAGATGCCCAAGATGAGTGTGCAATATTGAAATTTTGGCACGCGTGCTGTGACCACAGCTGCCAAATACACTAGGTCTGGACGGGGGTTGCACGACTTGTTGGACGGCTGAGCAAAGTATTTTCCTGAGTCAAAGTCTCTGGGCGAATTGGGAAGCCTGAACTGAACCATAGCTCAGCCAACTAAAGCTTGAACCGGTTCCAGTTCCAGCTAACATTTCAAGCCACTATTGAGTCAGTTCAAAACCAGTCTTATTACCCACTTACCAACCAAATTTCAAGTTCATCATTCAGTTTGAAAAATATGGCTCTGAACCACTACTGAACCGGTTCGAAAACGCTCCAGAAGCAGCAAAATATTCCACTCTATATCTAATCAAAGCTTGGTAAGTTTTTAAAGCTTATGTAATATGGCTCTTAAGCACGTTTAAACCATTTCAGCTAGCTGGTTCAAAGCTGCCTGTTGTATTTCAGCAACCTGCAAAGCTTAGAGACTTGACTTTAAATCATATTTGAACCGTTTTGCCTTCGAAAATAAAACGAGAAAGCTAAGCTAACTTCGTCTGTGCCGTAGTTTTTATACCCTTGCAAGTGCTCGCTTAAATATTTTCAATAAATACTTTTTTTCCCATTTTCCGACCAATCGTTCGTATGGGAGCTATATGACATAGTCATCCGATTTTGGACAAAAACTTGTAGAATTGTGTAAAAGCCCGAGAAACAAACAAATACAAAATAACAGGTTGCTACCATTAAAAACAAAAAAGTTTTTCTAACCAAGACTGTTTTTCAGACCTATCTTTTGTATGGCAGCTATACCATATAATTGTCCGATTTTGATAAAACTTGGTAGAACTATAAAAAAACATATAAAACCTACGATTACAAAGTTTGAAGACGTTTCCATTTAAAAGAAAAAAGTTTTTCATACTAAAACTAGTTTTCCGACCGATTGTTCCTATGGGAGCTATAAGATATAGTCATCCGATCCGGTCGGCGCCGACATATTAGTAGTGTGCAGCAGAAAGAAGACTCTGTGCAAAATTTCAGCTCGATATATTTAAAACTGAGAGACTAGTTCCGGTAGAAACAGACAGACAGACGGCTCAGCTCAGCTCGTCACCCTGATCAAGAATATATATAGTTTATGGGGTCGGAGATGAATATTTCTATGCATTGCAAACTTCTGTGCAAAATTATAATACCCTTTGCAAGGGTATAAAAATCTAGTATCATTTTGTTATTCAGGATTATGTTGTAAGAAATATCGATATTATAGATACCATCAGTTTTTTCTAAAAATATAAATTTGGTAAAATCAGGAAGCAAACAACTGGTTTGGTTCACAGAGTTTCTGAACCGCCAGTTTGGTTCATTACTTGTTTTTTGGAGCTAACTAAGCAGCGGTTTCGGTTCGCCTAAGTGGTTCATAATGTCACATTATGAAATATTATTATTTATGTGACTTTTCGCACACTTAGGAAACTGAATTCCTATAAACTATTCGAATATCTTTAAAATCCTTAGAAGAATGTGCAAAAATATGATGTCGGATTTGCACGTTTCGTTCATAAGTTTCTAGAGGAATGACCTTCGAAAACACAGAATGTCGGCTAGAAAACTCTACCGGCTAAGATTGAACTAAAGTAAAGAAGTAAGGAAAATTTAAAATGTTGACCACTAGGATTGCAGGGTTGCAAAATCTGTGACAAGTCATCCTTAAAGGTCAAACAACGTGTAGTGCTAAAATTGTCTTGGGCAAAGGATTGAAATTCCCAAATAAATAACTAGAGGCTAGAGGAAAGCGACTCACTTCTTAAGTGTCGTCCGAAAACTGAACCAAACCGAACCGCTCGAACGCGGAACCTCTTAAGGTATTAAAGCTGAACCTGAACCCGTTCCGAATCCAAAATTCCAGTTCGGTTCAACAGTAATTATAGATTTGAACTTTTTGCCAGTGACTTCTTCAGTTATCCTGATGGAATTAACCACATTACTGTGGAAACACTTTTCGTATATTTAAGGGCTGTGTCCAGAACTTCGAAGTTTTTATTTCGTCACAATACTTTATATAAGTAGAAACACATTGTCATTGCTTTGATATATCATGAGCTGTATGAAAGTGTTTCTATTTATATAAAGTATTGTGAAATCCCATCCCAACCCAAAATCGAGACAATTCCCTAACAGTTTTAGGTCGGTTTTAGGTCGATTACTATATAAACATGTATAAAACCTTGGCCCAAAAACCTTGAACCTCAAAATTCTGAACCTGAACCATTGGTAAATTTTGGTTCGAACCCGCGAGCCGGAGATCAACGAAATTTTTTGGGTTTGCAGCCCTGGTTTTTATACCCTAAATATTTGTAACGCATAGAAGAAAGCATTTCCGTATATATATTCTTGATCAGCACGACGAGCTAAGTAGATTTAGCCTTGTCTCCTTGTCTTCTCCGTCAGTTTTAAAACTCTGGCAACCATATTTTGCACAAAGTCTTCTGCCACAAATACGCTGCACATGTGTCGAAACCGGCCGGATCGGATGACTATAACATATGGCTGTCATAGAAACGATCGGTCGAAAAACTAGTTCTAGTGAGAAAAACTTTTTTGTTTCCAATGCAAACGTCTCCAAACTTCGTATTTACTAGTTTTCTATGCTTCTCCATAATTTGCCATGTTTGGTCCAAATCGGACATCTATATAGTATAGCTGCCATAGAAAAGTAAGGTTAGAAAAATAGTCTTAGTATGAAAAACTTTTTTGTTTACAAAGAAAACGTCTCCAAACTTGGTATTTCTTAGTTTGCAATGCTTTCCCATGATTCCACTAAGTTTGGTCGAATTCGGACATCTATATAGTATAGCTGCCATAGAAAAGTAGGGTGAGAAATATAGTCTTAGTAAGAAAAACTTTTTTGTTTTCAATGTAAACCTCTTTAAAATTGGCATATATTTATTTTATAAGCCTTTACACAATTCTTCAAAGTTTTGTCAAAATCGGATGACTATAGGTTATAGCTGCCATAGGAATGATTGGTCGAGAAACTAGTTTTAGTGAGACAAATTTGTTGCTTGCAGTGGAAATGTCTATGAGTTTAAAGAAATTCTTACATTTAAAACAACTCATATGTTGAACTGTGTAAAAGGCAGCCTAAGCCAAACAGCACATGTTTGACAGTAGCATTTGAACCGTTTTTCGAGTTTTTCCAAAAAAAAAAAAGTGGAAAGAGTATAAAACATTTGCCATATTGCAGACTTTCTCCCGTAATCATGTTTTGTTTGTTTGTTTGTTGTAGATATTGGCACAGAGTTGAGGTATTAAAACTGAATTAATGTCAGTGTCAGCACCCTCTAACATGGGTCAAAGTATTTTTGGCCAAATGGAAGCAGCTGGGCACCTAAAAGGGAAGAAGAAATACCATGTGGCAAATACTTGGCTAACTTTCAGCTTTGTTTAGTCTGCGATGTGCGAGTATTGTAATTATAGTTTTGTTTTGGCATATTCAAGAAATGTTGCCAACGAGTTTTCGTGTTTGTATAACACCAATGTGCCAGAGAGATGATTTTGTGATATTCTGGGATATTTGTTTTGTGGCTGCAACAGACTTGGAGGCGTCCAAGTGTTTGCCTTGAGAGTGGGCTGAAAACGTGCCCAGAAATAGACATATGCAAATCATGTGCAAATATTAAAGCAACTGCTTAGTTCCAGCAGAAGTGCTTCAATTTGATCAATTTTGAGAACGAAACTTCACTTAACAACCGTCGCTTAAGCAAATAAACTTCCAGCAAATTGTCACTTGCTTTCAAAAACGGACACCGCCAAGAAATTCTATAAATATCAATAAAAAGACCACATTTCAATTGCCAGCAGAGACAGTCTTGAATTGAAACAGCTTCAAAAGCAGTTGAGCCGACTCCCAAAGGCAGAATGCCAGCTCCTCCGGCAATAACGGTAATCATATTAACTAAGCGAACGAGAATTTAATTAAATTGCCCAAAATAAGCAGTAAGCAGGGGACGGGGAACAGACGAAAACGGGTTGAGACAGACACCAACGGATGCGGGAATTCAATTATAATATGCGAACTTGTTGATGATGACAATGTGAAACGCCAAAAAGGAATTTGACTTAATGGCAACAACTGGCTGCAGCGGCAGCAACAACAATGCCAGCAATTAGCGCTGCACAGAGTGGCAGGAAGCTGGCAGCTCTGGGTGGAGAGACGGACGACCTTGCGTTGCCTTGTTTAGTTTGCCGACATTTGTCTGGTAACTGTTAAACTGGGCTTGGCCGCCCCCGACTGCATTCCAACATGCCATGAAAGGCCGAAGTCAAAGTCGATGCAAGACTCTAACTGCATGTTGCATGCCACTCCATGACAAAGTGCTGCCGCCGACAGGGCTAATCATAATGCAATTCGGAGTCGTGTTTTGAGGCTCTTGGGCAACTGGCATTTGCATTAGAATTGCCTTTTTCCAAAAGGTGTTTACGACTAATTAATTGAAATGGAATCTAAAGTGAATGCAGAATTGATAAACAGGGAATTTTTAAAAGAAATCTGAATAATAAGCGAAATCTTAACTTGTTTTGGAAGCAAGGGTTTTTAATCAAACCGGCTGGAAGATGTTTTTCAATCTTACTTCAGCGTAAGTCACCAGTTGGCGGCTCTGTATGATTTGGTTCAAACTAAAACTGGACTGCAGCCATGATCGAATCGAACCAGGCCCAAAAATATAGAGTTCATATCCATAATCCAAGAAACGAAGTCCATTTGCCAGCAATCTTCCATCACTTCATAAGAAAGATGCTTAAAGCGGTTGGGAATTTCAAATAAAAATAACACTTTTTTGCAAATTCCTTGTTGGAGTTGTCATTTGTGGTGTCTTTTTGGATTCAGTCCAAAAAGTCAGCAGAAAAGGGTGCGAAATCAGAGCAGCCAACCGGTACAGGCTGTACTTCTTGATAAATCTCCTTTGACCTGCTATATATATCACACTTCTTTTACTTGTTGATACAGTGGTAGTTGTCCTATTTCGAGCAAACTTTGTATAATCATGGAAAAGCATAGCAATCTCATAAATGTAGAGTTTGGAAACGTTTCCATAGAAAACATAACAGTTTTTCTCACTAGAACTTATTATACGACCATTCAGTCCTATGACAGCTATAAGATAGAGACAACCGATCCGGCCGGTTTCGACAAATGAGCAGCGAACTTGTACCACAAGACTTCTTGGAAAGTTTCCAGAAGATTTCCTTCAAACTGATGAACATATCTAAATCAACTCAGCTTGTCATGCTGATGAAGAATATATGTATATACTTTATGTGGTCGGAGATGCTGTCTTCTTTGCGTTACTAACATTTCGACATTTCAAGGGTATAAAATGTCCGAAAGTTGGTCAATAAAACCTAAACCAACGAAAGTGTATGCTCAGTATGGTTTCTTACGCTGGAGCAAACATTCTTTTGCTCATAAGTCGACTCCTTATTATCCAATCTTTACCAATCCTTTGGCGGAACGAAATATAATTATACTCTGTACCGTAGGTACATAGAGTATTATAAGTTTGTGCAAAAGTATGTAACATCCAGAAGGAAGCATCTCCGACCCCATAAAGTATATATATTCTTGATCAGCATCAACAGCCGAGTCGATATAGCCATGTCCGTCTGTCCGTCTGTCTGTCTGTCCGTATGAACGCACAGATCTCAGAGATGATAAGAGATAGAGGTTTGACGTGTATGGGACATATGCTTCTTATGTCTGCAGGCAGATCAAGTTTATTTTCAATTTTGGCCACGCCCCCTCCCGCCCCCGCAATTTAGAAAAAACGTCATATCTCCCACAGTTTTGAAGATAGATGGCTTGTTCCTTCTGGACATATTTAGTTATTAGAATAACTTATCGATCCGCCAAAGGAATGAAGAAGATCGAATGAACGGTTTTCGAGTTATGATCAAAAGACAAAATTTCTTGGTACAGAGTATGTTATAGTCGGGCTTGACCGACTTTCTTTCTTGTTTTCATTACTAAAAATGTCTGGATTGTATGAATTTTCTATATCTGTAAAACTGTAAGGGATATGATGTTTTTTTAAAGAAGTTTTTGTTGAGGTATTCAGGTGTGTGAAGTGTTGCCCATTGCCGTTAGAATTATTTGTATTCCCTATGACTCTTTCATCCGATCTTTACGATTACCATAATGTCGATTACTAAATATACGTAAAAGGTACGAAACATCTACACAGAAGAAAATAATGATACATGAATCAAACTGATGTATTCGAGCATATAAAATTAATATTTTAAGCAAGGCTGCAAACCGGTCCGAAGCAGAACCCCTGAGAACCGGTTCGGTTCGGGTTTTTTGGGGTTCGCGAACCATGAACCAGGCGGCTGACATTTTTTCGAAAAATGAGGTTCGGTTCACCAATTTAAGACATTTTTTCAACGATACATTCGAAATTTCCCAGCAAAACATTGTTTATTACTTTCTAAGTGCCACGACAAACGTTATTCTGTTTTGAACTGTGTACCATAATTGGCTGCTGTGTTCTTATACCCGAGATTTCAAACTTTGCTTACTTCTGACCAAAAACAAATTGCAAAGCATTACATTGCAGACATGCTAAAGCGCCAAACAAATGCTTAATGAGAGTTTTCAAAATTTGACAATGAATGACTCAACGTCTGATTGCGAAGACGAGAAGATTATGAAAGCAATAAACAAATATCAAATAAAAAATCTGTGAATTATGTTATAGATTCCCTTGAAAATTGTCCAAGATCACATCTGTAAAGCTCCGGGTTTTTGTTATTTACTGCTCGGTAGTTACAAATGAACTTAATTTTGTTGACCCCTAATATGACTTTCCAAATACCAAATTTAACGTAAGGTTCCAGGCTCCTACAACATGCATCTATATATGTTTTAAAATTTTGGAAAGGTCATAATAACGAAAATTTAAAAATATTGATTTTACTATACTAGCTGTACCAGCAACTCAGGTATCAGTTGAACGAGCATATTCAAAACTTAAGTATGTTCTTTCTGATTAAAGAGCTAGTATAGAAAAACAGTTCCTGGAAGATATAATGTTAATTAACTAAAACTAAGCAGTTTCTTAAAGCTGTTAATGTCACCTAATGGATTTGATAATTGAAATAACTTAAGTAATGATCATTCTGATTAAGCACATGGATAGAACATTTTCATTCTGATTAAGCACATGGATAGCACATTTTCAACGTATTAATAAATCAAAAGACTAACTATTCTTTTAAGTGCAAGCGAACCAAGGTTCGAACCAGAACCTTGGGTTCAGGGGTTCCAAGAACCGGTCCGCGAACCGAACCTTTTATTTTACAATGGGTTCGAACCCCCGGACCGATCCTGGAGAATTTTTGAGGTTTGCAGCCTTGATTTTAAGATCAAATTGATATTTTATGATATCAAATTGATATTTTATGATATCAATTTGACCCCAAAATAGAAAAAAACCAGAAAGCTAAGCTAACTTTGTCTGTGCCGAAGTTTTATACCCTTGCAATATATTTTTTTATATTTTCAAAAAATTTCCGACCGCTCGTTCGTATGGCAGCTATATGTTATAGACAACCGATTTGGCCAAAAGTTTGTCAAATTATGTGAAAGCATGTGAAACAAACATAAACAAAATTGCAGGATGCTACCATTAAAAACAAAAAAGTTTTTCTAACTAAGACTGTTTTTCAGACCTATCTTTTGTATGGCAGCTATGCCATATAGTTGTCCGATTTTAATAAAACTTGGTAGAATTATAAAAAAACAGAAAAAACCTACGACTACAAAGTTTGAAGACGTTTCCATTGAAAAGAAAAAAGTTTTTCATACTAAAACTAGTTTTCCTACTGATTGTTCCTTTGGTAGCTATGAGATATAGTCACCCGATCCGGTCGGCGCCGACATATTAGTAGTGTGCAGCAAAAAGAAGACTCTGTGCCAAATTTCAGCTAGATAGCTTTAAAACTGAGAGACTAGTTCGCGTAGAAGCAGACAGACAGACGGACAGACGGACGGACAAAGCTCAATCGACTCAGCTCGTCACCCTGTTAAAGAATATATATAGTTTATGGGGTCCGAAATGAATATTTCAATGCGTTGCAAACTTCTGGGCAAAATTATAATATCCTTTGCTACACAGAAGAAAAAAAAGATCCAAAAAAGATCCATTTGGAATGGATATGTCTTTAATATCCTTTTAATCATCCAGCGGAGCTTCAAAATCATCCAAATGATCATCAGTTTTCATATCCTTCGGATGATTTTTAGCTCCGTTGGATGATTTAAAGGATATTTAAGACATATCCCGTCCAAATGGATACCGGAATATATTTATACCTGTGTAGGGTATAAATATATTGGAAATGCCACAGGAGTACTTACAGGATATATTTTGTGTAGGAAATCGAGGGATTTGCGCTGGATGCTTCAACAAACAAATGACTTACCATTGTGGGAGTACATTTACCCTGTACAGCCAAGTCGTGCCAAAAACCGTATTGTGGGAAACAACTTTAAAATGGCATTTGCACATCTCCGAGCAGATGGCTCTAACTGTTTTGATACTCATGAATATGAATTTCATAGAAATCCTCTAGCTGAGCTCATGCGCAAACTCCTGCGCAGGGCTACCTTCAACGCATATGCTTCAAATTTTGTCTAATGTGTTGACGCAGGCGCCTGGAATAGGAACAGTTGTGCAACCAGCGATCAGCAACCCAACCCTTGTGGCTAAACAGAAACAGAATCCTGCCACAAAGAACGCCCCCTAAAGCAACTAGTAAATTCGGGAAAAACTCCACCCCGCAGCGACCGAGTAACAGTTGCTGGTGGTTAAAAGATGCGGCAGACTATCTCAATTGTGATAGGATCTCGAAACCCCTGGAAATGAATTATGCCACACTTTTCAATTAGCTGCATGTGTATGCAATCATTTTGACGATGAGGGCGTCATCTGTGTCAGCAGGGAAATAGTTAATACAACTGGCGCCGCACTTTGTCAATGTGTCAAGGTAATCTCAACTAAACATCACAATGTTAGACTTGCACAATTAGACAAGTTGTTTGCCTACGCGCCAAGTTTTCTAGCCACACTATTTTAATTATTAGAATAAATGCAGCTGCAGTTTGTGTTTTTGTCACACTTTTTCCGCTAAAAAAAAAGTGGTTTTTGTGCAATTTAAAGTTTTTATGACCAACAATAATTGTTGCAGCCTCTGGGGGCCTTCGATTGTTGCTGAGTGCCGAGATGCTGGCACTCAAGTGCACATTTCCTGCCCTTTTACATTGTTGTTGTTGCTGCTGCAGCAGTTTTTATTTATATTCAAAACGCACTTAATGGGTTTGGTTTTTCAAAAGCATGGCCATTGTTCGATTTGTAACGGGAATGGGAACGGGACGGGGCCTGGGTCCCCTTGGTCTTGGTCCCCTGCCAAGTGCCAGCGGCTGCGTCTGCGCGTGACGCACGTGGTTCGCCTGTCTGGCTGTGTAGGGGTTGCAGTTGGAGTTGGGGGTTGATTTTTCACTGCCCGCATTGTTTGTTCTTACTCGCTTGTGCCTGCCACACGCAGACTCACTCACTCACTCACTCCTTGACCCAAAACCCAAGACACACACACACACACACACCAGCAGCTGCGGCAACTCCTTGGCCAAAGATCAACACACTGGCTAGTAGCGTGTCAAATGGCCAACCAGCTGTTCAAAATCAAAACTAGCCGACGAGCAAACAAATTGGAAAACTCATTGTTCGTTCGGCTTTTCCTTTTCCATCGACCCCGAAGCATATGTGCAGCTTCACAAGGCAATTAGTCGACTCACACCCTCACACCCTTGAAGAGGGTTGTCCACAGTGGCTACAAATGCAAATGAGCTGACTAGCTGTTGATCACCGACGAACCAAACCCATTTTTAGGTACCAAACCCCCAAACGAGAAATGCCCACCGCAAATTGCAGCTGCCACTTGGCAGGGGCTAACTGCGAACATTTCTTGTTTTTGTTCACTTCTTGTGCAACATTTGTCAACAATTTGCGTGTTGTGTTTTGTTTTATTGTAATGAGGGACTTGCAGTGTTTCATAAGAAGTCGTACCTTTCATTGACTTATTTGGTTCCTTTTAGTTAACCTAACTCGAATCTCTTTTGGAAAATGCATGTTAGACTCTTTTTGGGCATGTTTTTTGTGTGTTTTTTCCATGAAATCATCGTACATTACTGTTGCCTTGCTTTTAAACCACTTTTCTCAAAGAACTCTAGGAATTTTAAAAGTGAAGAAGTCGGTTTTGAACCACAACAAACCATAACCGAACCGCTGACTCCGATGATTAACCGCAGCACAAACCAAACCGGCATTGTTTTGCAAATGCTAAACTAAACCAAATATCACTAAATAATACGGTTCAGCACGTTTCAGCTCACAGACGAGCTTTGAGACATGAAACGCTTGCCTTCAGATAATCATACTTGTAAATTAGGGAAATTTTCTCGATTCCCTAAAAAAGTTACATTTGAATTTCAGATAAATTACGATTCGCTGATGGAAACTCAAAAAAGGGATGATTAATGGATTAATTGACCGAATAACTTGGATGGAATGACCAATGACGACTTAATACCACTTTACAATATGTGATTCCTAACATCTCCAGCAAGTGTTCACAGATCTCTGAATATACCTTTCATCAGTATCCCATTTCCTTTATAGAACAGTTATCTGCCTCACTTAGAAGATGTAAGCACTTTTATAAAGACTTTAAAGCCATTCACTTGATTTTCCTATTTAGAAAGTGTACGAAAAGTCACAGGACTCCAAATTTTTGAAAACAGAAACGTGCCTCTATTAAATATATACAATCCGAAATCCCGGAAACCTCTCACAGAACGCGAAGACGACCAAACCCCCCACTTAAATACTTAGAGACCTCGACTAATACACCGAATATCGGCATCTTAGCGCATACGACTAACAAGCACTCGCTAGAGGTAGCCATAACCACTCAACACTTAAGTAATCAAGAAATGAACAAGCCCGTTGGACGGATGGCAGGATCCTTCACGGCGAGACCCCTTCAATGCTAACAGGCATGTTCTCACATTCAACTTTTCGAAAGTGGAATGGATTCGTGTTGTCGCAATTCCAAAACGAAAAGAGGTTCTGTTGAAGTTTGGGGAGTTGGTGGGTACAAATCCACCGTTCTTGATCTCTTTTTGAAAAGAAGTAAATAAATGAGAAACAAACACATCAAATAATTTCATAAAACGTAGACTTAGGGACGTTTTCTAATTTACTACATAGAGCTATCTGCCACATAAACCTACAAATAACAGATCAAAATATGAGTTTATCTAACACAAAGCAGCTATGTAGAAAATAAGAAATCGGCTCTTAGTCTTGTCTTCAGCATTTCAGTAATATGGAGTCATTAAAACCTTGGTATAAGTCAAAAACAGTGCCAAACACTTAGGAATTTTGTTCCTAAATGTAAGTTAAAATATGGCTAAAAGGTATTAGAATCTATATCCCCACACTTTGGAAGTATAAACCAAGGAAAACCTTGTGTGAGAGTGCCGGTGGTGTTTGTTTTAAAAAAACTTTAATTTTGAACATTATCTTACCTTGTTTGTGATTTGAGCTCGGGTACTCCGGTAATTGATCGCTCAATCTAGCGCCAAGTTAACCTAAACAACCCAGACATAGTAGCTGGCAGGATTTTGAAGAAATAGTCACCTTAATAAAAGGTCACTTTTCCTAAGCGTTCGTAATGTCAATTTAAGCTCTCCGCTGTTATCAAGCAGCGTGGCTCATATGTTATAATGTCAACTGAGAATGTGGGGATTGTGAGTCTGAGTCTAACTAACTTATTTTTATACCCTTGCAAAGGGTATTATAATTTTGCCCAGAAGTTTGCAACGCATAGAAATATATATATTCTTGATCAGGGTGACGAGCTGAGTCGATTGAGCTTTGTCCGTCCGTCTGTCTGTTTCTACGCGAACTAGTCTCTCAGTTTTAAAGCTATCAAGCTGAAATTTTGCACAGAGTCTTCTTTTTGCTGCACACTACTAATATGTCGGAACCGACCGGATCGGGTGACTATATCTCATAGCTCCCATAGGAACAATCGGTCGGAAAACTAGTTTTAGTATGAAAAACTTTTTTCTTTTCAATGGAAACGTCTTCAAACTTTGTAATCGTAGGTTTCATATGTTTTTTTTTATAATTCTACCAAGTTGTAAAATCGGACAACTATATGCCATAGCTGCCATACAAAAGATAGGTCTGAAAAACAGTCTTAGTTTGAAAATCTTTTTTGTTTTTAATGGTATTTTTGCTTTTGTTTGTTTTGCATGTTTTCACATAATTTTACAAATTTTTGGCCAAATATAACATATAGCTCCCATATGAACGATCGGTCGGAAAATGGCAAAAAGAGTATTTTTTGAAAATATTTTAGCAAGCACTTGCAAGGGTATCTTAGCTTAGCTTTCTCGTTCTAATTTTTATTGGAGTTTTTATCAAAGAGTTTGTTTATAATAATATTTGAGCTCACATTTCAGATGTGCCACATTCTATTCTTCTGATTCAGCAACTTAATTCAGTACTGAGCCAAACTGAAGCGAAGTTTCCTTTTGAAATGAAGGTCTACAATAAATTTCAGTTCTTATTATTCGAACCAAAATGTTGTCAAATCATGCCTTTTAGTTTCAGAGCCTTCATTATATTATGCCAGCCACTCTTCCTGTTCAGGTTGCACATTTAGTTGAAGAGCTTTCAATGCTCACTCGTTTTGCTGTTGTACTTAATTATTGGCAGAGATATGCAATCAGGATTGGGATCACTGTTTCTCAGTTTACCTGAAACATACATCTTGTTGCTGCCAATTCTAGTACAGAGTATTGACAAGTCGAGACACTTAACTTTAAAACTTCACCGGTCTGCCTTTTGCGTGATTAATTGTAATTTTCGCCTGCTGTTGAAAATTTGGGTGCGGTTGTGGCCCAAAGAGGATGCAGCTTTCTCGAGGCAAGGCCACTGCCAATACGGTTATTATCATAACCGTCCATACCCAAACAGCTGGCACACTCATGCAGCCTGTGACCCGTACAAAAACCCAATATTAAAATCCACTTAGGCAGACGCGTGGCTGGAGCAGACCAAACCAATTAAAGTAAACAGCAAGTAACTATAAATCCTTTTAGCAGCCATATCTATGTGTGGTCTATAATTGCAATATGAGTAAGCCACTTAGGGGTGAGCCCGCTCCCTCCACACTGACACTGTCACATTATCCTTTTCAAGCCTTTTTGTTTGTGTTGTTCTGAAGTTGCCATGGCAAATCCCCAGGCGTTTGTCTCTAGGCATGCGCAACGGCCAGCTGGCTGACTTTTGTAATCCTGCGGAAGTTGATTTTGTCACGCTTGTCCATTAGTTACCTTCAAGCAGTTTCACCTGAGTTACCAAAATGTTAAATAAACTTAAATATTTGAAATATTTCTCAAGCTGTCGAGAAGAATGCTCATCAATACAGTTCAAAGGTCATTAATCTAATTGTTCTACCAACTCGAAGTCTTGACAATTGGTCCGACTTCAGCCACTGATATTAATTGCTGCCTCAAATTCAGTTTCAAAATTAATGAGCCCAGTCAACAGACGTCGAGAGTTTTGTCAAACAATTTACATTTATTTTTTGAAATTGAAATGGAGCAGCCTACCAAAAACATGCGCTTCTATCTGATGGATGAGATTGTGCCGCATAACAGGAAAGACGACTTGTGGGTTGTGATACACAGAAATGTTTTCGATTTGACGCCACTGATAAATGATCGTCTGGATCACTGGAATCGCGTAATAACAGACCCAGGTCGACTTTAGCCAACACTCTTTCAATTTTCTTCCAGAATATGGACTACCTGGTGGCGCATGCTGGCAAGGATCTATCCCATTTATTTGAGAAAAACGGTGAACCACGCACAGAAATCTCGGCGAACAGTGGACGACCGCGGGTGCTATTCCCACCCATTTTGGAGGTGGCCATCAGTGAGTTTGCACACACCAAGGGAGCCATGTGGAGTCAGGATCCCTTGTATCATGTGGGACAAGTCACCAGACGTTCACGTCTGATACGACTGATTAATACACTGACAGCCAGGACGCAATACATGAAGGTGTGCGATGAGGATAGCATTTTTGATATACAGCAAAAGTACAAGTCACGTTACAATCATCATGCGGGCAGCTATGAATGGCGCAAGTTCTCAAATGGGGTAAGTTGAGAACTAGGCAGGGTGGACTTTTATGTTAAGAACCGAATCGAACCGCTTATTCCAGCTGGTGAACCGAACCGCAAACCGAACCGGCTTCTTTTAAGAATTGCTGAACCAAACCGAAAACCACAAATAAAATCGGTTCGGTTCGGTTCAGCTCTCTGACGAGTTTTAAGACGGGACCCGCTTTCCCCTAGCCAATGATACTTATTAACTTGGGAATTTGAATCGTTTCCCTAAGATCATTTTTCTACATTTCGTTAGACTCTATAAATTCTTACCGATGCCGGAACTTTTAAGGATGACTTGACGAAAATTTAAGAACAAGTAATCCGATCTCTTAATATACATACCATCAATCTACATTCTTTCATCTAGTGGACAATATTTGGAAATCTGTAATATTTCTTCACCTTAATTCAATCCTAACCAGGGGAGTTTTTACACTTTTCTATTCTAATCTTTTCTAGCCGACATTCTCTGTTTTCAAAGATCGTTCCTCAAGAAACATATAGACGAATCCTTTGAATCCGGACATAATATATTTGCGTCAATCTTCTAAGGACTTTAAAGATATTCAAATAGGAATTCAATTTGAAAATGAGCAAAAGTCACATGACAATAGAAATCATAATGTACCTTTATGAACCACTGAACCGAACCGGAACCGCGCTTCAGTCAGCTCAAAAAACCATGTAATGAACCGAACCGGCCACTGAACCGAACCAGTCTTTATATTCAAGCGGTTTGCATCCCTGGTTAAGAGAATAGCTAAGTTTCGGTTTCATCCGATATTACTTATTATTTATACTTAACATTATCTCCGGGGTCTATGTGTGACCCCATTTGGGTTCAGCCGGAACTACCTAACCTAACCTAACATTATCTCGGCTGAAATATGCCTGAAGAAGACTCAAAACACTCGCTCAGCCCTGTCTCACTCAAACTCTCGGAAGTATCTGAGCTAGAGATCACGCCTTATCTCAAATTTTTGAGTAACCTCCCGTTTTATAAATCGGGAACATATGGTATTGCAATGGTTCTATGTTCGTCCTTTCGATCTCAACCTAAACTAACCTCACCTATGTGTCGCTTTTGTGGGATTTGTATAGCTTTTAGTGGGCAGAGGCCCAGAAATCTTAGCTACTGGCCAAAACTCTACCAGTTATACAGATCACACCGTGAAAGGTTTAAAAGAAATAAACTTTAAACATTCTAAAAATGAAAATTTAGAGAAAAACGAAAGATTTATGTGTATTGAACCTCAAAAAGAGAGAGGAAAGAGTCGCTTTGATACACACTGCAGTCCATCTCAGCGGAACGATGAGAAGATGGTGAAAAAATGAAACTCGTGTTCATACTGTCACCATCCACCGTCTACCGTCCACCGGCATACGTGTCAATCAAAATCAAAACAAATAATATAAAATAATGGAAAACAAGTCGTCTAATTTTGTGGTTTGGTTAGCCGCTCAGCAGCACCAGTAGATGTTAATTCAACTAATTGCCGAGCTGGAAAATGCTGTGGATGATATGGACATCGAAAAGCTGAAGCTGAAAGAACTGCAATTGCGGAGTCATTTTTAGCATGAAGCGAAAAGTGTTTAAAACAAAAGTTAATTTTAGTGCCATCCGTTGGCCCTTAATTATTGAATCTATAAATTTATTTATTATCTTATAAATCTAACAAAAAATTACAGTTTTGGAAAGAGGCGTTTTAGGCACTCATTTCCCGCAAAATGTTTCGAGTCTGCTCGTGATGTTTCCTTTGCATTTCCTTTCTTTCCCTAGCCAACGAAATCAGTTCCTGGTGGTTGCCAGTTTTCGTCCTTACATTAGTCCAGTGGATTTGAATCCCTCTTTCCTATATCAGCATGGCCATCTCCTGGTAGACGTTTCTTCACCAGTCGACATTTGAAGTTTGGCAATCACTTGTCGCCCTCACATTGTTTACGTTTTCGTTGCGAATGTCAATTTTTTAGTGGTGGACACAGAAATATCGCATTCACGATGAGCGAAACAGCATGAGATAGGAACATCCACAGCCGACGGGGGAATATTTTGAGAAAATTTGGCACGGCAAGTTCTTAACGGTAGATGTGGGCTAGTGTGAATAGGCTATAAAGTTTTCCTAGTTTGGTTCACATTTCAATCGTTTGTTTTTTTTTTGAAAATTCGTTGAATCTGAAAGCTACTTAACAGTTCTTTATTGAATCTAGTTCGTGCAAAATCAATAATTAACCAAAGTCTTCATTTAAGAACTATTTTGTGAAAGTGGTGAAACATTTTGCAAATAAAGGATATTCAATTGTAATCCGAATCATCTTCCAAATTGTTTATACTCTGTACCGTAGGTACACAGAGTAATATAAGTTTGTGCAAAAGTATGTAACAGGCAGAAGGAAGCATATCCGACCCCATAAAGTATATATATTCTTGATCAGCATCAACAGCCGAGTCGATATAGCCATGTCCGTCTGTCCGTCTGTCCGTCCGTCCGTCTGTCTGTCCGTATGAACGCACAGATCTCAGAGATGGTAAGAGATAGAGGTTTGACATGTATGGGACATATGCTTCTTATGTCTGCAGGCAGATCAAGTTTATTTTCAATTTTGGCCACGCCCCCTCCCGCCCCCGCAATTTAGAAAAAACGTCATATCTCCCACAGTTTCGAAGATAGATGGCTTGTTCCTTCTGGACATATTTAGTTATTAGGATAACTTATCGATCCGCCAAAGAATTGAAGAAGATCGGATGAACGGTTTTCGAGTTATGATCAAAAGACAAATTTTCTTGGTACAGAGTATGTTATAGTCGGGCTTGACCGACATTCTTTCTTGTTTTTTTTTTTAAATTCGTTGAATCTGAAATCTATATAAAAGTTCTTTGTTGAAGCCAAATCAATAATTAACCAAAGTCATAATTTAAGAACTATTTTGTGAAAGTGGTGAAACATTTTGCAAAAAAAGGATATTCATCTTCCAAATTTGTTTTGTCACATCTCTCTGCAGTTACTCAAATCGTTCTAAGTTTATTATAGATAATAAGATCTGGTCACACTTAAACTGAAAGGTAACCCTATTATTCTTACCAACTCCTCCCCCAGGGCCAGGCCTGCGGTGTACTCGACCTAAACGGCACCTTGGATGAAAATGGACTTACAGATGATGAGGAATGCAACATAGAGCTGCCGCCTCCCTCCATTTGGCTCTACTATACCGATGATATAACCATTGCTTGATTGTTCTTAAGGGTTTTAGGGTTAATGCAAATTTGTTGTGATGGAAAACGGGTTCAACTAAAAAGCCCATTTCAAGCTTGGTCTGTTTTGTATTTCCCTTCAAAAAAAAAAAGAAAAAACAAAAAAATGAAATGTCATGGTCGACATGAGCTGGTAATGTGTAGGACCAGTGCCTTATTGCTCCTGGCTCTGGGTCTAATTTATGCGGGCTGGAGCTGTGAACTCGTGTATGACGATCAACGCCTGCAGCTGCCCAGCTGCCTTTTGGGCTAGGTGAGGCGAGTTTGGCACGCGGCAGTATCCCTAAGCTAGGGTGTTGTGTACTGAACTGTGAATGCCCGATGTGAGCTATGCCAAGTGTTGGGCCAAGCTAGCTGCTACTAAGCTGAGACGCGCCCACTGTTCTTGCGGTTATCTACAAGGCATAAATAATTAATTTCAGAAAAATTAAATTGCAAAACCAGTTTGTGCTGTGCCCCAAGTCTGGCCATAAAAGGTGTTCTGCTCTTAATTTACATTCAGAATTAAAAATATTACATACAAAAATTGTGCACAATTGTGAAATACACCAAAGAATATGCCTCAAATGGTCTCTTTGTGTTTCGCCAGACATGCACCAACTTGTGAAATAGTTGTACCTGCGTTGCTCCTCTCGATTAGGTGAATCTCGGTGCCTGGCACCGTATTGCATATGACTCACTCGTGTCTGTCTGCCTGCTAAAAATGCCATGGGAAAAGGAGTCTGACAGAGCAATAGATAGCTAAACATGGTCTTAAAAGGCATGTTACAAGGGCCCCAAAGCGGAGGGGGTGCCGGGTAGCCTGCGTAGAACCGTTGCACTGTGCCGCGTTTCGGAATTCCGAAACCTGTTTTTGGCATGCGAACGCATTGGCAGGCAGGCAGGAAGGCAGGTTCGTTGCCTAAGTCTTTTGTCTGTGAGCCATAGAGTTCATTGCCTGTGCTTTGGAGTACAAGTAAACAGACTGCATTTGCGTTTTTAGTGTTATTTTGGTAATAGTGTGCGTGTGCAAATGATAGCCATAACATAAGGTAGCAGCAGTATATGGCCTGCTAAAGCGATTTCGCTTAACCGATGATGAGGAAGAAACTAATACGAATTGGTTAATATATTATGGGTTCAGCTTATCAATTAGAAGATCAAATCTATGAAACAGAGCTGTAAATTGAAATGACCATTACATCTTTTTGGGTACCTATAAGTTGTCTTAAGCATTTCATTAAATTTGAAGATGTAGTCGAATGAAATCCCGAACCATACAGAGAACTACGGTTTATGCTTTTTGCCTGCCTAGCTGTATGCCAAACAATTCTTTAAGTCTTGTACTTTTGCTTAAGGGGGTATTGCTGGTTGGCGAAATTTTTTTTCGTTTTTTTTTTCCATATTTTTATACTCTGTACCGTAGGTACATAGAGTATTATAAGTTTGTGCAAAAGTATGTAACATCTAGAAGGAAGCATCTCCGACCCCATAAAGTATATATATTCTTGATCAGCATCAACAGCCGAGTCGATATAGCCATGTCCGTCTGTCCGTCCGTCTGTCTGTCCGTATGAACGCACAGATCTTAGAGATGGTAAGAGATAGAGGTTTGACATGTAAGGGACATATGCTTCTTATGTCTGCAGGCAGATCAAGTTTATTTTCAATTTTGGCCACGCCCCCTCCCGCCCCCGCAATTTAGAAAAAACGTCATATCTCCCACAGTTTTGAAGATAGATGGCTTGTTTCTTCTGGACATATTTAGTTATTAGAATAACTTATCGATCCGCCAAAGGAATGAAGAAGATCGGATGAACGGTTTTCGAGTTATGATCAAAAGACAAAATTTCTTGGTACAGAGTATGTTATAGTCGGGCTTGACCGACTTTCTTTCTTGTTATAGCCTGGATATTTGAGAATATTGTCCTAAAAGGGTTTTTTTGATATTCGAAATACTTTAGGAGATATGGCCTTTTTTGTCCAGCAATGTTTTCGCCAAAATGCGATTTGCTTAGTTTGGCTACGGTTTGAAGCAACCCCCGAATTTCGTTCAAAGCGTTCTTTTCAGATTCGCGTTTGCTGGCATTGCAGATTGATATATGTAAGTATTTCACAAAAAAAAAAATGTTTTATTGCCTAAAATTTTCTTTGAGTGTCTTCAAAATCACGTTTTTGAACTTCGAAGTTACTTTTTTCCAGTTCTATGGAACCGATTTTGATGAATCAAAGTGCAATCGACGCAGAATTGTCACAATTCTGGCCCCTACCTCAATCATAATTTTAAAAATTTGTTTACTATTTTTTTTTACACTAAACTACAAAAAAAAAATAACCCAAAATCGATTTTTCATTTTTCAATTTGCGCCATTTTGTAAAAATAAAATCGCAAAAATATGATTGAGGTAGGGGCCAGAATTACATCTGTACTGAATCAAACGCCGTTTACTTTTTCCATTTCGGATGATCCGAAGTGGAGTTATCCATGCCGCCAGCAGCATACCTTTTTTTTCGACGTCCAACTTCGAAGGCCGACTACTTTTTGAACAGCCCTCGTACAAAGGAAAAAAATTGCTTTTTATTTAATTCAATATGTTCTTAATACAATATAAAAAAAACAGAACTTAAATAACCATTACCGTTTTCAAATAAGATTTTTTTTAAAAAGGCCCAAAAACTGCCTTCCAACCAGCAATACCCCCTTAAACGAAGCAGAAGAACTTGCTCCCTGACCATGTAAACATTTTCAATGATCATGAAAGCCAATTTGACGTATGATAATAGAGGAGCATGTATCGAGGAAAAAGTCCTTTGTTTTCAAGTGATCGATAAGTTATTTTCGATATCAATATGCGTATCTTGATTAATTTGGTGCACTTAAGCTAAGAATAAGTTTATTTCTGGGCAATAAACAATTTCAATAAACTACACAAATATATATTAAATTTAGGGAATTTCCATTTTGAGACGTAGTTGCACATATCTCTGCGCAGCTTTATAAAAATTGTCTTTTAAAGTCTCTGTCCAAAAATGTGGCAACTCGTTCAGAAGAAACTATTCGATGTATAATTTTATACTGATACCTGCTCTGCTGAACACGGCCAATGTTCATATGAACCGGTTCATTCCAATGAATCAATGGCTGTGTAATAGATTTAACCAGAGATGCAAACCACTCAGTGGTTCACACAGTTTCTAAACCGCCGATTCGGTTCATTACTTGGTTTTTGGAGCTAACTGAACCGCGGTTTCGGTTCGGTTCACTGGTTCACAAAGGCACATAATGAAATATTACACAGGCCGACAAAATGGACATCTTTATGAGGTGCAGCCTTGTCGATGTTAAAGTGTGTTAAATTAATGTTCACTGATTCCAAAACTGGTTTCGGTTTAGCTACATCAGCTCTCGTTTCCAAGATATGGCGGTAAAACGATTTTGTCAAATTTTTGACACTCTAGGAATTACGGAGGCCACACTAGGCATATATATCTTCACTTATGAGCTATATGCGAAAGAGCACTTATCAATGCGTCTTTAAAAATTGAAAAGCTCTATATAAGAACAGCGGAAAGTGTCTGAATTGGCCTCTAAAGTCAAACTATTCTTGACTTATGGCATTCTTTTGTGAAGATAAATCATCACTTTTAAGCTATCGCCACTTTTGAATCAATATTTTAGTTATTTGAGCATATAGCCAAACATTTGATCTAATATTGTGATTTTTGTCGCACTTGGGCAAAGTTACAGCCTTTTCAAAACGAAATACATATTTATTTTTATGGGAGGACAACTAGACTCGAACTTAAAATTTGTATAGGAACAATCAAAAGGCTACTTGATTCAACATGGAATTTGTCAAAAAGAAAGGCAGCTGAAAACAAATAACATCCTCTGCAAATCTTGCAGAGAGCTGAACCAAACGGAAGCGTTTTTATTTGTGGTTTTTGGTTCGGTTCAGCATTTCTGAAAGAAAGTCAGTTCGGTTTGCGGTTCGGTTCGCCAGCTGGAATAAACGGTTCGGTTTAGAACCGGTTTGCATTCCTGGACTTAACAGAACTTCTCAGGCATCTATAAATTCAAAACTAAGTTGCGTAGCTGAGTTTTTGGACTACCAGTCTGAGAAATCAGGTCTTTTAATACAGCTTTAATGCAGTAGACAAATCGAAATATGTTCCAGCATTATCTATGTAACGAAATGAAAACGAGAAAGCTAAGCAAACTTCGTCTGTGCCCAAGTTTTTATACCGTTGCAAGTGCTCGCTTAAATATTTTCAAAAAATACTCCATTTTTCCATTTTCCGACCGATCGTTCGTATGGGAGCTATATGATATAGTCATCCGATTTGGCCAAAAATTTGTAAAATTATGTGAAGGCATATGAAACAAACAAATACAAAATTGCAGGATGCTACCATTAAAAACAAAAAAGTTTTTCTAACTAAGACTGTTTTTCAGACCTATCTTTTGTATGGCAGCTATACCATATAGTTCTCCGATTTTCATCAAACTTGGTAGAATTATGAAAAAGCATAGAAGTCCTATGAATACAAAGTTTGGAGACGTTTCCATGGAAAAGAAAAAAGTTTTTCATACTAAAACTAGTTTTCCGACCGATTGTTCCTATGGCAGCTATGAGATATAGTCTTCCAATCCAGTCGGTTCCGACATATAAGTAGTGTACAGCAAAAAGAAGACTCTGTGCAAAATTTCAGCTCGATAGCTTTAGAACTGACAGACAGACGGACGGACAAAGCTCAATCGACTCAGCTTGTCAGCCTGATCAAGAATATATATAGTTTATGGGGTCGGAAATGAATATTTCTATGCGTTGCAAACTTCTGGGCAAAATTATGATACCCTTTGCAAGGGTATAAAAATAATCAAAGATATAACTAAAATGTTGTCATATCCTTTTCTCAGGACATGGTTTCAATTAAGGTAGAAACTTTGAAGCAACAACTTGTGCAAATAATCTTGAGTGAAAATGAAGATGAGAAATAAAGTATCAAAGGTGTTGGCTTTCTGCACGTTCTTCCCCTTAACGCAATATAAAATATATAAATTTCTTCTTTATGCTTAGAAGTTCGTTTTACAGGCCAGACAAGCCAGCTTCCTTTTTTTAATACTCAATGCCGTCGCCCAAGGCCATGACCCAACTTAAAGTGCATTCCACATATCTTCTCGGGAGCTTCTCCAACCATTTTAATAGCCTCTAACGGTTGATGGTTATGCCAGTGACATCTTGCCATCACAGAGACAACCAACCAACCCATACCCAAACAACAATGTACTACATAAATCGCCCTGTTCACGCTGGCATTCCTTAGCTTACAACTAACCCACTTCAACTGGGGGCTATCATCCACACCATGACCCATTCCCACCGTCTGAGCCATGCGTACACAAAAGCCTTGGGTAAATCTAAATCTATTTAAATTCTATGCCGGTTGCTGGCATTCGTTCTCAAAGCCAGGCGGAAGTTGTGCGCATTCTTTTCCCAGCTCCTAATTTAGTGCTTAGTTTTTGGCGTAAATCGGTGCGGACAAGGTGTAATGGGGCGGGTGTCAATGGGAGAAGAAATAGAAAGCCAAAAACGTTGATGACATGAAGGTCAATTTGTGTGGTCACACCACACCCATAAGGAAGTCGTCCAAAAAAGGGGCCAGGAACGTCCGCTATGGAAATGGGTGTCAATTTCAGTTTTCATTGACCGTTTGCCGGCATTTGGCATTCCACACGGAGCCGCGGAGGCAGTAAATTAAATAATAAAACAACAAGAAAAAGAATCCAACAATTGCGATAATAAATATCGGAACCAAATTAGGAAGTGCCGCTCACCATATTTGGTTGGGGGACAGGGACAGCAGCAATAACACTGTCAAGTGGGTCTTTGTGCGGTTAAAAGCAAGCAAACGTTGTCTTTGGCATATTAAATATGAGGGGAAATGTTGGGTGGGTCTGTCGATTGAAGATTGGAACTGATTTGATTAAGTAATATGCGGTTGGGCTATGAAAGTAGTTTATATGTATGATTGAATCATTAAAGGATCAGCGGTTTTTAGGTATTTAACAAACTATTAGCCCGACTGACTGATTAGCCAACCACAGCCCAAACTGCCTTACCTGGAAATCTCAAAAAACTTACCAAGAAGGAAATTCTGTTAAATTCGATACCGAAGTGGCTGCAAATGCCCAGAAAATTTAGTTTGGGATGAACTTCTTAACAGTTTGTGTAATGAATTCGGTTCTATGGATCTTAAAACCAATTACAAGTCCATGAAACCAGAGTAACTCAAAGTAAAAATGCGACAAAGGAACAACTTAAAGTTAAAAGTGTTGTGGAATGTTGGAATTTCTGCTTAGAAGTGGGTGAAAATGCCCGGAAAATGTTTGTTTGTGGTGAACTTCTTAGGAGTTTGTGTTATGAATTCGGTTCTAGGGACTTTAAACCAACTACAAGTCCATGGAACCAGAGTAACGCGAAGCAATGATGCGAGAAAGGAACAACTTAAAGATCGTAGTGCTTTGTAATGCTAAAATTTCTGCTTAGAAGTGGGTGAAAATACCCGGAAAATGTATGTTTTTGGTGAACTTCTTAATAGTTTGTGTTATGAATTCGGTTCTAGGGACTTTAAATCAATATCCAGTCCCCAGAACCAAAGTAACTCGAAGTAAAGATGCGAGAAAGGAACATCTTAATGGTGGAAGTGCTTTGTAATGTTGGAATTTCTGCTTAGAAGTGGGTGAAAATACGCTGAAAAGTTTATATGGGGTGAACTTCTTAAGAGTTTGTGTTATCAAATTTGCATCTATGGACTTTGAACCAATTTTAAAGTCCATAGAACCAAAGTAACTCGAAGTGATAATGCAAGAAAGGAACAACTCAAAGATTGAAGTAGCTGGAAGCTGGAATTCCCTGGCGTGGAATGCCATTTACCGAAATTGCAGCAGCTCTATAAAAATCGAACAGGTTATTGACATTGCAAAAGAATATTTCTAAGACTTCTCCGATTGCTTGTGTAAAAACCCAGTTCCTCTTTCATTTCATCCAATCCACAGCATGGACACATCCATGTGTCTTCAGTTTGTTTTCTTTCTACCAAATTGATATGCAACTTTTGCACCAAACCCTCAAGTGATTTTCATAAATTATTCAAAGCTTAACTGCTTCCGTTTGGCAGTTTGACAGAACTCAATTCAGACTTGGACTTGCCGGGGATCGAGGTCTCGGCTGCACTTTCTTGCGGTTTTGCCCAGCTGTTTGTATAAATTTCCAGCAAATAACAATTTCGACGAGTTTATTTTACATTTTATTGTATAATTTTCGGATGTGGTTACCAGTTGGCAGGCGGAGGAGGCCAAGATGTTTGCTGTTGTGGCATAAATTAACGCGTGCAACTAAATAAAAATAAATACATTTTTATTTACATTTGTGTCCAGGCGACTCGGCTTGGGGTTCTGGCTGAGTGCCCACAAGGTATGCGTCAAATGAAAAGTCGGAGACAATGGGGCGGTTTTGCTTCACAGCGTCAGAGAACTGAGCGAGAGAGAGAGAAAAGGAATGCAAATTTAATGGCCAGGTAAAGGGTTAATGGATATTAACACAATATTTGTTGCCATTCGACAAACCCTTTTACTGGGAAATCTAATCAGGCTGAGGGTTTTTTCCCATGCAAATCATTAGGACACAGCGCACGTGACGCTCAACAACTACCCACAGTTGTGTCCTTGCGTGTTTTTAATAACTGTCCAACGCTTCCTGTCACCCGGGAGCCGTTAAGTTGGCCCTGTGTTTTCCTGCTGAGCGTGGGAGCGGCTTTTCCATTTGCTGTTCCATTGATTTATATCATGTCTGCGGGCCTCAATTGATTCTTAAAGTGGATCTGTGGATTATTAAATTTGATCTGCGCTCTTTGCTTATTGCGGTTAAGGGTTGATGGTTGATGGGGTTGCCAAATTGAATTGTACTTGAGGGCATTCAATTGAATGTGATTTATGGCATACAAGTGTTGAGGAGGGCTTAAAGTGTATTTAACAAGGGTTTGTGAATGAGTTGAGGCGTGTGCATGTGTGAGGGATTAACAACACTGTGGCAGTATAAAACGGCTTAAAGGTTGAAAGGAAAACCAATTCTTATTTTTTAAGATCCTGCTTTGCCTGTAGGAAAGTTGCCTAAAAAGAGAGTAAAGAACAGGACAGGAAATGTGAAAGAAATCTACTGCAGAAACCTGCTGGCTTAAGGTTCTGGTGTTAGGTAAAGTGACTTTGAGACTTAAGAACCTTTAAATCAGGGCAATGAAACTCACCTTGGTTTGAATTGTGAGGGATCTATCGAAATCAAGTGTGTTTCGTTTAATAAAACAGAAGGGTAATCAATAACTTTGTACTTGAATCAAATCTCAATACTTCGGTTAATATACTTGATTCAATCGACTAATCGTTGGACAAATTGCTGGCTTTGTTTATTTGATTGATTAACGACAATGGAAATGAAATTCGAAGATACAGAGCTATAAATAAATGAAGCAAAAGATTACAAGGAGACCTCCTACAGCTACACTCATAAAACATTCGCCCTGAAAACTAGAAATTCTCCTATGAAATCCGTGCAAAGGCGATTCACCGTAAAATTAAGAAAAATATTTCCTCATTTATGGAAAACTTTCAAAGTTTCAGAAAATTTTTCCATAAATGAGACAAATTTTTCTTTATTTTAGGGTGACTCGCCTTAAGACGGATTTCATAGGAGAATTTCTAGTTTTCAGGGCGAATTGTTTTACCAATGTAATTTTCTGATCAGTATCAGAGGACTTCTGTATCAACTTGGAGAAATGTATCAACTTGCACGATTGGAGATCAAGCTCGATTCATTTTACTGTAACTGGAACTGTTAACGAGGATCATGCATTGTTGTCAGAGAGCAAACTTATGAAGGCGCTGCGATTTATGCAAGTGGTGGCTTTTTATACCCTTGCAAAGGGTATCATAATTTTGCTCAGAAGTTTGCAACGCATAGAAATATTCATTTCCGACCCCAAAAACTATATATATTCCTGATCAGAGTGACAAACTGAGTCGATTGAGCTTTGTCCGTCCGTCTGTCTCTCAGTTTAAAAGCTATCGATCTGAAATTTTGCACAGAGTCTTCCTTTTTGTTGCTCACTACTAATATGTCGGAACCGACCGTATCGGATGACTATATCTCATAGGAACAGTCGGTCGGAAAACTAGTATTAGTATGAAAAACTGTTTTCTTTTCAATGGAAACGTCTCCAAACTTTGTAATCGTAGGTTTTCTATGTTTTTTTATAATTCTACCAAGTTTTATTAAAATCGGACAACTATATGGCATAGCTGCCATACCATAGATAGGTCTGAAAAACAGTTTTAGTTGAAAAAACTTTTTTGTTTTTAATGGTAGCATCCTGCAATTTTGTATTTGTTTGTTTTACATGCTTAAGTACAAATTTTTGGCCAAATCGGATGACTATATCTAAATATAGCTCCCATATAGCATTTGCAAGGGTATACAAATTTCAGCTTTCTCGTTTAAGTATGTATGATTTTCAACCTAGCCCAAAATGGCAGGACATAATGTGCCCAATGTTCTTTTCACAAGTTTGCTTGTTGCTGGCAAAACTATTTAGAGTAGACCAAAAAGGTTTTTGTTTAAGCCATGTTAAAAGAAAACATTGTTTCATTGTTTTCAAAACCAAGTTGGCAGTTTTAATATTTGTCAAATGCTGTTCATGCTTCGTACTCACTTCCAAATGAGACCTTGCTCCAAACGGAAAACACAAAACTGTATATTTTTACATCAATGGAAGCCCCATCTAAGACTAAGTTCATATATCTCAAGCGCTGGTTATCGCAGCAACCGCCATGCGACATTCCTCTCGGCCAACTCCGGTCGGGATATATAAGGCCAATGCAACAACAGCAGGAGGAGGTCATTCAAGTGGAGAATACTCCCCAACAGCATCAGCATCGCAGAGTTTTTTTGACGGCTCTAACATGGGAGGAGATGGCCGATATCACTAGTCCAACGCTTTTGCAGCCGGTTAGGGTTCCAACAACTGTGGTAAATATGATTTATTTGCCGTTTCAGAAAGAGCCAAATTATGACATGTAAACCTTTTTTTTTTGTTTTTTGAACAGTTGGTCCAAAATCTATTCATGATGCTAAATGAACGGCTGGAGCTGGACTAGCTTTTCAGGACTGCGCCAATTTAATCAAATATTTGTTGTGTTGAAGAGTTTGAGTGGTACAGATGGTTGGTTGGTTGTTGATTTGCTGGAGGATTTGTTAATCAGTTTAACACTATAATCATGTTGAAGAGCTTGATGAGTTGCGGATGTTAGTTAACATACCCATACATACTATATATATTTTTTAAACCTACTTTTAAAATTTCAAGTATTGTTTGCTGCAGCTTATACACTGAAATGCTTCCCCACAAAATTAAAGACTGAAAACTGTTGTGGAAGTATCTTTTATTAACACGCCACCAGATTTTGAGTGTGACCGGACTGATCCTTCATTCAAACGAATTGGAAACGGATGAAAATCGAAACCAAAGCAATTGATCTCCCAGCAGTAAACTTGTGGGAGCTAAAGTCGAACTGCGAGGTCAACTGAAAGGAACCAAGAGGTCTGCCCTCAATTCATTTCCCCTCTAATTTCTAGTTACTATGTGGCTTGTTGTGGTTCCTTCTACATTTCCCCCTCTGCCTCTCCCTCTAATCATTTCCCCTGTAATATCTAGATTATATTTATTCCTTTCCAAAAAACTAGAAAATATTTTTACTAAGACCAAGAGAATATTTTCCTGCTTATAGGAAAAAGTATAATAAGTATATTATAAAGTATATATATTCGTGATCAGCATCAACAGCCTAGTCGATATAGCCATGTCCGTCTGTCCGTCTGTCCGTCTGTCCGTCCGTCCGTCCGTCCGTCCGTCTGTCTGTCTGTCTGTCCGTATGAACGCACAGATCTCACAGATGGTAAGAGATAGAGGTTTGCCATGTATGGGACATATGCTTCTTATGTCTGCAGGCAGATCAAGTTTATTTTCAATTTTGGCCACGCCCCGTACCGCCCCCGCAATTTAGAAAAAACGTCATATCTCCCACAGTTTTGAAGATAGATGGCTTGTTCCTTCGGGACATATTTAGTTATTAGGATAACTTATAGATCCGCCAAAGGAATGAAGAAGATCGGATGAACGGTTTTCGAGTTATGATCAAAAGACAAATTTTCTTGGTACAGAGTATGTTATAGTCGGGCTTGACCGACTTTCTTTCTTGTTTTGAGTATATTTACTAGGATGCTGTCAGCGTAGTGCATAAACCGGCTGGAGACAGGAGCTGATCAGCCATTAAGCAGCTTTTTCGACCTGCAAAGATTGGAGCACAGTAGAAGGCGCACGAGAAAGTTGGATGAAGATATCGGATATCGGAGATATCATTGCTTTACGGTCTTATTATACTCTGCACCGTATGTACACAGAGTATTATAAGTTTGTGCAAAAGTATGTAACAGGCAGAAGGAAGCATCTCCGACCCCATAAAGTATATATATTCTTGATCAGCATCAACTGCCGAGTCATGTCCGTCTGTCTGTCCGTATGAACGCACAGATCTCAGAGATGGTAAGAGATAGAGGTTTGCCATGTATGGGACATATGCTTCTTATGTCTGCAGGCAGATCAAGTTTATTTTCAATTTTGGCCACGCCCCGTACCGCCACCGCAATTTAGAAAAAACGTCATATCTCCCAAAGTTTTGAAGATAGATGGCTTGTTCCTTCTGGACATATTTAGTTATTAGGATAACTTATAGATCCGCCAAAGGAATGAAGAAGATCGGATGAACGGTTTTCGAGTTATGATCAAAAGACTGTTCGCTGCTACTGCAGCATCAACATTTATGCTGAGCGTATAATTTTCTTGGTACAGAGTATGTTATAGTCGGGCTTGACCGACTTTCTTTCTTGTTTTCTTGGTACAGAGTATGTTATAGTCGGCTTGTTATTAGTAGCTTTCTTATTAGAAGTACTAACACAAGGTCGTTTCGTTTTGCACTCTTCATATTGTCTCCATTTCGCTTTTTCCTGGTCTGTTTTCAATCAACAATATAAGCAATTACTTTCCATAACTGTTCAAGATTTTTCTTCCTTAACCAAACTGACCACAGTCAAAGAAGTTTGTTCAAATAAAATTGAAACCACCAACGTCATCTTCCAGCTTGGATGCTTGTGTAACTCGTTTTCCCCAACAACAACAGCAGCAGCAGCAGCTCGCTTCACTTTCTAACATGATTAGTTGGCAACCTTCTCTTTTTTTTCTATTTTTTTTTGTAAATCTGTCTTCCTCATTCGCACTGCCGCGTACTGAGAGTAATGAGCGCTTTTTCAAGTTGATAATTACGATGAAACGGCAGAAAACAGAAGCAGCCAACACACAAAACTTCAGCTCATTTGGTTGCCGCCAGCTCCAAGATGATTTGTCTGTTTTGGGGCCCTTTTGGGAGGGCGAGGAAGCTTAGGTAAAATATTTGTTTACACATGAAAATACCAGTAGCCGATTTCAGGTGCGTTTAATACAATTAAAGCAAAAGGGGGTAGAAAATTCTGACAGCAGCGTGGGAACATGGGCGAGAGAACTGATGTAACAAGTTGTAAACCAAACCAAAATTCTCAACTTCGACTTATTAAGTACAATGAGCTGTTGTTATTTTGTAAGCTGATTTTGAGAAAACCATTTTGCAAGTCTATCAAGGCAAGGTAAAGAACAATGTTGAGGTTTCTATTAGAAATGCAAACGATACAAGATTCTATAGGCTTTCCAATGCATTTAAAATTACAAAATTACACCATGATGTATAATTTATCACAATGAATTTGAATGGTCTTTTAATTAATAATTATTTCACACATTTATGGGGGCAAATTTTAAAAAAATATGCAAATCTAACCCGACTTCATGTCAATCACCCATTATAATTATCACGAGCATAGTTCTCTCTCCTCCAGCATTCGCCAGACCTTCTTTTCATTACATTTAATGCCACAAAGGAATTTGAAAAGCATAACAACGCCAAAGAATAAACTCCATCAACTAGAACTTGGCTCGGTTTAGCTGGACTGGATGCGCACGGTTGACTTTCATGGCTCAGTTGGAGCGGTCTGGCCAGCTCCAAAGCTGTTGTTGTTATTCTTCTCTTGTTTTTGTAGTCATTACCGGCATGACAAGCACAAAAATGCGTTGTTCGTGCGCAGACGCAGCCTGCAGTCTGCAAAAAATAATAAAAAGTTGCATTTAACTAGTTGGGGTCTATGCTGGTCTAGGGCTTGCCACTAGCCACTAGTTACTATAACAATGTAGGCATATCGATTAATAGAACTGAACTCGCCTGAACTCTTGCCCAAGAACACGTGTCATTCATGATTTCCATAAGTTGATGTTGGTGATGGCTGGTTGGCTGCAGCCAAGCGTGTCGTCCCTTAGCCAAAAGAGAGTTGCTTGAAAGAAAGTCTTGGGTTAGTAATTTGAATTTGTTTGGTGTGTTTTTGTGGGAACTATGGCCTCTTTGATGATACTTTTTCCTGGATTTCTAGCTTTGTTTAGGGTGCATTTCACTAAGGATGCAGGCCGGTGCAAAACCGAGCCCTGAAAATCAGTTCTGTTTGGGTTTTTGAGTCCATCGAACTGCAGCCAGAGCCGAATATTCTAAACTCCCTCTGTTTTGTATACGGTTTGGTTCGATATTTCAGATATTTCAGAGCTTAGAAAACAATCACATCATCAATGTCCTGTGCCTGTTATCAAGTTGATAAACTTCTAAGGATGGAGGAGCTTTCGACTTGCTCCCATTGCTCCAAGCGTTCATTTTTAGCAACTGGAGCCTCGCAGTCGTATACAAAATTGATCACAACTGTCTGGCTTCGTTTTTATACCCTTGCAAAGGATATTATAATTTTGCCCAGAAGTTTGCAACGCATAGAAATATTCATTTCCGACCCCATAAACTATATATATTCTTGATCAGGGTGACGAGCAGAGTCGATTGAGCTTTGTTCGTCCGTCTGTCTGTCTGTTTCTACCAGAACTAGTCTCTCAGTTTTAAAGCTACCGAGCTGAAATTTTGCACAGAGTCTTCTGTCGGAACCGACCGGATCAGATGACTATATCTCATAGCTCCCATAGGAACAATCGGTCGGAAAACTAGTTTTAGTATGAAAAACTTTTTTCTTTTCAATGGAAACGACTCCAAACTTTGTAATCGTAGGTTTTATATGTTTTTTTATTATTCTACCGAGTTTTATCAAAATCGGACAACTATATGGTATAGCTGCCATACAAAAGATAGGTCTAAACAAGAAAGAAAGTCGGTCAAGCCCGACTATAACATACTCTGTACCAAGAAAATTTGTCTTTTGATCATAACTCGAAAACCGTTCATCCGATCTTCTTCATTCCTTTGGCGGATCGATAAGTTATTCTAATAACTAAATATGTCCAGAAGGAACAAGCCATCTATCTTCAAAACTGTGGGAGATATGACGTTTTTTCCATATTGCGGGGGCGGGAGGGGGCGTGGCCAAAATTGAAAACAAACTTGATCTGCCTGCAGACATAAGAAGCATATGTCCCATACATGTCAAACCTCTATCTCTTACCATCTCTGAGATCTGTGCGTTCATACGGACAGACAGACGGACAGACGGACAGACGGACGGAGGGACAGACGGACATGGCTATATCGACTCGGCTGTTGATGCTGATCAAGAATACTTTATGGGGTCGGAGATGCTTCCTTCTGGATGTTACATACTTTTGCACAAACTTATAATACTCTATGTACCTACGGTACAGAGTATAAAAACAGTCTTAGTTAGAAAAACGTTTTTGTTTTTAATGGTAGCATCCTGTAATTTTGTATTTGTTTGTTCCTCGGGTTTTTACTCAATTGTACAAGTTTTTCTCCAAATCGGATGACTATATCATATAGCTCCCATACGAACGATCGGTCGGAAAATGGGAAAAAAGTATTTTTTGAAAATATTTAAGCGAGCACTTGCAAGGGTATAAAAACTTCGGCACTGACGAAGTTAGCTTAGCTTTCTCGTTATAAACTAGACTTGGGTCCTTTTTTGAAACGAACCTTTCCCAAACAGATAAGCACCGGTTCGGGACACGGTTCGGGACACGGTTCGTGACATCATTAGTTGAAAAGCTGTGGTTCAATGTCCGGTTCGAGGGTTCGTAAATCCCAAAACAAACCGGTTCATAGGTGGTTCGGTTCAGGACTACTTTGCAGCCTTGATTTGTAGTGGGCGTAGAAACTATGTTTTGTATAGGGTAAAGAATCTCAGAGGAAAATTGATTATAATTGAGTATATTAAGTTGGTGCAAAAGTAACTTATATTTACTTTGACTTCGTTATTAAGTTCTTGGAAGAAAGCTTTGCCTAAGTTAGTCTGACCTCTAACCTCACAAATGTAAAGGGAGATTTTTTAGCTTTTATGTTTTTGGCAACACTGGTTTAAACAGCTCACGCACGTTTCGTGTTTTGTTTCACTGTCAAACATCTTCAGTTTGGTCTATAATTTAACCATGAATCGTCTTACAAACGAACAACGCTTGCAAATTATTGAATTTTATTATCAAAATGCGTGCTCTGTTAAGAAAGTTCATCGCGCGAAAAATTGTGTTCAGCGACGAAGCTAATTTTTGGCTCAATGGGTACGTAAATAAGCAGAATTGTCGGTTATGGAGTGAATATCAGCCAGAAACATTGCAAGAGCTACCAATGCATCCAGAAAAGGTCACAGTTTGGTGCGGTTTATGGGCTGGTGGCGTCATTGGACCGTACTTCTTCAAAAATGATGCGAATCGCAACGTAACTGTGAATGGTGAGCGCTACAGTGTGATGATATCCAACTTTTTTTTGCCCCAAATGCAAGAGCTTGACTTGCATGACTTGTGGTTTCAACAAGACGGTGCCACATGCCACACAGCACGCGCAACAATGGACTTATTGAGAGGCGAGTTCGGTAAACATTTTATTTCACGTTCGGGACCGGTCAATTGGCCGCCTAAATCGTGCGACTTAACGCCTTTAGACTATTTATACTCTGTACCGAAGGTACATAGAGTATAATAAGTTTGTGCAAAAGTATGTAACATCCAGAAGGAAGCATCTCCGATCTCTTGATCAGCATCAACAGCCGAGTCGATATAGCCATGTCCGTCTGTCCGTCTGTCTGTCCGTATGAACGCACAGATCTCAGAGATGGTAAGAGATAGAGGTTTGACATGTATGGGACATATGCTTCTTATGTCTGCAGGCAGATCAAGTTTATTTTCAATTTTGCCCACGCCCCCTCCCGCCCCCGCAATTTAGAAAAAACGTCATATCTCCCACAGTTTTGAAGATAGATGGCTTGTTCCTTCTGGACATATTTAGTTATTAGGATAACTTATCGATCCGCCAAAGGAATGAAGAAGATCGGATGAACGGTTTTCGAGTTATGATCAAAAGACAAATTTTCTTGGTACAGAGTATGTTATAGTCGGGCTTGACCGACTTTCTTTCTTGTTTTTGTGTGGCTATGTAAAAGCTCATGTCTATACAGACAAGCCCGCTTCAATTGACGCATTGACGTGAGATACCGGCCGAAATGTTGGAAAGAGTATGCCAAAATTGGACTAAGCGGATGGACCATTTGAGGCGCAGTCACGGTCAACATTTGCATGAAATAATCTTTAATCATTAAATTATATGGATATAGTGCGGCTATCGATTCAAATAAAGATTTCAAGCATTTTGTCTGAATTTTATGTGTTGTGTTTTTTGAAAAACTTTCCTATAGCTCTTAAAAAATCACCCTTTATATACTTTCCCGCTTAAGCTGTGGACTCGCAGCTAATCGGATGGTAGACGAGATATTCCTAGCCTTTTGAATTTAAATTTTCACTCTCCAAATTCAGTTTAAGAAGAGCACCGCTTCAATATAGTCAAAGCCATTCTCTTCAGTGGCCTTCTAAATGTAATTAAATCTATGCTTGAGAAGGAACTCGAACCCATGATCTCCTGGTTCGAAAGCAACAGTCTTACCATCAGCACCACTGGGTTTTGGCAAGCCTAATGAACCAAATGGACTGCATTCTTTAACTGGTTTTGTGAGAACGTCACGCTTCTACTCGATAGTCTTAAGTACGAAATTTCAGCCGCATCCTTTATATCCTCAAGCATCCGTATGATTAAGGCCGATTAGTATTTTTAAGCCTATCTGAAAAAAGGTTTAAAAAATTAAGCAATTCTCTTAGGCGAATATTAAGTTGTGTTGATACTAACCCCAGCGATTAGCTCAATGTTTGCCAAATAAACCCTACATTGTATTCAACTCCCAATCTGCCATTGCCCAATGATGGACCACATTAATGTCCCCTAAGTATGCCCATGTATGTTTGTTACCTCCCAATACGTGATGAGGGCCTTGGTTACACACTCTTTCGCCTCCCGATCTAGTCTTTTTGCCCAGTTTAACAACTGGCAACTAGCAGCTGCCTGCGAAGTAATTGCAGTTGCTCAGTTGCTGGCACTGTCATTTACCATTCATAGCTGCCTTTTTGCTGGTAAATTATCACTGACTAGAGCCAGCTTCTTCGAGGAGAACAAAACAAAAAAGTGGTATTGGATACTGGAACTGGTTGTAGTTGAAGTAGCAGAGGCTACTCGAAGCATTGCAGGGGTTTCTGTGCCAACCTAAAATCCTAAAGGTCACCATGAAATAGACGACGAGCTACCTGTCTGACGACGCGACACTTCCGTTTCCACTTTGCGGTTGCCCAGCCTCTACGATACTTTGGGAGAGCGCCAAAGGCCGAAATACGATACCCTTGGTAGCTGAGGAGCATCAACGGAAGTCAAACACTGTTTTTTTGAAGGTATCATAATCATATTGGCCAGCAAAATTCCAAAATCTTAAACTTTATACTCGTGAGTCAGCTTGAGATTGAGATTGAGTGCGTTCAGTGAAGTGATAACATGATTGCCGGCTAATGAACTGCAGACATCTGATTAACCGAGGTTAAAGTCAGCCGAAAATGGAATATGATTTGGAAACTTTTATAAAACTAATCTTCAATTATCTGCAGACAGATTGCAAAAAGTGCAGCTTATCAGGAATTGCACGATTCACCACTATGCAGATCTTCAATAAATTCAATCAAGTCTGCAAAACTCTGAAATTCAGCAGAAGGTTGGGTTCGGCGTTTCAAACCCTTTGATTCTCGGACTGTTACCTTTAATTATCAATCAATCACAGCTTTCAAATCATTTGAATTGTGTGGAAATTCTTCTCTTTATGTTAAAGTTACGAACTCACGAAGTGAAAACATCTTTGCTCAAAACTCACGCATCTAGTTTATTCATCGTTTGGAGTCACTCACGACTTGTGCACGATTTAAAGACCTCTCAGGAATGCTCACTCACATTAAAAATCCATTTTAATTGTGGTTTCTACAAACATAGGGACCATTTATCATATATACTACCTTTGGGAGGTACAGAGCATAATTTAATAGGGCTGTACCGACTTTCTTACTTGTTTATGAGTGTGACCATACCATTTGGACAAATAAATACCAAAATACTTTCTGCTTAATTTCAAAACATATTCCTAAAGTATTAAGTAAGAAAGTTGGTAAAGCCCGACTTTAAGATAATCTGTTTCAGCGAAAGTTAATGCTGATGCTTTGATTCTGCCGAACATTCTATTGCTCATAACTTGACTATCGGTTATCCAATCTTTAACGATCCAGTAATCCTTTTGATTACTAAATATGTCCAGAAGCTATAAGCGCTCTATCCATAAAAGTGCAAAAGATATGACGGTTCCTTCTGGCTTTTGCACAAACTTTATATACTCTGTGTACCTTTGATACAGATTTCGTGAATACTTCATAGCTTATAGTCACTATATTTGACCTTAATTCACTCAACAAAGCCTCAAGGATCTCGAATGTCCCCCATGAAACTTTGTGATTGTTCGTCGTGACTCAACGTGGCTAGTTCAAATTCATATGACGGGTACAACTCTGATTCTTAACCTAATTTACTTCTAGGATATAGATTAGAACCACTTCGAGATCGGTAAAATAACTTACAACAACCGACAAGTTAAGAAAGTTAAGCTAACTTCGTCTGTCCCAAAGTTTTTATACCCTTGCAAGTGCTCGCTTAAATATTTTCAAAATACTCCTTTTCCCATTTTCCATCCGATCATTCGTATGGGAGCTATATGATATAGTCATCCGATTTGGGCAAAAATTTGTAGAATTATGTAAAAGCATGTGAAACAAACAAATACAAAATTGCAGGATGCTACTATTAAAAACAAAAAAGTTTTTCTAACTAAGACTGTTTTTCAGACCCATCTTTTGTATGGCAGCTATACCATATAGTTGTCCGATTTTAATAAAACTTGGTATGATTATAAAAAAGCATAGAAAACATAGGATTACAAAGTTTGGAGACGTTTCCATTGAAAAGAAAACAGTTTTTCATACTAAAACTAGTTTTCGGACCGATTGTTCCTATGGTAGCTATGAGATATAGTCATTCGATCCGGTCGGTTTCGACATATTAGTAGTGCGCAGCAAAAAAAAACGACTCTGGGCAAAATTTCAGCTCGATAGCTTTAAAACTGAGAGACTAGTTTGCGGTGAAACAGACAGACAGACGAACGGACAAAGCTTAATCGACTCAGCTCGTCACCCTGATCAAGAATATATATAGTTTATGGGGTCGGAAATGACTATTTCTAAGCGTTGCAAGCTTCTGGGCAAAATTATAATACCCTATGCAAGGGTATAAGAAAATCTATATCGATATTTAGACGAGTTTGAAAAAGTATAATTTTGATTAAGTATCGATATTTTCCAAAATTCTTGAGAATAGTTGGTTCATTAAGGATATTTCGATGTCAAAATCTAGGGATCAAAGTTTCCAAACATTACAAAATATCAAGCAAAGTCAAACCTCTGAGTTTCTGGTTAAGGTTCGATACTTTTGAAAAGTGTAAGGTTCAGTTCTCAGACCGGTTCCTTTACTTATCAAACTAACCTTATCACTAACATTAGATGTGAATCGAAGCTTGTTTTACCAAATCTTAGATCGTGAAGACTTTTTTGGTATCAATATTAAGAAATATATTTGAAGAGAAGAAAGCGTCCAGCTAAAAAATAACCAATAGCCGAATGGTTAGTTAACCAAGCTAAAGAATTTCCTATGTAATTCGAAATCAATCCCTCGAATCTCGTTAAACGTACTAAAGCCTTACTACCGCATTTTCTAAGAAGGCGCTCAGTCCTTAACCGTAAGGTCATAAATGGAAATTGGTGGTATAAGCTCTGATAATTTCTATATTTGTAGTTCCACCATATCATGATCCGTTGCGAACACGTACAAATCTGGCAATCACTCCACACTCCAGAGTGCCTGCGTTTTACTGCACTGCCCCGATCATTAAGACACCAGAGACATGGACAGAGACAGAGACCAAAGCGCACATCCGTAGAAGGACATCTGATCGCTACGTCTGCTGGGGTGCTGGGGGGGGGGGGCATTACACAACCACAACAGATGAGCAGAAGTGGAAGAGCGCAAAAGCAAAGGCAAGAAAGATGAAAGTGCAGACAAAAGCACTGCTAGGGTCCCCCCTTGCAGCCAACTAAAAAGTCGTCTTTGTGGTTTGGATGGCTGACGGCGGCTGGTGGCGGCTGGTGGCTGCTAGTGGCTTCCTGCAGCTTACGGACGTGTGACGATATGTAGAACTAATTGTCGTCCACTCTTTGGGAGAGGGAGTGCTGCAATGGAGAGCGGCACTGGGACTGGCAGTGGCTGCAATTGGTGGCACCGAGCGCCTGCCTTGTGACAGACATAAATCAGTTTTGTTTTAGTAATCGGCGCAGCAAGAAGCCAGAATCAGCGTCACCTGCAGTCGTCGGTTGTGTGCAAAAACAATAAATACAAAAAAAAGAAGTTTTTAACTTCAGTTTCTGTTGCGTAATCATTGAAATCCAGCGCGTTGCGGGACCCCATACATGGCTTTGTTTTGGTTTTGTTAGTTGCCACCAGACGAGTTAATTAGACTGCACGACGTGTCGTGTGCTTTTGGGACCAAAAATTTTGATTTATCTACGCACAGCCGGTTGACCATTGCCCAACCAAAAATGGTCCACACACAGAAATTAGCAACATTTAGTTAATGCACATAAATAAGAGACGAGATTCGATAGACACCGGCGCACACCAAATTGGGCAAGGCGTTCGTGTGCCGCGTGGGTCGATCTAACAAACAAATAAACGACAAGTTTAAATAACACTAACAATCGAGGTCTGTATCTGTCTCTGCTTTGTTGGTTAATGAGCGGAACCATATTTGGCCAGATCGAAGTCGTTGCTGATTATGCTCAAGATGCCTGCCACAGTCACCGTAGCTACGGGTCACACGACCAAGCTGAGCAACAATAATAAAAATAATAATAATATCAGCAACAACAACAATATCAGCTTATGCAATTCAATCGCCCATCTAAGTGATTCAAGGACCAATCTCACTGTCAACACGCCCACAACATGCCAACGCTTAAGGTAAGCTATTTTACTGCTGTTCTTCTTTTTGGGGGAGAACAAGTTTAGTTTTGTGGTTAATAACCAGGGGAGAGTTCTGACTAAAGGTGGGGCATGTTGATGTATACCCGGGGGCTTGGAGCACGAAGATCGAAATCTGTAAAACGATAAGTTGTTCAGCAAAGTCTATAGCTTACAGTGTTTGAACCTCTTTTGAAACAAAATCTGGTTAATATGTCTCCATAAGCAAATAAAGATACTGATTCTTTGATGGGTTCTTCAGCAAGTTTTTTCCCTTTTTTCGAAAGAAGTTGAATACAACCAAAATAAGGTATAAAATCTTCTCTCTCTTCTCTTTTAGAGAAAGCTATACGGCACCGTTTTGATCTATTATATACTATATGTTAAAAAGTATATTAAACAAGAAAGAAAGTCGGTCAAGCCCGACTATAACATACTCTGTATCAAGAAAATTTGTCTTTTGATCATAACTCGAAAACCGTTCATCCGATCTTCTTCATTCTTTTGGCGGATCGATAAGTTATCCTAATAACTAAATATGTTCAGAAGGAATAAGCCATCTATCTTCAAAACTGTGGGAGATATGACGTTTTTTCTAAATTGCGGGGGCGGGAGGGGGCGTGGCCAAAATTGAAAATAAACTTGATCTGCCTGCAGACATAAGAAGCATATGTTCCATACATGTCAAACCTCTATCTCTTACCATCTCTGAGATCTGTGCGTTCATACGGACAGACAGACGGAGAGACGGACAGACGGACATGGCTATATCGACTCGGCTGTTGATGCTGATCAAGAATATATATACTTTATGGGGTCGGAGATGCTTCCTTCTGCCTGTTACATACTTTTGCACAAACTTATAATACTCTATGTACCTTCGGTACAGAGTATAAAAATCTGAATATGTAACATACTACAAAATAGAGATATTCGCTATATAACAGCGCCGAAGTTCAAAAAGTTCAAGTAAGTTCAAATAAAGTTCATATGACAGCTAGGTTTGAACGTGGTCTGATCTTTCTAAACTGTTTTCCTTAATTGGAACTTAGTCTTAGCATTATTTGTGCCATATTTCAATCCAATATCTCAATGTTTGGTTTTCAAGTATTCCGAAATGACTTGCCTTATGCAGCTCTATGTAGAAGATGAGATATCGGGCCATAGTCTTCAACGGGTTTATCATACCGTATAGAAAAATACAGCACAAGTGAAGGATCCCAGTGGTGTTCAGTGCTTAAAGACTTGCGGAGGAAAGGATGATATAATGGGAATATAAAATCCTTGTTCTGTCTAGATTTCGTTATTTTTATTACTCCTTAAAGTAAGGGTACAAACTGCTTATCTCGTAAGCCGAATGTAATTACGATTTAAGGTACTCACAGGAGATGAAGCTCAAAAGAATCTCATTATCTGCAGGGAATACCAAAATTGTAGCCTTGATTAAACAATATATATATCCGTCTTAAATATAGATTATACAGATTTAACATACCCTGAGTCAGCTTATGGCCATGTAGACACCAATAACCAAGAACCCAAGGACCCAAGAACAAAGCCTACGCTGTCATAGCATGCAAAAGACTTCGAAAAGAAAGTCAAGGGAGGAAAGATAAGAAGTTGTTGCTGCAATTTTACTTCGCGTGAGACTCTCTATGCGCTCGGAGTTGTTTTATATTAAATAGCAATGCATGCTAGCGCATAGGTAGCGTGCACCTCTGATATGTTCATTGAAATTACATATTTTTAACTTTTTGAAAGCACTAGGCAAACAAATTTGGGTTTTTATACTCTGTACCGTAGGTACACAGAGTATTGTAAGTTTGTGCAAAAGTATGTAACAGGCAGAAGGAATCATCTCCGACCCCATAAAGTATATTTATTCTTGATCAGCATCAACAGACCGAATCATGTCCGTCTGTCCGACTGTCTGTCCGTATGAACGCATAGATCTCAGAGATGGTAAGAGATAGATGTTTGACATGTATGGGACATATGCTTCTTATGTCTGCAGGCAGATCAAGTTTATTTTCAATTTTGGCCACGCCCCCTCCCGCCCCCGCAATTTAGAAAAAACGTCATATCTCCCACAGTTTTGAAGATAGATGGCTTGTTCCTTCTGGACATATTTAGTTATTAGGATAACTTATCCGCCAAAGAAATGAAGAAGATCGGATGAACGGTTTTCGAGTTATGATCAAAAGACAAAATTTCTTGGTACAGAGTATGTTATAGTCGGGCTTGACCGACTTTTGTTCTTGTTTTAGTATATTGAAGGGTTGGTGATAATTCTAAATGATTTGCATGTGCTGCTTTCAAATCTGTTTTTAGAAATGGGGTAGATCGTTAGTAATTTAAGCTTAAAGTGGCTTAAAATGTATATTTTTACCCCTTTTAGGCACGCTTTGTAGAGCAGCTTTTACTATTGCCTATGCTCTGTTAAATATTATAGCAAAGTATTAATTCTAAGCTTTAAAATGAGCTGTCTTACATATTTCTACGATTTTTTTAAGCAAAGATTTTGAATACAAGTGTTCAACATTATGAAATTTTCTGCCGCCCAAAAGTATGCTACACAAAATCACTAAACTAAAGCAAGCATTGATAGCAGCAATCGAGACCTTTCAGCGGTTTTGAATAGCTTATTGGGCCAAGAAGTAGTAAGAACACCATATTTGGCTGGTCATTATATTGAAAGTCTCTTTAAAAATGTCCAACAACAAGCATTGCATACCTATGGGCGTTGCAAAATATGGTAGTTTTGTTTGAAATGGTATATCTTTGCTTAAAAAAATCGTAGAAATATTATTTTACGCTGAAACAATCATTAATCTGGAAGTAAATGTGCACTTAAGAAAACAGTGATCACGATCAACCCTTCAATATACTACACTTTGTTTGTGATGACATTTTCGTTTGGTTTATAGTCTAAAATTTTAGTTTTTCCACTGAAAATGTTTAATTGAACATCTACAAACTCAATTTTTAACATTTCTTTCATTTTCTTTTGAAACAAAATTTTAGAAAATATTTCGGAACACTTTTTTCGTGCTTCTTCGTGCTTTTTTAGTACTGACACTAGCACGATATAAATTAGAGTCCAAGCCCATGCCCCTATCCACCTCTAGTTCTGACCATATCTGTACATAACACGTCAAGTATTCATAAATTATGCAAAAGTGCGTGGGTTATGCACAACTAATTGCTATTTATGTGAATTCAACGTGTGGCTGCCAAATGTGAGCCAAAAATCAGTTCTTAAATAATAATTATCGTTTTCCCTTTAGCGAAATGTTTCGGCGTTCCATTGCGAGCAGCACCCAATCGAGTTCCAGGGAGAATACCTACGAGGAGGTGAGTAAAAAGAAAACCCCTGCAAATAAAGATAAGAGTTGCTCCCAAAGGTCTGAAATTAAACAAATCACATGTCATTCTAACAGCGTAGCGCTTGCCCTGACAAAGGGTTGAAAGATAGCCAAATTTTTACTAAGAATTTCGGTTCCGCTCGAATTTCACATTGTTGATTTACTTATACCATATTTTTTCAAGTCGATCATAAAATTCGTTTTTAGCCAGCACAGCGGCACTTCAGAAGCAAACAACAATTCACGGCTAACTATTTGTAAACAGAGACCAGAGACAACACACACACACACACGGCATTTCGATAATTGTAATCCGAGCCATTGGTAGATGCATTCAGGACCAACTCAAGAGTGTGCCAGCTGCTGCTGCTGATGTATCTTAAAGATGCTGCGGCAGGACCTAGGCGGCATTGACCTGCTTTGGAATGCCAAACTAAAACATCTGTCTGCTCTGCTAAGGGATCTTTAAGGATGTATTGATGTGTCTGTCTGTCCCTTTTTGTGTTGTTACAGGCGTCTTTCTCAGTTTGGCGCGCTCATCTACAACGCAGTTGTTGATGGAGCCCGCACAGGTTTTGCTGCCTATCTGAGAGCAAAACATCTGCCTTTGGGAACGGTACCTAAGGCAGGGCAGGTCCTTTAATTGAAAGGTGATAAACGAGTTTCTTACATTGGAATGTGGCCAAGGAAACTATCAAGATTTTAGGTTTTGATATCCGTTTTCCAGCAGGAAGTAAAGTTTAAAACTGCTGCCCGTACTTTAGCCACTTGTGATTTGTGCTGATAACCCCGCCACTGCTTAAGCTGCTCAAATATTTGATCGCTGCCAATCAATCCCAGTCCCAGTCCCAGTTTTAGTTCCAATCTCAGGCGAATGAACCGCAACGGCAGCCAAGAGTCATAAACAACAAAAATATTTGATTTCTGATTAGGCAGCACCATCGTAAGCCATAAAACGCGTACAAATGTTTGCCCCTCCAGTGCACACTCACTTGCACTTTCCACATTAGATTACGCGTAGCGGCTGAACTTGGGCTGGGGTTCACTAGCTTCTATGCCTCTCACTTGCAACATGAGACCAGCTGTCAATGCTGCTGCCGATGCTGATGCCGAAGCCCATTAGAGATCATAATAATAATAAAAAATAAAAACGTCGCCTGCCTGCCACACGCTCAGCTTGAGATGCGATCATCTATCTGCTCATCGTCAACTTCATTTGCGGTTGGAGCAAAAATGAAATCGAATCAAAGCTCGAGCCAAGCTGGCGCACTCACATGAAATGCATTCAAGCGCAGTAATTTGCAATTTTATGCGTTTTACACGCGCGCTCTCTATGATCACGCACCAGCAAGTATCTTTGCATCATACTACATCCATCTGTGAGATACATTTTGCACGCTACAAAATGGACAAAATGGAATACTTCTTCTTGTGAGGCATTGTGGTTGGCTGGCATCAAATGTGTTAAGGTCTAATCACACCGTGTGTGTGCCTCACAAGTGATAAAGCCGGCGAAGTGTGGAAATGGAGCTGACAATTATCATTAAATTGGGAGAAAATGTTGCTGGCAAATTTACTTTAGTTTCTATTCTAGCTAAGCTAAGCATTAAGGCAGCTTCTATTAAGCTCTGGTGGAAGCTGTAATAACGTTTTACAGTTTGTGGAAGGAAAGGAAGGAAACATTATGGCAGGATTCATCCGTTTTTATCATTGTATTGTGGGAAACTTACTTATTTTTAGGAGCATCATGATAAATGCTCTTTAAAGTATGCTATGCTTAATACTATTACTTATTCAGGAAAACAATTCTCCTATAGCTGGCTGACTAATAACTCATCTTAAATATCTTCAATTAGTCCGTCAATCTTAGTGAGTCCAAAGTGTGGATTATGTATGCATTGAGAATTATTTAAGGAAATGAAGATGGCATACTTTTAGGGGCAATTATTAGGATATTCTATTTGTGTATAGACGGGGTATTACTTGGCTTGAAAAGCATGTGTCAATTTTAAAAGTATGCAATACTCAAAAAGTACATTCAGTTCGTCATTGCCCATATTCGACGGACCCATCTGGCAACGCCATAACTTTTGACAGAGATGTCAGATCGCTTAATGACATACCGCGTTTGAAGCGTCAGTCCAAGCAGATTTTTACCATGGAACAATACACGCCACGCAAGCGCTCTGAAGTAGTTGGAATTTACATTCAACAGAACAAGTCAATTGTGAAAACTCAACGTGCTTTTAAAAAATTAAAATTTCACATTGAATGGGACCGTAAATAAGCAAAATTGCCGTATTTACGCCACTGAAAATCCTCAGGAGATTCAAGAAGTGCCTCTTCATGACGAAAAAGTCACAGTTTGGTGCGGCGTTAGTGCGAAAACGGTCATTGGGCCGTTTTTCTTCCAAAATGAAAATGGCCATGCTGTTACCATCAACCAGGAGCGTTATCGCGACATGATGACCAATTTTGTGATGCCAATTATTCGTCGAAAGCGTATGAGGCAGTTCTGGTTTCAACAAGACGGCGCTCCACCGCACACAAGTCGCATAACAATCGATTTTCTGAAGAAATTGTTTCCGGGCCGTTTGATGTCGAAAAGTGGTGATTTGGACTGGCCACCGCGTTCGCCCGATTTGACGCCGCCTGACTTCTTCTTGTGGGGATATTTGAAGTCAAAGGTTTACGTTAACAAGCCAAGGACCGTAGAAGAGCTCAAGGACAACATTCGTGAAGAAATAGCCGCTATTCCGGCCGAAATGTTGGCGAAAACGATGGAAAATGCTGCAAAAAGGGCACAATACGCCATCAACGCCAGAGGCGGCCATTTGAGAGATATCATATTCAAAAATTGATGTAAACAAATCTACTTGGAACAAATTAAATGATTAAGATTGCCAACCGCCAAATTTTTCTTTTTTTCTTTGATTTTTAAAAAAAAAACATGGGTCCGTCGAATATGGGCAACCCTGTACTTAAGGGGAAATCAGAATTAGGTAGTTTCCCACACTTGAATTCAGAAAGGTATATCTTCGCTTAAAAAAATGGTAAAATTGTTCAATATAATTTATTTAAAAGCTAAAGGAACAAAGTTCTTAGCTGTAATTTTAAGCAAAATCCAAGTCACAATGCAACAACCTTGTGGTGTTGGGTTATTCTTGCATGAGTGAGTAACTGTCTCTTAACTAGTCTCTCTTCTTTAGTGAGACTTCTGTTCTGTTCTGTCAACCTCGTTTAATCTTTACTGCTCTGTAAGTTGTTCAGTAACTTACGAGGGATGAACTCCTCACGGAAATAAGAACTGGTTCGGTTCAATGATTCACACAGTGTTTGAACCAACGGTTTGGTTTATAATATGGTTTTCAGAGCTGAATAAGCAATGATTTCGGTTCGGTTCAGTGCTTTACTCTTATTACATATTTTATTAAGGCCAGTTTCCAAATTGAATTTATAGAATCTTTAAAATAACTTTAAAATCCTTAAACAAAATTTCCCAATTATAGGAAGGCAGATATTTGGTCTTGGATATTAATTTGAAATCAGTTGATGTGTCTGCCTCCTGGTCATAAAAGGCAACGAAGTGTAGAATTGCTGAATCAAACGTATAGAAATGGTATACTCACACAAATCCATAAGCAACTTCCAAGAAAATGATATAAAATGGACCATCCGTCATTGTTAAGGACTTAGAAAACTAATAGCCCAACAGATCACATCTTGGGGCATCTATTTAAATTCTCAAAATTTGGAATATCATTGTCTTAAAATTAGCGCCTTAGGTGTTACAAAAGGATATGATATTAAGTGATAAATGATCATCCTTTGAATGAAACTCAGCACCGTTGGATGATTTAAATGATTTTTAAAACAAATTCAGTCCAAATTGATCTTTGTTAAGTTGGTTCACAGAGAAGAGTGTTGAAACTTTGAGCTTAAGTTGTCAAAAATCCCAAAGTGATGAGGGATAAAGTCATCTCAGATCACTCATTTTTCTTCAATAAACTGAGGCTAGTGAAATTTTCATTAAAATGCGTCTAAGTACAATATTTTACGCATCACTTAAGTTGTATAGGGTAGTCAGATATGTAAAAACTAGAGGTGCCCAGGGCCTATGCGCGCGCCTTTGTTACGTTTTGGTTTTACGTATACACAACTTCGTTTGTTTACTCTCTCTTTTTCTTCAATGCCTCTTGCAAAATTGAACTTAACAACAAATAAATTATAGAGTTGATATACATACACATCTTCGTGCAATTATCAGTATTCTTTTTATACTTTTTGTGGCTGTTGTCGCTTCATAAATATATTCTCCATTTCAATTAGCGTCTACGCCGCCGTAAGCTGGCTCTGGGCACCTCTGCTATAAAGTATTAGCAACTCAACAGCCGAGTCGAAATAATACCGAGATTTTTTTGTATTGTTTGGCAACGAATAGTTGAACGATTGTCGAGTTTATGGATGAGATAAGAACAGACTTACTAAGTAAAAACTAGAAAGACAAGCTAACTTCGTCTGTGCAGAAGTTTTTATACCCTTGCAAGTGCTCGCTTAAATATTTTCAAAAAATACGCTTTTTCCCATTTTCCGACCGATCGTTCGTATGGGAGCTATATGATATAGTCAGCCGATTTGGACAAAAACTTGTATAATTATGTAAAAGCACGAAAAACACACAAATACAAAATTGCAGGATGCTACCATTAAAAACAAAAAAGTTTTTCTAACTAAAACTGTTTTTCAGACCTATCTTTTGTATGGCAGCTATACCATATAGTTGTCCGATTTTGATAAAAATTGGTAGGATTATAAAAAAACATATAAAACCTACGATTACAAAGTTTGGAGTCGCTTCCATTGAAAAGAAAAAAGTTTTTCATACTAAAACTAGTTTTCCGACCGATTGTTCCTATGGTAGCTATGAGATATAGTCATCCGATCCGGTCGGTTCCAACCTACTAGTAGTGTGTAGCAAAAAGCGGACTCTGTGCAAAATTTCAGCTCGATAGCTTTAAAACTGAGAGACTAGTTCGCGTAGAAACAGACAGACAGACAGCGGACAGACGGACGGACAAAGCTCAATCGATTCAGCCCGTCACCCTGATCAAGAATACATATAGTTTATGGGGTCGGAAATGAATATTTCTATGCGTTGCAAACTTCTGGGCAAATTATAATACCCTTTGCAAGGGTATAAAAACCACACCATTGTTTAACTTTAATAGAAGAGCACTTAATTACTTTCCAATATTGTTTCTTGGCTTCTCCCAACAACTCAATTAATGCCAATTTGCTTGCCAAGCAACCACAAATTCCAAGACCCTTCCCCACCCAAAGGCATATTAGCACTTGGGACCACCCGCTGTGCTCAACAACACACAGCGACACATGCCACAGGATTTGCCCAAAATATGTGTTCAAAACATGTGACTTCGGACAGCGCAGGGATATCTGCTGTCTAGGACTTTCCCAAAATCCCACGCTGCGTGCAGATAAAGTCAAGTGCTGGCAGCAGCTAATTCCAACTAAAAAGCTGCTAATGGCAAAGCAGATTTCTAACGACACTTTGTGGGACGGTGAAAACCCAAGCCGGGTTCATTCACTGGCAGGTAGATTTCATTCTTCCACTTCGCCGTGCGGCTTCCGCTGTATATGTTTATGATAAGGCAGAGACCGAGTTAAATGCGCAAAACTTCACGCCAACCAAAAAGTTTGCTTTACATTTTGTTTAATGAATGAGCGAATGAATAACGTGTTTTCTTTCCAACTCATTTAAAATGCAATTTTCGCATATAAATTTTACAATAAAATTTCAACAAATAATGTTTGTGTGTGGGCTGGAGGTTGGCACATTTCCTTTGTGAGGCGATCGGCGACTTGCGATCAATCCAAAAGCGTGGGATCTTGTGGCAGGTTTTTTTCGTTTTTAATTGTTTCGAAATCCGAGAGTTAAATGTCTCAAACTGCTGTGCGTGCTGCAGCCCGGCAATTTTATTGACAATTGTGCGGAGAAGAGTTGGGAAAATTATAAGCTTGTTGTCGTGCTTGGCATGCTAATGAGAGAACCGCAGCGAGGGGGATAGGCCTATAAAACATAAAACGCATAAGGCCACAGCGAAACGGTGGTCACTGGGAGACTCCGTCACGTTGTCTGTGCTGTGTGAATTGGCGGCCCTTCACTGGCTACTCCCAACAGAAAAAAAGCGAAGAAGAAGTAGGAACACAAAGCTGCTTATTATTGTCAAAATATTTTTAGGTATCGCGGCTCACGTTTTAATTTTTTTATAATGTCACTAATTTATTGTACGTGCTGCACTACAAAGCACACTCACACACACACACACACACTCGAACCACTATTCACAAATAAGGCGACCCATTTAGGTGTTTTTAATAATAACATGGAAAGATCTGAACGGTCGGACGGTCGAGCAGAGGGCGTTTCGTTACTGTTTGCATTTCAATGAGGTCGAGACATTTATTTGACACAGCGATAGAATAAATTCTCACATGATTCTGGCTTATGGACAATTATGGGAGTTGGCATTTGAAGGATTTATTGAACAATCAACATGCCACCTAATTCTTAATGCAATAACTTGACAATCCATCTTTAAACTCACCCGCATATCTGTCAGTGGATCTCTACACCCAGAGAAAAGCAGCACGAATAACTTAAGAACGAACGCTCTTACAAAAAGGAATTTGTTCTTGAATTTTCAAGAATATCGCTCCTAAAATCAAGCTAAATTCGTTCTCAGTATAGTTTTAATAAGCAAGTGAAATGTGGTAAAGAAACAGAGAGTAGATCAAGCAAATTTGAGCGAACACAGCATTGACCTCGCTCTCTCAGTGGGCAAGCGAACGAGCAAAGAGCGCAATCGATTTTTTCACTTATATGGCTTTGAAATTCCCAACCAGTTGTGACGTTGCTGGCTTGGACAGACCGCTGCTCGACTGACAGTTGACGGGCAAAGATTGATGCTGTTTTGAGGTGTGGTGTATTCCTCGAGCCGGCTAAAACTTGCAACACGGCTTAACAAACGATCTTACTCTTGAATCTGATGAGCTCTCGAAACTAGAAAGAATATTCTCAGTTTTGTATAACTGAATGAGCAATCTTGAATTTGAATATGTTTAGCACTTGATTCAAGAACTATTCTGCTTGATTTAAGAATGAGTCGTACTTGAATTAAGCATTAAAGATTAAGGATCAAAAATTGATATTTGGATCAAGAATTTCAGTCTTGGATCAAGAATTTTCATTCTGAATCTGTTGAGCTCTTGAAACTAGAAAGAACATTTTCGGTTTTTGAGTCTTGAATAAGGCACACGGAATTTGAGTATGTTAAGCACTTGATTCAAGAACTATTCTGGTTGATTTGAGACTGATTCGGACTTGGATTAAAGTTCTTGGATCAAGAAAACAGGATCAAAAATTCACACTCTTGGATCAAAAATTTTCATTCTTATCGAAGATCAAGATCAAGAATTTCGCTCTGGGATCCAGGATTTCACTCTTGGATCAAGGATTTCACTCTGGGCTCAAGAATTTCACGCTTGGATCAAGAATTTTCATTCTTATAAAACATCGAACATTCTTGATCCAAGTAAAAAATTCTCCACTTTTTCTTTGAGTGTAGTCATTTATACGCCCTAAAGGCATTCACTATGTCTGAATGTGATGAGCTATTGATACTAGAAAGAACATTCTCGGTTTTTGACAATTAAATGAGCAATCATGAATTTGAGTATGTTTAGCACTTGATTCAAAAACTATTCTGCTTGATTTGAGAATGATTTGTACTTGGATTAAGTATTAAAGCTCTTGGATCAAGAAAACGGATCAAGAATTTTCATTCCTATCGTAGATCAAGATCAAGAAATCGGGATCAATAATTCATACTTAAATCAAGAATTTCACAGTTGGATCAAAAATTTTCATTCTTATCAAAGATCAAGAAATCGATATCAAAAATTCATACTTGGATCAAGAATTTTACTCTTGCATCGAGAATTTCACTCTTGGAACAAGAATTTTCATTCTTATCCAACTTTTGACATCGAACATTCTTGATCCAAGTATAAATCTCTCCATTTTTTCTCTGAGTGTAATCATTTAAATGCCCTTAAGCATCATTCGCTAGCATCTCATATGTTAGATAGTTAGTCCCCAACTTTCTACTACAAAGTTTTCCCCCCGATTCGCCAAAGAGACAACACAGCAGCAGCAAAATCTAACAAAAAAATTCACAGCATTTCCTCATTAGTCTCAGCTTGGGCACAATGGGAATAAGCTGATGATAATTAAATCAACGTTGCATGACACAACTTAATCAAAACTGAGCCGAAAGCTGAAAGTGAAATAGAATTGAGGTCAACGAACATGAACCCCAGAAGTGGCTGTGGCAAAAGTTGACAGAACCCCCTCCCAAAATGCCGCCAGGCAGGCATTATTATAAATGTTTAGTTTCCCCCGCCAGACTAGCTCTGCTTTCGGCTTGCTTATCAGCCGATTTACGTGCCAAATCTGCAGGTGAAAGTGTTGCAAAGTCAAAGCGAAAAACCAAGATGAAAATTGTTTTGTGGAATTTGGAGTGCAATGCATTTTCCCACACAGCAAGTGGACGTGTTGCACTTTGCTTGCTTTGAATTGGATAGCATTTGCCTCACTCTCTTGGGTGCATAATAAATGTCTAACACATTCTGTAAAAGCAGTTGCAACTGCACTGAGTCATGGGCGATTAGTCAGCTGCGTGTTACAAGAATTTCGGGCAAGTGAGTGGCCTTTTTGTTTTTGAGTCACCGTCATGTGCGCCACAACATTACTCGTGTTTGCGCTTAATTAGAGTCAACTGTATCGATAGATCTTTGTGGTGGGTTCTTGCCTCCACCTGCACCTGTTTCCGTTGCATAATTTTCGAAAACGGCGCTTGCGTGTGTCTAAACATTCTTAGGGGTTTCATCTAAGCAAACCCAGCGTTGCATGCCACAGCTCTAATTCTAATGAAGTTGCCCTAGACCCTCTGCCTGAAGGGAGCGTGGCAGGTGTTGGTTGCTTAGATCTTCAAGACAATACACAGAGACGAGAAGTAAGCGAGTGAGGGACTGGCAGTTACATAACTTAAATGCTCATAATAAACTACACAAAACATTTTCAAATTAATTTTTATTTATGATTATTCATTGTTTCAACTTTTTCATTTTTGGCTACTATTCATTTTCTAAATATTTCTACATATTTGTGGCTGAAATAGGTAAGAATTGTAAGAAGTGTATGCTCAGCATAAATATGACGTTTAAATGTTTTGAAATAACTCAACTATCACAGAATCTGTAATTAAAACTCATTATATTCTGTACCGAAGGTACATAGAGTATTATATGTTTGTGCAAAAGTATGTAACATCCAGAAGGAAGCATCTCCGACCCCATAAGGTATATATATTCTTGATCAGCATCAACAGCCGAGTCGATATAGCCATGTCCGTCTGTCTGTCCGTATGAACGCACAGATCTCAGAGATGGTAAGAGATAGAGGTTTGGCATGTATGGAACATATGCTTCTTATGTCTGCAGGCAGATCAAGTTTATTTTCAATTTTGGCCACGCCCCCTCCCGCCCCTGCAATTTAGAAAAAACGTCATATCTCCCACAGTTTTGAAGATAGATGGCTTGTTCCTTCTGGACATATTTAGTTATTAGGATAACTTATCGATCCGCCAAAGGAATGAAGAAGATCGGATGAACGGTTTTCGAGTTATGATCAAAAGACAAATTTTCTTGGTACAGAGTATAGTATGTTATAGTCGGGCTTGACCGACTTTCTTTCTTGTTTTTAACTTATTTAATGATTCGTCAGTCACAGTAAAGAAGAAAGAGAGTAAATGGAAGCCTGATCTTCTGTCATTAATCTAGCTCAGGCAATGCAAAGCTTAAAAATTCTAGCTAAAGTTATGGGATCGGCGTCAAGGCTTTTAATATCACTTGCAGAAGATAGTGCTGTACACAGTTATCTCCAGAATGTGGACGCTAACTTAAATGTTAAAAACCAGAAAGCTAAGCAAACTTCGTCTGTGCCGAATTTTTGATACCCTTTCAAAAAATACTCTTTTCCCATTTTTCGACCGATCGTTCGTTTGGCAGCTATATGATATAGTCATCCGATTTGGCCAAAAATTTGTAGAATTGGGGAAAAGCATGTGAAACAAACAAATACAAAATTGCAGGATGCTACCATTAAAAACCAAAAAGTTTTTCTAACTAAGACTGTTTTTCAGACCTATCTTTTGTATGGCAGCTATACCATATAGTTGTCCGATTTTCATCAAAGTTGGCAGAACTATCAAAAAGCATAGAAAACCTAAGATTACAAAGTTTGGAGACGTTTCCATTGAAAAGAAAAAAGTTTTTCTCACTACAACTAGTTTTACGACCGATTGTTCCTATGGGAGCTATGAGATATAGCCATCCGATTCGGTCGGTTCCGACATATTAGTAGTGTGCAGCAAAAAGAAGACTCTGTGCAAAATTTCAGCTCGATAGCTTCAAAACTGAGAGACTAGTTCGCGTAGAAACAGACAGACAGACAGACAGACAGACGGACAGACGGACAGACGGACGGACGGACAGACGGACAGACGGACGGACAAAGCTCAATCGACTCAGCTCGTCACCCTGATCAAGAATATATATAGTTTATGGGATCGGAAATGAATATTTCTATGCGTTGCAAACTTCTGGGCAAAATTATAATACCCTTTGCAAGGGTATAAATATTCTTTTCCTACTTGTACTTTAATCATTTTTAATTTTTGGAATCGTTAGACCTAATAGAACTACAACAATTGTGCAAGTACGGTTTGGGTTGAGTTTTTATCAGGGCTGTGTGATTCACAACGGCTAGAAAGTGGTCTTCGCCTTTTTTAAACTGTAAACTAAACCTGCAAGCAAAACTGAACCTTATAGCTGTGTAACATCTGATCTGAACTGCGCTACGTAGTTCCTGAATCTGTAGGAAAGTATTATTAGAGCATTCGATGGCTGTGATACAATGTAAACAGTTTAATATTTATTTTCTTTGATCTAAGAAGTAGCATTTTGCTGGTTGTGGTGCAGCGGGTAGTGTGTGGGACCTGGAATCTTAAGTTCCTTTACGCTTACCATTAATAAATTGATCTTCTGTAATGCAAGCCGGAGTTCCGAGTAATGAAAGCAATTTGCCAACAACTATTTCAATGTTCAGCTAAAATATGCATTATACTCCCATCCCAATTTAGTATAGTACTTGCCATACGTATTTGTCAATGTTCATCTGTTAGAATTCGAATGGTTTTACAATTTCAAATTACTTGGGACCCACCCCCCACTGAAAAACTTTCCGCACAATTTGGCCCGAGGACATGGCAAATTGCTTTATTTACTGCCAACACCAAACCCTGGTCTAATGATGGCAACAAGCCATTTGCGCTGCAATTACGTTAAGGGAGCTGAATGAAACAGCTGCTGCTGCTGGGCCAGAGGGTTGACAATTATGGCCCCGAACGCACTTCCGTTGGCCACATACCAAAAAGACCCACGCACACACACACACACAGCAACATAAAAAACCGGCAACAACGGCCTTGCCAAGGTTGACTGAGCATGTTGCCCAAAAAAAAAACGAGCCATTAAAAGTTGTTGCTGCTTCTGCTTTGCCCAGAGAGTTTCAGCTGGAGAGTAGCTAAGAAAGAGAGAGAAGGAGAGGGAGAGAGTTGAAGCCAGACTTGGCACTCTCTGGTCCAAAAGCCGCTTAGAAGCTCAGCAGCATCAGCAGGTACGAAATGAGTTCATTCAGCCTCGGCTTCCCGGTTGAAAGTTTCCGAAAAGGTGACCAGATTTTGGAAAGATTCGCTTCAGTTGACAGCTGCTTTAATTAGTTGTGATGACCGCCAAATTCCGGAGCATCTTGCTGGCATATGTCGGCCATAACAGTTGCAGATGCCAATTCGAATCTGAGTCCGAATCCCAATGCTATTGTTTGGAACTGGGTTGTCCTAGGAAATGTGTGTGTGTGTGGTTATGCAGGCAGCTGTTTCTAATCGAACAATGCACTTATTGACAATTTTCTTTCTTTCAAAGGTGTCGTGTATACCTTCATATCAGACAAAGGATCAGGGCAGGGGTAGAATGTGGATTGAATGTGAAAATATAAGACAATTTGTGTGCAGATTTCCGGACTAAAATTTCACATGTCTGAGCATGATTTGTGAATTCGTTTTGCTGTCTATGGAAAATCCTTAAAAAGTATTTCTAACATCCGCTCTCACAACAATTACCAATCAAGGGCCAATTTGCCTCATCAAAAGTTCAAGTTCAAGAGAATATCTTTCATTTGGTCTGTTCCGAATTTGGTAGGCGTGCGCCTAACCATTAATCTTGTACAAACAAAAACAAAATCATAACAACAAGCTGAATTTCAAATATTTGTGTCCATTGCTGATAAGCTGTCTGGTTGGGCTTATCAAACTCGGCTGAAGACCATCAGCAATCAGCCTGTCAGTTGGCTAGTCAGTCAGTCAAATGAAGGGAGAAGAAGCTGTGTTCCATTTACAAATGATTTGCCTGGGATCTTTAATGGTCACACCCAAAAAATATACAAATTTATACAAACTTACATAGTTGTGTGTGTATATATTTGGTTTTTAGGGTTTCTGCTCTTTGCCGCTTTAAATGAAAACATTTTTGCGGCTTATCTAAATTCCCGAAAATTTTTGTGTCTGCTTCTGCTGCTGCTGGTGCTGCTGCTGTCGGGGCATAACAAGGCCTTTTGTTTATAAGCAAACAGTTTTTTGTTTTACAAATCAACACCTCGGGTATCAATTACCCAAGAACGAGACAGCGAGAGAGAGTTTCAAAATGAATCACTCTGGTCTGCTCCGGTCTCAGCTCAGTGTGCGTTCCTCAGATCCGCTTAGACTCGCTTTATCTACAGTAATTAAAGTGTGACCGACCCTACATACTCGCCTCAGCATTTCTTTTTGCTTTATTTATTTATGATCTTTTATGATTTTCACTGTTGGCCTGGTAGAAACACATTCAACCGCACACGCCGTGCCTCATCTTCATCCTCGCCACTCAATAGGTCCTGCATTAGTTTCGCTTGGTTAGCAGTGCAAAATTGAACTGAGTGTTCTTGCTTCTGGGAAGGTGGAACAAAAATTCAACTAAACAAAACTCTGCATTATAAAACATAATTAACAGTTTAAGTCGTTTTGTCGTTTGTGAGATCTGCAGCCCAACTTAGCATGCTGAATGTCATTAATAAATCAATTAGAATGCAGAGCTAGGCGCTTGCCAACAATTCCCAAGAATCTCAAGCAAATTTGTGGTAATGATACGTTTCTTCTTGCATCCATGTTACTATTGAGAGTTTATTGTACGACAAAAATGCTGTAACTGAGATATAATTATAGTTGAAATGTTAATATCAGACTTAGGTACCCCCCCTTTCATAGCGAAGAGTCAAAAGCGTATGCTTAAGTCGAGAAGTAAGCATTTTCGATATAATTAACAACACTGTGATAAAAATCAATCTGCAACCAAGTTTGTAGACTCGAAACCGAAACGAAACGGTATGCTCAGCCCAAGACTATAATATGTATTGAAATCTTAATTCAACAAACTTGGATTAAGATTGTTTCTACTCGACTTTAAGATGAAATAAACTCATTTTTATACCCGTTGCTCGAAGAGTAAAAAGGGTATGCAAATGTATGTAGCAGGCAGAAGGCAGCATCTCCCGACTCCATAAAGTATATATATTCTTGATTAGCATCAATAATCGAGACCATCCGTCTGTCTGTATGAACACCTAAATCTCAAAGATTAGAAGAGCTAGAGCCACCAAATTTTGAATGTAGACTAGTATTGTCTGCACGCAGATCAAGTTTGTTTAAAATTTTGGCCTCCCATAAAAAAAAAAGTTGAATATCTCCTATATTTTCTAAGATATCGAGCTCATATATTACAGTGTAGTGTATGTGACCAATATCTACAATCTCACAAATTTTCATAAGGATAGTATAATAAATGACAGAGTTAAAAAAACGTGGCATACTTATCTGAGTCGCATGGGGTTATTAAACACTAATTGACCTGAATTCGAAGTCGGGCAGGGCCGAAATATTCACTTCCGACCCCATAAACTATATATATTCTTGATCAGGGTGACGAGCTGAGTCCATTGAGCTTTGTCCGTCCGTCTGTTCATCTGTCTGTCTGTTTCTAAGCGAACTAGTCTCTCGGTTTAAAAGCTATCGAGCTGAAATTTTGCACAGAGTCTTCGTTTTCTGCTGCACACTACTAATAAGTCGAAACCGACCGAATCGGATGGCTATATCTCATAGCTACCAAAGGAACAATCGGTCGGAAAACTAGTTTTAGTATGAAAAACTTTTTTCTTTTCAATGGAAACGTCTCCAAACTTTGTAATCGTAGGTTTTATATGTTTTTTTTATAATTCTACCAAGTTTGATGAAAATCGGAGAACTATTAGGTATAGCTGCCATACAAAAGATAGGTCTGAAAAACAGTCTTAGTTAGAAAAACTTTTTTGTTTTTAATGGTAGCATCCTGCAATTTTGTATTTGTTTGTTTTGTTATGCTTTTACATAATTTTACAAATTTTTGGCCAAATCGGATGACTATATCATATAGCTGCCAAACGAATGATCGGTCGAAAAATGGGAAAAGGGTATTTTTTGAAAGGGTATAAAAACTTCGGCACAGACGAAGTTTGCTTAGCTTTTTCGTTTTTTAACACTTAAGTTAGCGTCCACATTCTGGAGATAACTATGTACGGCACTATCTTCTGCAAGTGTTATTAAAGACTTGACGCCGACTCCATAACTTTATCTAGAATTTTTAAGCTTTGCATTGCCTGAGCTAGATTAATGACAGAAGATCAGGCTTCCATTTACTCTCTTTCTTCTTTACTGTGACTGACGAATCATAAGTAAAAAAACAAGAAAGAAAGTCGGTCAAGCCCGACTATAACATACTCTGTACCAAGAAAATTTGTCTTTTGATCATAACTCGAAAACCGTTCATCCGATCTTCTTCATTCCTTTGGCGGATCGATAAGTTATCCTAATAACTAAATATGTCCAGAAGGAACAAGCCATCTATCTTCAAAACTGTGGGAGATATGACGTTTTTTCTAAATTGCGGGGGCGGGAGGGGGCGTGGCCAAAATTGAAATTAAACTTGATCTGACTGCAGACATAAGAAGCGTATGTGCTATACATGTCAAACCTCTATCTCTTACCATCTCTGAGATCTGTGCGTTCATACGGACAGACAGTCGGACAGACGGACATGACTCGGCTGTTGATGCTGATCAAGAATATATATACTTTATAGGGTCGGAGATGATTCCTTCTCGATGTTACATACTTTTGCTCAAACTTATAATACTCTGTGTACCTACGGTACAGAGTATAAATAGCAAATTGAGGCTATTTGCTACATGTTTAAATTGTAGCGAACCAACAGAGGATTTCTTTTTCAGATAAAGCGTGAATACTTCTAAAACTACCCTCGTAACTATCATCAAATGCGTTGAAGCTCTCCCTCAAAAATTTGCCTCCACTAAACTAAGCCAAAGCAAGTGGCGCACATTCAATGGCCTGTTCAACCACCAAAATTGAAAGCAGAAAATTGAACAGCCGGCTGGCTCTCTGTTCTCTGCTCTCAACTGCTGCTGCTGCTGCTGTTGCTGCTGCTGGCTTGGCTTGCCTTTCTCGCTCTAAAGTGCAATATAGGCGCAGATCGGCTTCTGTTGTCTCGCTTGCACAACCCGCACTCTGACTGTCTGTCTGTGTGTGTGTGTGTGTCTGTGGAGTTCCACTTCCATGACCAGGGCCCAGAGACTGCGTCAGTTCAGTTCGAACCAGCGACGCAGACGGTACGTTTAAAGCGAGTTACGGAAAGCAGATTGGTAGTCGTTACGCGTGCGCCGTTAAATAGTTTCGCCAGGTTTTGAAATAACTGAAAACAATGTTTGTGTGAGAAACTGTTAAAAATTTACAAAACAAAAACCAGAACCAACCCCATTGAAACACTTTTGGATTAGTTTCAAGCCAATTTTAAATTCAAATAAAACCAAAATGGTACGCAGTTTGGCCCAGTGGACCAAAACGCTGAGTTTTCCCTCACGTCTGTCGCCGAATCGCAATTCCAAGGATTGCTCCACACTGGCCAATCCGTTGCCGCCGCCCACTCCACCGCGGAATAAGACCCACAATAATTGCGCCACCTCGCGCTCATCCTCGTCGACGGTGTCCTCCTCACACTCGTCGTCGGTCAACTCACAGAGTTCTCCAACGCCCGGAAACAACAGCAACATGCCCATAACGGAACTGGAACAGATTGTAAGTAAAAAAAAGAAGTTCTCACTCTCATCCTCCCCGTTTTGGTTTCCTGTTGAAGCTTAAACAGCTGTGCAAACAGGCAGCAAATACAGCTCCTCTGCTGCTTATCAGAAGTATGTATAAATATATATACAGATAAAGCTCATTGACCCATTTGCATTGCCCTGCACTACAAATTGCCCAACTGGTCGGCTTAACCACTTATCATTATCAATCAATCAGTTTTTGTTTTGGTAAAACAAATAGCCCAAATAGTAGGCTACAGGGGGGTCTGGGAAAGTAAAATAGTCAAACTCGATAAGCAACTATCGAATATTTGTGTACCCCCACGTTAGGAATTCCAATGAAACCCACTCAGCTGCGACATCGCTTAGCCATGGCCGAAAAGTGAACTGAAGCTGCAATTATGGACACAAAAAGCGATTTTAAATTGCCCTTAGATCGCCCCAGACAGACACACCGACAGACAGACAGGCAGGCAGATAGATAGACACACATGGCGTGAAGAAATCCAAAAACCAAACAGGATGTCGCCACGCTTGAACAGAGTGCACAGGGCGACACATGTGCACAACGTGGCCGGGGAATGCAGTTGGAACAGACACGGCACTCTGTATAAACAATAATTCAGAAGGTTTACAAAAAAAACACATATATAAAAATGCTGCTAATGGAAGAGGCCTACCGGAAAATCCATTTTATGGACTCTAAGTAAAAGTTTATTGAAGTAAATGCATTGGACTATGTTGAGGTTTGGAAAGGAAGAGACTATGTTTCACTCATTGAAAGAGGTAGTGTTAGTAAATTGATCAATTAGCAGTATCCACTTAAAATGCTTAATTCAAGTTCAAAGTCATCTCACAAAACATCTGAATTTTTAAGACAAATTTAGTACATTTTTGGTGAAACTCTAAGAATGTCCTTAGCCAAGCCCCCGCAAACGATGCAGTAGTTGTTGGTCCTTCGAACCGGATCATGAACCGCAGCTTCTAATAGTTGTACGAACAACATTGGAAAAGGATTTACCATTCCATTATTTAAATATACGGCCCTGTTCCGAATTCCGAATCGGTTTTCGTGTAAACGTTGCATTGTAGAGCTTAAACATAGAAATGTGATAAGGAAGGCGACAAGCATTTCAAAGGGTACTTGATCAGGTTTGAGAAAAATCGGAATTGCTTCAGCAGTTGAAACCGACAGCTCAATGCCAAGTGGATTCAATTTGACTAAAATAGACGAACTGATCTAGTAGGCACAGACATTTTCCTTACTTTTCATAGAAAACTGTGGGATTTTAAGTACAAAAACTAACGTTTATACGAAAACCGACTCGGGATTGGGAACAGGGCCGATAATCACCTTTTCAATAGCTTGATAAAAATATGTCTAACTTTTTGAACGAAAAGTTTAAGAATCTATGAACCAAGACTCAAAATTTGGCCCGCGAATCGAACCTAAGACTTTGAAAGAGTAGTAAACTGTCAGTCTGACCTCTTTGCAGATTTTTAAAGGTTTCAAGACTTGCTTAAAAAAGAATTTGCATATTTCAAACAAGTACATAGCTTATGAAATCCAATAAGCACACAAAGAATTGGCTTCAAATGATTCAATGCTTAAAACAAGGCTTACGAATTGAATGCAAAACTCAAATTTTGGTCCGCGAAACGAATCTAAGGCTTTCCAAGATCAATAAACCCACAGAAAAACCCTTCAGCAGATTTTCAAAAATTTTCATGACTTGCTTATAATAAGAATTTGCATATTTGTAATAACTACCGAGTTCTGAAGACCAAATAAGCATACAAAGAATTTGTTTCAAATGATTAAGTGCTAAACACAAGGCTTAGGCTGACTGATCGACACAACAGACTTGATAATCCAGTAGTAATGCCTATGAAATTGAAGAGAAATTCACATTAAAAGTAACTAACAAGTAGGCATACTAGACTATCATGTCTCATGTGTCGAGTAGTGTAAAGTTAGCCTTACTTATTGAATCCAAGACTCAAACTAAAGCTTTTGTTTCTGTTTTGTTTATAATTTGGCTGAAATGGTTTAAAAGGTCTGGAACCAATTCAAGTCTAAGAATGTATTACCAACAAGCCATAGGTAAAGTGCTTAAACCAGTTGGGAATTTGAAGAGCAGCTTCGTTATGAAATGAAGGTTTAAGACTGAATTTACACGGTGTAAGTTCTTTAAAAAAGCTCAAGCTTGTTGAAGAGAGGTTAAGCGGGGCAAGTGACCCCACTTTACATTTTTCCTACAAAAGAAAAAACCTTTTTGGAGTTGGCTTCAACGTGTAAATACATTTTAAGACGGCTTTTACACGGTGAAGTTTGCTTTATTAGGTTTTTTGAATAGCTCATGCTCTTGGGAAAGAGGTGTAGTGGTGTTGCTTGCCCCACTGCACCTCTTTCCTACAAGCGAAGGCTTTTTCTAGAGCTCCATGAAGTTAGCTTATCTGTGTAAATCCAGTCTTAGTCTTTTTTATACACAATCAAACAATAAAATATAAGTTTTCTTCAATTATTCGGCATTCTAATAGTACGAAAAGTTCTTGATTAAAGCATGTTTCTACTTATTTCGAAATTTTAGAACGTTTCGTAACTAAATTAACTACATAATTGATATCTTAGGTTAAAACTGATCAATTTTTTCATCAGGAAAGCTTAGAAAATATGTCAGCTGATTTTATATCTGAGTGTTTATACTGGCAAATGTTTAAGAATCAACATATACACAATTTCCCACTTTGATACGATGTTAATTTTGAAAATATTAGAACTAAATATAGTTTTTTTTACCCAGCTTAATTTTGAAAACTACTTTTGTGGTCAATTTGAGCCAGCGGTGGGCACGTAGTGGAAAGTTAGGCCCTGGGCCATTAAAAGAAATTTTAACTTAAGTTAGATACTAAAAACCTGCAAATTTGCTTACAAATTTTATTCTTGAGACCAACTAGCTTGTGAAATGAATCAGCGGTGGGCACAAGGTGGTCCCTTAATCCCATAACTATAGTATTTACAAACTAATGTTAAATTCTAAAAAGTATTTCTGCCAAAACCCGCAAAAAAAACATGGTTTTTGAAATGAACCGAACCGAACTGTATTAGGAGGAGCAGATGTTCCTGAAAACGATGGCATTTCGAATAATGTGCTAAAACATTTTCTTTTGTGAAATGAAGAGAAATGGAACTTTGTCTAAAGTTCGTCTTAAATCGTTTAGCATACATATTTGTAGTACTTCTCATAAAAAGGCCATAGAAATGACATCAGATCTAGCTGTTTTTGCTTGGGCTCAGTATTTTCGAAAAAACATCGGTCTGTTTGGGGCTTTGCTTAGCTTCAGTAGCTTTGAGCATCTGTGGTTTGTTAATAAGTTGCAAATTACTTACAATTATTTGCCACCTCTGAAGCAACTTTCATTAATTTATGCAAATTTTGAAACATTTTGTAATAATTTATTCTCTTACAAGAATCCGCTCTGGTCACTACCATTTTGTGCATTCCGATTAGCCAGCCACACCCTACCAGCACGACATTAACCACAACACATGCCGCACTTTTCATTAGTGGCATGGTAAATCGTGACCAAACGACTAAGCTGGCGCCAGCGCCTGGCGACGCATCCAAAATGCCAAAGTTGAGTGGCAAACCGTTAGAAGACTATGCGCTTATGTAAGTCGGAGGCTGTCTGAGGCTCGCATATTTGCCATTTTGGGCTCCAAGCTGACGAAAAACTAGTTTTCTGGTCGAAGGAAAAGTTGCCCAAACAGCTTTTCCGGCCAAAATGCAACTGCCAAAACATCCTTGGCCAAAGGTAAACCAGTTAGCTGGTCGACGGGGGCGTCCGACCCATATATGCACAGAAATATTTCTCACACTTGGCAACTCCCAGGCATTTCTCAACCTTGCCAAGAACGTGGCCATTGGAATTGTTGCAGGCCTTAGCAAAAGAAGTCTGATGACCCCAGCATTTCCTGTCCGTACTCAAACAGCAGCTGCTTAAAAGCAGACCCATAAACAAAAAAAAGGCCAAAACCCGCATTTAACAACAATTTCCATTGCAGCAGCAGCTGCTGTTGCCGCTGCAGCAACAACAAACCAAAGTAGAACATTTCATCAGTGGATCAAAATATCATACTTGGGTTATGGCCATAAAAACGCATGCAAATTGTACAATAACAAAACCAATCAATTTGCAGGTGAGTTTTTGTCTTCTACCTGTTTAGAAATCAGCTGCTCGGCTCAGGTCTCTCTCTGTGTCTCTCTGTGTCTCTGTGTGTTGGCTGGAAACCAGTTTCTGGCTTTGGCCATGTTTTGTTTTCATTTTTGCAGCTGTTGTTGTTGCTGTTGTTGTTGCGGTTGCTGAAATTACAGCTTGGCTTTGTGAAACTCTTGAAACTGCGCATCAGCTGTTTCGTTTTTGCCATCGCTGCACTTTAGGAGCTGCAGCTTTGTCTGGCAAATGCTTTTTTTTTGTTATTGGGTCAACAAGTTGAGGACTGTGGGAAGTTTTGGCCTTAGACAAACATTACAAAATGGTTAAAAGGAAAATAAGAGCGCTCTAATTAGATTTTCAGCTGTTAGCATAGTTTTCATAGAGCTTAAATTTGTTAGGCAAACACAAAGCTTATTCGAATGCTCACGTACCAAATAAAAAGCATGCCCCATGTGTGTGTTTGATTTGGAACTGTTTGAACAGAGTAGAAAAAGAAAAACAGTCGCTAAACGGGAATGACCTCAAAGGTGCTAAGGTACCGCACCACCCCGACCCCACCACCGCTTCAGTCCATTGACCAGACAATGATAATCTTTTAGTTAGCATGTGGACAAATCGTGCCTAATGGGTGATACGATGACGTTGAGCTACCCAGGGCTTTTTGGGTAAAATCAGAAATGTCAACTAACAGTCAAAGCTTTTCAATCGACAAATGAACCCCTATTAGCTATGTAAAATTGATATAAGTGCATACATATTTGACTTAGACAAGCTTAATGAAGTTTTTAAAAAGCAGAAAAAGTGTGTTGAACTTCTGTGCCGAAGTTTTTGTAACCTTGCCAGTGCTCGCTTAAATATTTTCAACAAAAATACTATTTTTGCCATTTTTCGACCCAACGTTCGTACGGCAGCTATATGTTATAGTCAGCCGATTTGGCCAAAAATTTGACAAATTATGTAAAAACAAGTAAAACAAACAAATGCAAAATTGCAGGTTGCTACCATTAAACACAAAAAAGTTTTTCTAACCAAGACTGTTTTTCAGACCTATCTTTTGTATGGCAGCTATACCATATAGTTGTCCGATTTTAATGAAACTTGGTAGAGTTATAAAAAAAGTATAGAAAATCTACGATTACAAAGTTTGAAGACGTTTCCATTGAAAAGAAAAAAGTTTTTCATACAAAAACTAGTTTTCCGAACGATTGTTCCTATGGTAGCTATGAGATATAGTCATCCGATCCAGTCGGTTCCGACATATTAGTAGTGTGCAGCAAAACAAAGACTCTGTGCAAAATTTCAGCTCGATAGCTTTAAAACTGAGAGACTACACAGAAAAAAAAGATGCAAAAAAGAACCATTTGAGAGGAATAGGTAATAGATATCCTTTTAATCATCCAACGGAGCTGAAAAATCATCCCAAGGATGCTCCTCTTTCATATGCTTTGGATGATTTTCAGCTACGTTGGATGATTAAAAGGATATTTAAGACATATTCTTCCCAAATGGATACGGGAAATCATCCAATGGATACTTTTTCATATCCATTTTTTCTCTGTGTAGTTCGCGTAGAAACAGACAGACAGACGGAGGGACAAAGCTCAAGCGACTTAGCTCGTCACCCTGATCAAGAATATATATAGTTTAGAAACTTAGAAACTTCTGTGCAAAATTATAATACCCTTTGCAAGGTTATAAGTATCCATTGGATAATCATCCCGTATCCATTTGGACTAAATATTTCTTAAATATTCTTTAAATCATCGAATCATCGAAATGATCATTCTATCAATAAAAGTATATAAATCACATACCCAATCCAAATGTATCCTTCTTTTTTTTTGATTAGAAAAATTCTTCATTTATTTGGAATTCTACCACACAGAATATGCAGCTCGAAGAACCATTCAGTTGACCTATCCCAGCTCGTTTTTTAATGTTTGTTCACACCGCTTAAGGGTAACCTCAAATCGCTCGAAAAAATTCACTTTTTTGTGAATTTTTTGTGACGACACAGTTAAAATCTCTTTATTAAAACTAAAAGCACATTCAAGTATGACATTTAAAGAATGTTGTATAAAATTTTCACGAAGAAATATTAAAAAACACGGCAATGGCATGAAATCTTCGGAAGTCTCTCGGAAAAAAGGTGAATTGCGGTGCCCCTCATAACCTGGTGCTGGATCATCCGAAATCAAAAAACCAAATTTTATTCGTTAGATAATAGTTTTCCCCAGGTAACGCTGTCGAGTTTTTTTTCGAAATTTTAATTTTTCATTTTTTTGGAAAATTTTGATGTGAAAAAAGCGTTTTTTTTTTTTCGGCTAATTTTTTATTGTAAAACAAAAATTTTTAACAAATTTGAAAAAAACTCGACAGCGTTACCTCGTAAATTATGTTTAGAAATAGTGTACAAAATTTCAAAATGATCGGTTCAGTAGTTTTTATGTTTTGAGGGGCACCGACTTTGAAAACGTGAGTTGTGGGAAGTTGTGTGCGTTCTAAGTTAGACTATGCTTCTCTTATTTGGAACCCTTCTAGTGCAATTCATATAAAGAGGCTCGAAAGGGTACAGAAAAAATTTCTGAAATTTGCTCTTCTACCGCTCAATTTTTCTGGCCATATATTAGTAGGTGTGCCCTGTTGCATCTCTCAACCCTAGAAGATCGGTGAACTGTTGCGTCACTAATGTTTTTGAACGACCTTGTTTTAGGTTGTATTGATTGTCCTTTCTTATTAAATAAGATAGGTTCTAGTGTACCAAGTAGGAGTCTTAGATCTTTTCAACCCTTTTCCCACCATATTTCCCGAACCAACTACTCCCTTAATGAACCTTTGCGTAGAGCTCTCGGAAATTTGAACTCCTTGCCCGTTAGCATGCGCTTTGACTTCGACTCCAACAAATCGACAATCAAGATGCTACTGGCGGAATATTTTTTCCTTAATTAGACAATAAATTGTTTGTTTATTTTTAAGTTTAGGTTAGTATCAGTGTAGCCAGTTACGATTTGGCGAATAAATAAATAAATAAATAAAAAACGCTTTAAAGTTTTGAACACTAAAAAATTTGTACGGTACCTGAAATGCGACAGGTATAAAAATACTCGTAACTTCGTCAATTTTGCTCCAATCGACTTGAAATTTTGACACAATATTCTTAACATTTAAGGCATTCATTTAAAAAAATAAAAAAAAATGCGAAAAAAAAATTTAAATAGCCCAATTTCTCAAAGTCCGGTTGGTCAACTTGACAGGCAGTTTAACCGAATTTGAGTGACTCATGATGTATGTGGCGTAACCGGAGGAACAAACTTAAACGCTGCTCATCCACCGGTCAACTTTAACCGCGAGCTCAGCCCCGATGAAATTATCGATATTCTTATCGATTTACAAACAGCTGGCCGCACACTTACTTTGTTTATTGTTATATTTGCTGCACAACAAAATGTTTATGAATAATCGAATTTTTTAGCTCCACGCAATGGAAATGCAGTTCGATGAGGCAGAACATCGAATTTTTGTCAACTTTTACGCAAAACAATGACCAGCAACAACCAATTGCATTAAAAAACAAACAAACCAAACCGAGTCAGCTGTGTACTCGTTAGTTTAGTCAAACAGTATGGTCACACTGAAGCAGCGATAGGCATTTGCCGATATCAGGCGAAACTGCTGCTGAGAAAAGCAAATGACTTAACCGCTCGTCACCTTGACGAACAAATCTGACCGGTGGTTGGCTAACCGGAACGTTTGAGAAATCGGGCCTTAGCTGTGGTTAGCTAACCGGAACATTTGAGAAATTGGGCCTTAACCGAACAGAAATGATTCATAGGCTATGTGCCAAGTATGTGAACCGGTTCAAAGCGCTGAAAATCGATTAACAAGTGGTTCAAAGTCAGAACTCCGAAATTATTTAAGCTATGAACTTTAATTTGGGTTAAATGGTTCAGGATCAGTTACGAACAGCCTCTGAGGCAGATAAGATAAACTGATGGCAAACTAAAAACAGAATCGGTTAAGATTGTACAGCCACTAGTAATCGTAGTGCAACGCCCTAAATTCCACTTCTAAGCACTTTTTCTCAAATTAAAAATCAAATTCCATAATTTTAATAACTCCCAACAGATTGCCTCTCTTACATAAACTGAACCCCCGCCCCTACTCTGTCCAACCGCACCACTCAATTTGTCTATTAATAAAGCACACGGCAATCAAACACAAAACATGCCCAAAAAAATTGTATTCACTACTTTACAAACTTTCAACAGAAGCATAAACAACGCGTTGGTATTTTGTTATGGAATCAGATTGTTTCTACCTCTCCCCGTTGATCAAAAGGGAAAAGCCTTAAAAATAAAACAAACTTCTGCTCAATTTCTATGAGCGCCTTGAACTTTATGGGGCAGAGTGTTGAGTGTGTGTGTGTGTGTTGGGGTTAGAGACCCATGCCAAGGGAAAATCGAATGATTATGTCTAAAATTATAAAAAAAAAACATCAAATTTTATGTGGCCTCATTTTTGATACTTTCAATCTTCAACAAAAGCAAAAGTTCCACAAATTGATTATATAAGCAGGCGGTGACCTGTGTGTGGTCCCAGAATGGCAAATAATTGCCACTTCACAGAAAAAACAAAGAGAAAATAAAAAATGAAGAGGGTTGCCGCAGAGAGTTCTAAAAGTAAAAGACTTATTTTGAAAGTATTGAAAGGAATAAAACTTAAAAGCCTTTAAATGTGTTATAAGCAGCCAAAAAAAATTGTCGGATCTCCGGTACACTGGTGCGAACCCAAATTAACGAATGGTTAAGGTTCGAAAATTTAAGGTTCGAGGTTTTTGGAAGAAGGTTTTGTTACGAACCTTGCTTCAGTCCACAGTTTTTACAACATTAATAAGGTGTGCGGAATGAAATACTAACATTTTGCTGAAGGTTCTCACAAGCTTTCCAGAAAGACGAGCACAAAACAAATTATAAAAGAAGTAAAGGTACTATTCCAGCATGTATTACACCAAAGATGAGCTTTCTAGATAACGCTCGGAATTCAATATTGCAACAACAACCCAAAGCAGACAAGGAATGAAATATTTCATTATTTTTCAACTATGGGATTCAAGGAAACTTTTATTTATAAAGTAATATCGGATGTAAAGAGTGGAACAAATATGGAGACAAAACCGGGCTCCGGAAAAAAATGCAGCTTACAAGCATTCTGAAGTAGGAGCCAAATTAAAGGCAGAAATTGTGGAACGCACAGCCAAATCATATCGTGCGCTGGCCAAGAGCTATAATGTGAGCGACAAAACTTTAAAAAAATATATTACAGACATGGGAGTAATGAAATTAAAAAGAAAATCCGTGAATACTGTTTCTAAAAAGCAAAGAGAGACCATTAAACATCGGCTAAGTGCACTTTCCAGAAATTTTGTTCTCTTCAAACTCATCAAAAATTTGTATTATGGATGACGAGACCTATTTCACAGTAGAGGGCCTCGAGTATTACTTCAAGCTTCCTAATACTCAACCACCTGTAAATGTTACTCAAATCAAAAAACCAAGTTTCCTAAAAAGGTTTTATTGTGGCTAGCAATAAGTGACCGTGGCATCAGCAAGCCCGTCTTTTTCAAGGGAGGATTAGCCGTTAATGGGAAGCCTTACAAAGACCATTGCCTTCTATAGATAAGCATCTTGCGGTCTTTTGGCCCGATTTAGCATCTGCTCACTATGCCAAAACAACACTAGAGGCACTTGATGTATTAATTATACAATTAAAATTATACCCAAGTTCCAAAACCCTCCTAATGTACCCCAATTAATGCCAATCGAAAAATGTTGGGCCAATTTGAAAAGAAAGGTCTTCAGCAAATTATATAAGCCCAAAAGCATCAATTGCTTGATCCTAAAAATTAAAAGGGAGCTGGCGAAAATCGATTCAAACGGAATTAAGGAGGTGATGCGCAAAGTTCCACAAAATATAAGGAAAGCTAATCGCTATGGTCATGAAATTTTTTTGTAAAAATAACTTAAAGTGTAAATAATACTATATATAAAATTCAAGTTTCTCGGACATTAAATACATCTTCTACTAATCTTATAGCATTTGTTCGTATTTCATTCCGCACACCTTAATTGATGTGTTTTAAACACAGCATTCGACCTAAAAACTCCCCAAATTGTACAGGAATCGAGTGGTTTTTGGTTCGGAATTGTTTAGTAGAACACATGGAAATATTCAATATATAATTAAAAGTTAAGTAAAATTGCATTTCGTAGTTTATGTAGAAAAATATTAACAAAATAATGTAAGATTCTTGCTTTTGAGAATTATTTAGCTAGATATAACAAAAAATATTTAGGTGTGGATTTCATATGGAAATCTAAACGTTTTGCCAGATTTTTTCCACTTTTCTGCCCATTTTAGACAGAAGGTCAAATTTTTGTGACTATCAGTTTTGTTGCACCGAACCCAAATTTTAGGTTCAGAACAGGCTCAGGCTCAGCTTTAATTTCTAAAGAGGTTCGGTGCAAGGTTCGGTTCATAGTAAAATAAAAGTCGGAATTTCGAGTTCGAACCTGGTTATACGGTAGATGACTCTTTCATTAGGCACTAAAATACTCAGAAGTTATGGTTGGATGGCTACTTTCTTGCAGTCTTTCAAAATTTTTGGAAACTCCAAGTCTTTAACAGCCTCCTCAGGCAAGATGACCCATAAATTCGACCCTAGCTTTAAAAAGTTTGATATATTTTAGCACTAAAATACTCAGAAGTAATTGCTATAGAGCTACTTTCTTGCAGTCTTTCACACATCAAAGTCTTTACCAGCCTTCTCAGGCATCATAAAATGTCCCGTAGTGAAGATGAACCATAAATATGACCCTCACCTTAAAAAGTTTGATATATTTTAGCACTAAAATACTCAGAAATGATTATTTTAAAGCTACACAGAAAAAAAAATGGGGAGATAAAGTCAATCCCATAAAAACATGATTTTATCTCGACATTCGGATTGAAATTTCAAGCAAAGGTCGTTCTGGAGCCGAGATATCCGAGATCAAGTCAATCCAATTCGTACTTGAAATGAGAAAATCCGGGATTGACAGACTTCTGACATCGTTTGGGATTGATTTAATCCCGGATGGCTTGATTTTCTTTTCTGTGTACTTTCTTGCAGTCTTTCAAAGTTTTTCCCAATCCAAAGTCTCTAACAGGCATCATAAAATGTTTCCTAAGGAAGATGTCCCATAAATACGACCCTCGGTATAAAAAGTTTGATATAATTTAGCACTAAAATACTCAGAAGTTAGTGTTAAAGAGCTACTTTCTTACAGCCTTTCAAAGTTTTCCCCGGAGGCATCTTAAAATGTCCCTTAAGGAAGATGACCCACAAGAACGACACTGGCTATAAAAAGTTTGATACATTTTAAAATACTCAGAAGTTATTATTGCAGTCTTTCAAAGTTTTTCCCAATTCAAAGACTTTGAACCAGCCTCCTCAGGTATTTTAAAATGTTTCCTAAGGAAGATGACCCATAAATATGACGCTCACCTTAAAAAGTTTGGTATATTTTAGCACTAAAATACTCAGAAGTTAGTGTTAAAGAGCTAGTTTCCTTTTGGTCTATCAAAGTTTTCCCAATTCAAAGTCTTTAACAGCCTCCTCAGGCATCTTAAAATGTACCCTAAATAATCCACAAATACCACCATCGGTATAAAAAGTTTGGTATACTTTAGCACTAAAATACTCAGAAGTTATGGTTATAGAGCTGCTTTCTTGCAGTTTTTCAAAGTTTTTCCAAATTCAAAGTCTTTAACAGCCTCCTTCGGCATCTTAAAATGTTTCCTAAGGAAGATGATCCATAATTACGACCCTGGCTTTAAATAGTTTGAGTAGTCTGAGTAAAATACTCAGAAGAGCTTACTTTCTGGCTTTCTTGCCTTAAAACTATAAAGGAACGAATGAAAAAAGTAAACTTCTAAGGCCCGATTTCTCAAAGGTTCCGGTTAGCCCAACACCGCTCAGATTTGTTCGTCAAGATGACAAGCGGTTAAGTCATTTGCTTTTCTCAGCAGCAGTTTCGCCTGATATCGATAAATGCCTATCGCTGCTTCAGTGTGACCATACTGTTTGACTAAACGAACGAGTACACAGCTGATTCGGTTTGGTTTGTTTGTATTTTAATGCGATTGATTGTTGCTGGTCATTGTTTTGCGTAAAAGATGACTAAAATTCGATGTTCTGCCTCATCGAATTGCATTTCCATTGCGTGGAGTTGAAAAATTCGATTATTCATAAACATTTTGTGTTGCAGCAAACATTTCAATAAACAAAGCAAGTGTGCGGTCAGCTGTTTGTATATCGATAAAAATATGGATAATTTCATCGGGGCTGAGCTCGCTGTTAAAGTTGACCGGTGGATGAGCAGCGTTTAAGTTTGTTCCTCCGGTTACGCCACATACATTATGAGACACTCAAATTCGGTTAAACTGCCTGTCAAGTTGACCAACCGGACTTTGAGAAATTGGGCCTAACTGAACTTTTAAGTTAAGCTATTCAACTGCCTCCTAAACAGACATCAACAAAGAAAACAAGAAAGAAAGTCGGTCAAGCCCGACTATAACATACTGTGTACCAACGAAATTATACGCTCAGTATAAATTTTGACGCTGCAGTAGCAGCTGAAAGCAGCAGCGAACAATCTTTTGATCATAACTCGACAACCGTTCATCCGATCTGCGCCATTCCTTTGGCGGTTCGATAAGTTGTTCTGATAACTAAATTTGTACAGAAGAAACGAACCATCTATCTTTAAAACTGTGGGAGATATGACGTTTTTTCTAAATTGCAGGGGCGGGAGGAGGCGTGGCCAAAATTGAAAATAAACTTGATCTGCCTGCAGACATAAGAAGCATATGTCCCATACATGTCAAACCTCTATCTCTTACCATCTCTGAGATCTGTGCGTTCATACGGACAGACAAGCGGACATGGCTATACCGACTCGGCTGTTGATGCTGATCAAGAATATATATACTTTATGGGGTCAGAGTATAAAAAACGAAACAATCATCTAAGCTAAACATTGAACAACATTTTCTGCCTGCCACGAAATGAGCAGCTTCCTCAATTGGTCCATTTGAAAAAAAAGAGTTTCAATTTTAAGGTTGACATAAAACAGCACTGAAAAAAAACAAACTAGTTTTCACATTAAATTAAATTACCAGGCAAAGGCAACAACTGACAATTCCATAGAAATGTTTGTTCATGCTCTCAACGCCCATTCCACTCTAGGCCATGCCAGCCGAGAGACGCGCACATGGGCTCATGTGTTAATTGCTTATTATATCTTCGTTTTTATGTCAGTTTTACAAGTTGTCTCTGGGAGCCAGGCCCAGGCCCGGGCCCAGGCCCGGCGACATGTTCATTTATCAAAAAGTCAAGCCACGCTCGTTCCCCCACAAAACTGCAGATAAGGTCAATTAAAAGAGTCAACCGGAAATGTGGCGACGCTCGGTTAGGAGCTGCCGCTGCTGCCGCTGCCTGCTGCATATGGTTAGTTGTCGCCTTTCCAATTTTAATAGTTTTTCAAAAATGATTTCTTTGAAAAATTCCTCTGCTAATAGAGAGAGAGAGAGAGAGGGAGTGAGGGCAGTCATAAATATTTTCGCACAACAACGCAATTTATTATTTTAATCTACCGGATGTGAAGCTGCACTGCAGCTCCCCCTGCCCCTGCCCCTCCTCAGTAATTAAAAGCATAAAAAAGAGAAATGCAGAAATGGCGCAGCCCCTCACTCCAAGGCACATAGCGGGTGCAGTTCGTCTTATAGGCAAAAGGCAGTCAACCGAAAATGCACCTTAGATGAGTAAAGGTAGGGACAGGAAGTTTGGGTCTGGGTGTGTCTAAGAACATGAGCGTTCATGTGTAAAAACAAAGTTGAGGCAGGTAGTTGGCCAACAGAGTGCGTTAGGTAGCTGGCAAATCAATAGCCAGCTGATAAAAGCCGAAGGCACACAACAGGTTCTCGGACTGATCCGCAGATAAGCGAGGTGCCTGCCAAAGACACCTATAAATGTGTTGGGCCAATTCTATGAGCTCATCAGTTCCTCAAATTAACTTGCTGTGTTGTAATGGGATTTTGGCAACGTTTTGAAAGAGCCAAGTATCAAGTGAAAGGACTTAAAGTTCTTAAAGAAAAGGTAATTAACTGCTGGCTGCATTTTAGGTTTATGAGGAGTTTAGCTGTTTCCAAGGAATTGTAGAGCTCAGAGCTCAGAGAGCTATTAAATTCTGTGCCAGATTTTGTTTCCTCAAATTAGAACAGTTTTGTCCATATATTCTGAATTTTTTTAGATTTTTTAACTTGAAATTATGTTGAAATATGGCGAAGAGAGCCAGTAAACGCTTTGTGGCATAGATAAGAAACATATCCTTATACAATCGTGGAGCTTACTATTTGAAAACAAGAAAGAAAGTCGGTCAAGCCCGACTATAACATACTCTGTACCAAGAAATTTTGTCTTTTGATCATAACTCGAAAACCGTTCATCCGATCTTCTTCATTTGCTTGGCGGATCGATAAGTTATCCTAATAACTAAATATGTCCAGAAGGAACAAGCCATCTATCTTCAAAACTGTGGGAGATATGACGTTTTTTCTAAATTGCGGGGGCGGGAGGGGGCGTGTCCAAAATTGAAAATAAACTTGATCTGCCTGCAGACATAAGAAGCATATGTCCCTTACATGTCAAACCTCTATCTCTTACCATCTCTGAGATCTGTGCGTTCATACGGACAGACAGACAGACGGACAGACGGACATGGCTATATCGACTCGGCTGTTGATGCTGATCAAGAATATATATACTTTATGGGGTCGGAGATGCTTCCTTCTGGATGTTACATACTTTTGCACAAACTTATAATACTCTATGTACCTACGGTACAGAGTATAAAAACAACCAAAATGGTTAAACCGAGACCAAATAGGATTTACTGTAAGTCAGAAATCTTCCTTCACTCCATACGAAACGATTTAGAGCTCAACAGTTGGGAATTTTAAGAACTTCCTCTTCGACTTCCTTTTCTGGCTCGATATTTTAAACACAATTGTCTCCGACTTGTGCGGGTTGGCTTCAAATGGTCACTTTTAGCGCCCTGAATATCTTTCAGCACCTGTTGTTTTCCCTCATAGTTTCGCTAGCCTCTTCTTCGCTCTTCTCCCAAATTCTAGGAACAGATTCTTAAAAAAAATAAGTAAGAAAGTCAGTCAACCGCTTTTTCTGAGTGTAGGCATTACCTTCCAACTGCAAAGCCTTGGACATTACCAACTGCTTATTAAATCAGAAGCAACAGAAGGAAAAAGATTCAACGATCTATAAAGCTTTAAGCCATAGGATCGACCACCATAAGAACCGTTCCGTGAACCTAACCTTAGATATTTGTTAAGTTAAATATCTCTGAAGAAGGTCTACAGCTTTACGCCCTACTGTTATAGTCTTAAGAAAAGTTGTTCCTAAGTCCAGTTCCTTGTGTTTTTTCTTTGATTCATCAGTGGGAGCATCAAAACCGTCGATACTCAGTATTCATTAGTAAGTACTCGATCCACAGTACTTGACAATAAGTGCTTGATACTTAGTAGTCGATACTGATGACTTGATACTTCGTATTCTATATTTAGTATTCGATTCTAAGTACTCAAGACCAAGTGCTCGTTACCAAGTAGATGACACTCAGTAGTCGATTCTGTGTACTCGATACTAAGCAACCGATACTCAGTGTTGAATTTCCATAACTCAATACTTAGTATTCGATTCTAAGTACTCGATACAAAGCACTCGATGCTCAGTACTCCTTACTTAGGATTCAGTCAGTACTCTATACTAAGAACTCAATACCAAGTACTCAGTACTCAATACTCAGTACTCAGCATTCTGTACTAAGTAGAACTCGATACCAAGCACTAGATACTCAGTATTCGATTCTTCTTACTCGATACGAAGCACTCGATGCTCAGTACTCGTTACTCAGTATTGAATTCTCGGAACTCGATACTCAGTATTCGATTCTAAGTACTCTATACTAAGAACTCAATATCAAGCACTCGAATAGAGCTCGATACCAAGTACTAGATACTCAGTATTCGATTCTTCTTACTCGATACGAAGCTCTTGATGCTCAGTTCGCGATACTCAGTATTGAATTCTCGGTACTCGATACTCAGTTTACGATTCTAAGTACTCTATACCAAGTACTCGATATCAATCACTCAATACTCAGTATTCTACACTCAGTATTGCTCGATACCAAGCGCTAGATACTCAGTATTTGATTCTCAGTATTGAATTCTCGGTACTCGATATTCAGTATTCGATTCTAAGTACTCTATACCAAGAACTCAATACCAAGCACTCAATACTCAGTATTCTATACTCAGTAGAACTCGATACCAAGCACTAGATATTCAGTATTCGATTCTTCTTACTCGATACGAAGCACTTGATGCTCAGTACTCGTTACTCAGTATTGAATTCTCTGTACTCGATACACAGTATTCGATTCTAAGTACTCTATACTAAGTACTCGATACCAAGCACTCAATACTCAGTATTCTATACTCAGTAGTACTCGATACCAAGCGCTAGATACTCAGTATTTGATTCTCAGTATTGAATTCTCGGTACTCGATATTCAGTATTCGATTCTAAGTACTCTATACCAAGAACTCAATACCAAGCACTCAATACTCAGTATTCTATACTCAGTAGTACTCGATACCAAGCGCTAGATACTCAGTATTCGGTTCTTCTTACTCGATACGAAGCACTCGATGCTCAGTACTCGTTACTCAGTATTGAATTCTCGGTACTCGATACACAGTATTCGATTCTAAGTACTCTATACTAAGTACTCGATACCAAGCACTCAATACTCAGTATTCTATACTCAGTAGTGCTCGATACCAAGCACTAGATACTCACCACTCGATTCTAAGTATTGAATTTTCGGTACTCGATACTCAGTATTCGATTCCAAGTACTCTTTAGTACTTAGTACTCGATACCAAGCACCCAACTATCGATACTATTAGTATAGTATAGTATTCGATACTGAGTAGAACGCGATACCAAGCACTCTTTACTCAGAACTCGATACTCACGACTCAATTCTTTTCGAAACTAAATACTCGTTACGAAGTACTCGATACTCAGCAAGTTTAACCTCAAAATAAATATGTACAATTCCATTCCAAAATCCCTTACTTACCCCTTATTTCCTCTTCTTCTTGCAGATCTATCCCGGACCCGATCCCAAACAGGCCATCATGGGCTCTCTGGTCTTTTGCATCCATCACAAGCAGGGCTGCAAGTGGTCGGATGAGCTGCGCAAACTGAAGGCTCATCTCAATGCCTGCAAACACGATGCCACCCAGTGTCCAAATAAATGTGGTGCCCAAATTCCACGCATCATGATGACGGATCATCTGCAGTACACCTGCACCATGCGTCGCACCCGCTGCGAGTTCTGCCAGAGCGAATTCTCGGGCGCTGGACTGGAGGAGCACAATGGCAGCTGTGGCCAGGAGCCGGTCTACTGTGAGGCCAAGTGTGGTCAGCGTGTGCTGCGTGGTCGCATGACACTGCACAAGTCCAAGGATTGTGCCAAGCGTCTGCGTCGTTGTGCCCACTGCCAGAGGGAGTTCTCCGCAGACACTTTGCCCCTGCACACGGCTCAGTGTCCACGTGCTCCGTTGGCCTGTCCACAGCGCTGTGAGGCCGGACCCATTGCACGTGGTGAATTGGAGACGCATTTGCGTGACGAATGTCAGTCGCTGGCATTGGCCTGCAGCTTCAAGGAGGCGGGCTGCCGGTTCAAGGGGCCACGTCAAATGCTCGAGGCACATCTGGAGAGCAGTGCGGCCGCTCATCTGTCGCTGATGGTGGCGCTCAGCTCGCGTCAGGGTCAGCAAATCCAAATGCTCAAATCGGCCGTGTCCAAGCTGTCCATCAACTATACCGGCACGCTGCTGTGGAAGATCACCGACTGGTCGGCCAAGATGTCGGAGGCGCGTGGCAAGGATGGGCTGGAGCTGGTGTCGCCGCCGTTCTATACCTCACAGTATGGCTACAAGCTGCAGGCGTCCATGTTTCTCAATGGCAATGGACCCGGCGAGAACACACACGTGTCGGTCTACATCAAAGTGCTGCCGGGCGAGTACGATGCCTTGCTGAAGTGGCCCTTCTCGCACTCCATCACCTTCACGCTGTTCGAGCAGGGGGCACAGAGCGGACAGGGCGGTGTGGCCGAATCGTTTGTACCCGATCCCACCTGGGAGAACTTCCAGCGTCCATCGAATGAGCCCGATCAGCTGGGCTTTGGTTTCCCGCGCTTCATCTCCCACGAGCTGCTGCACAGCCGGCCATTCATCAAGGCGGATACGGTGTTTCTGCGCGTCAAGGTGGATCCCAGCAAGATTGTGGCCGTTTAGGATATAATGCTTAGTCTAAGACATTTGCTCGACTTGTGTAAATACCGTGTATTTTGAATGTACGAGCAGATTTTTTGTAGCTCTAGCCCTACTCTTGTACAGCTTCGGCATTCAGCTCCAGCTTCGGGCGTTGTTGGCCTTTGGGTGCCAACTGGCCTTGGAATGCTGGGCAGGCTGTTTGTAATAGTCATAAACCAAAGCACACACACACACACACACACACACACACATACATAGCATATGCATACAGTTAGAACCTAAGTTCGTGTCTTAAGTCTTTTGTTTAGAGTTTTTTGTATTTTTGCGCGCCATGCGAACACTTTCAAAAGATCTTCAATTTAGAACTCTGTTAGTTATATCACATAAGTTGCATGTACATAGGCATAACGCAGACGTAGGTCGATCTATATGCTTGTATGTCTAGCATCTAAGCCAATGCATTTAGTCATTAGTTGCACTAACATCATTTAGAATTGCTACGGTTTAGCCACCTAAGTTCATATTCGGAAGCTAAGAAGAAGTCAAATGAATATATAAATAAAGAAAATCAAATGCATTTAAAAAAAGAAAGAAAATATATTTTTGAAAGGCCTTTCAATTGGATGCCCACCTTAGTAATACCTTAGTAAAAGTCGTCCAAATCCACTGCGCAATTGGAAAATCATATCTCTTGAGTTGAATATCTCTGGTTTTGGAAGAAAAGCCTATTGAACAAGTTCAGCCAACTGGAAAGCACTGTTGCTGTGGATGAAGGTACTATGATGGATGTGAATTCGCTCCTTTAAAGTTGCTTTTTGGGCTGCTATTTTACGTTGTTGGTCATATTTCCACTTTCTCATTGCAAAAAAAAGTAGAAACAACAACATCTGAAATGGTCATTGTAACATAACCGGTAAACGGAATCAGTAGAAATGCGGAACACATCGGGAAAAGCTGGGGAGAACTCAAAGCGAAGGCTAACAACAGAGTTCGATGGAAAAGAAGAGTTGTAGATGCCCTATATGCCACATGGGATCGGAATTAGATGGAAAAGAGAGATGAATATCAGCATGTTGTTCGATAAGATAAATAACGCGACGGTGTAAAGTCTCAAATGTAGAAAACTGAAGTGCAAAACTTCCGTCGCGACTGCTCTCTATCTCAAAAACGGTTGAAATACTTCTGAAACAAAATTTTTCGCAAAATTAAAGCTTATGCATCGAAGCTATAGAAACTGAAGTAGTTTGAATGACTTTCGAAGCCCCAACCAGATTTTTTGTGACTTTTAAGACAACTTTTAGATATATTCTTGATGCACTTAGGTAGGTAGGTAGGTACAGGGTTGCCCATATTCGACGGACCCATCTGGCAACACCATAACTTTTGACAGAGATGTCAGATCGCTTAATGACATACCGCGTTTGAAGCGTCAGTCCAAGCAGATTTTTACCATGGAACAATACACGCCACGCGAGCGCTCTGAAATAGTTGAAATTTACATTCAACAGAACAAGTCAATAGTGAAAACTCAACGTGCTTTTAAAAAATTTAAATTTCACATTGAATGTGACCGTAACTAAGCAAAATTGCCGTATTTACGCCACTGAAAATCCTCAGGAGATTCAAGAAGTGCCTCTTCATGACGAAAAAGTCACAGTTTGGTGCGGCGTTAGTGCGAAAACGGTCATTGGGCCGTTTTTCTTCCAAAATGAAAATGGCCATGCTGTTACCATCAACCAGGAGCGTTATCGCGACATGATGATCAATTTTGTGATGCCAATTATTCGTCGAAAGCGTAAACTCTGGTGCAAAATTATGGCCGCACCTAGTTTTTTCAGTGTACACATAGAAAGAGTGGAGCTAGAAGAAATTTGGGATAACCGTTTGAAAGAACGTTAAAAATGAGATAACAAAGATGACAAACATCATCACACTCCATGAGAAAATGTACCGTTATGTTTCATTTTCGTTTTGAACAAGGTGCATAATTATGGCCGCACAAGTTAAATTCATATTTTGTGTTTGGCTGGCGGGGTTTTATTTTGCGCACATTTGGTGAGTAACTATTTTTAATAACTTAATAAATATGCCAAGTGCACCAGTGCTTTCTGATGTCGAGAAAGGTCAAATTCTGGCGCTCAAAAATGAGAATCACTCATTTCGAGAAATTGCCAGAAAAATTGGTCGCTCCGACAAAGTTGTGCGAAATTTTTGGAAACATCAAAATGAATATGGCCAAAAAAAACCCGGAGGACGTAAGCCGAAGTTAAGTCAGCGTGATCAGCGCCGATTAGTGAGTGCTGCAAGCAACACATTGAAGACCGCCAATGAGTTATCGGCTGAATGTGGCCTAAAAGTGTCTCGCTGGACCGTTGCCCGGGTTTTAAAAAAGACCGAAACCATAGTGCGACAAAAATTGAAAGTTGCTTCAAGGTTATTGGACCGTCATAAAGAAGCCCGGATAAAATTCGCCAGGAATAATATGGCAACTGACTGGACGAAGGTAACAAGTTTATATAAAGTAATGCAAATATTAATTTTTCTATCTAGATCATTTTCTCGGATGAGAAAAAGTTTAATTTGGACGGTCCTGACGGGTTTTCGCACTATTGGAGGGATTTAAGAAAAGAACCCCTATACTTTTCTAAAAGAAATTTTGGAGGAGGATCTTTGATGGTTTGGGCTGCGTTCTGCGAGTCTGGATGCTTGGAGCTGGCATTTCCAAGCACTCCAAGTTCATATGAACTCCATGGAGTACGTGGGTATATTGAAAATGAACTTATTGCCTTTTCTTCGCGGTCGAAGGCGTAAAAAGTTCATTTTTCAACAGGACAACGCATCAATGCACGTCAGCCGGGAGACTCGTTCTTGGTTGGAAGGCAATAATGTTCGGTTTTTGGAGTGGCCTGCGTGCTCCCCGGACATGAATCCAATGGAAAACTTGTGGGCGTTGCTGGTCCGAAGGATTTATGCTAAAAACACCAAGTACAATAGTATTATGGAGCTTAAACTGGCAGTAATCAACTCATGGGAAGAAGTTTCTTCAACCGATATAAAAAGACTCATAGGCAGTATGCCAAATAGGGTCTACGAGTTAATTAGTGCTAAGGGAGGCTACACTCATTATTAAACTGAATAAAAATATATTAATTTGCTAAAATATTTCTTTATGTTTTCTTACTTAGTGAAGTGCGGCCATAATTATGCACCTTGTTCAAAACGAAAATTAAACATAACGGTAAATTTTCTCATGGAGAGTGATGATGTTTGTCATCTTTGTTTTCTCATTTTTAACGCTCTTTCAAACGGTTATCCCAAATTTCTTCTAGCTCCACTCTTTCTATGTGTACACTGAAAAAACTAGGTGCGGCCATAATTTTGCACCAGAGTTTATGGGCCGACAAAAACCCTCTAACTGAACCCTCCACGAGGGTGTCGGCTGGGCAATGGACACTGTATGCACCTCGGCTTAAAGCGGGTAATACATAGTGTCTCTTGCTCGTCTTACACCTAGGAAATGCAGTGTCCAGCTAAGGTGATGGCCAACACTACCACAACAGCACAATGTTGGGTGGAGCTGAGCCAAAGCCATGGTTAGAGGTGCCTGGCAGCAGGCATAAAATGCTATGGGGTGGTTCCCACGAACAAAAATTAACCACTATGGGTACATTAATAATGGAACACACAAAGAACCCAACTCGGGCTGGGATATCAGCCCAAACGTCGGTGGAAGGCGTGACTGCTACCACCGGCGGGCACGGTGGGGAGAGATCCCCACTTCGTGTCGCCAGCGGTCACACCTCTGTCGTGGTTGGAGCAGGCCAGGACAGTTGTACAGCTACTGCCGATACGACAAGGACCAAAGTGTGGCGCGGTACTGCAGTCGATACAGACTCGGACTGTGAATCGCATGGAGGTTCAACTAATACAGAGGCGGAAGAAAAGCTGCTGCTATCTCCAGTTCGGGCGGGGTCTAGTACCAAAAATAAGGAAAAACCCACACGAACAAAGGAGGGCATGCGAGCGAAAGCCCAGTATAAAGCGGCTCTTAAAATCAAGGCGAGACTGAACGGAAGCGGTGAGCTCACCCTAGAGGAGAGAAACAAGCTTGCGTGGGCCGAGCAAAAGATTAAGGAGGGTCGAAAACACTTCGCGGAGAAACCGGCGATGCAAGCCACCTCCGCCAAATACGCCAATAAAATGGAGGAGTGCTTGGCCAACAAGCGGCAGCGCTCAACTGAGCAAGCGAAGGCGGAGGCCCCTGCCAGTAAAAAGCCCCGCCAAAGACCGCAGAACCAGGCACAACCCCTCCCCAAAAAGACAAGTCAGCCCAAGGAATCAGCTAGCGACGTAGCAAAACGGCATCTCACCGTAGCTATCGTCGACAAAAGCGACCCTAACGGCAAGATGACGCCCGAACAGTGGAAGCAAGTAGAGGAGAAGCTGTTCGAGGAAATTTTTAAAAGGATGGAAGACCCAGCCGCGCAACCTGTAGCGTTTTACGGAGCAGGCTGGCTGTATGGAGTCAAAATCCTAAGATGCAAGGACGACCCCACCCTTAAGTGGGTCTCAAGCGTCGTTGCAGACATGGGAAGCCTGTGGGAGAGTGCCCAGCTGGAGGTTGTGGACAGAACCTGCATTCCGTCCGTTCTGAAGGCGAAAGTACTCTTTCCACGGGTCACACCAAAGGAGCAGGCGCTGAAACTTCTACAGTGGCAGAATCCTGATGTGCCAACTGGAGACTGGAAGGTACTACATGTTGCAAAGCCCGACAAAAACGGGCAGCACATGGTCCTCCAGATCAACAAGGAAGCCGAGGATCTGCTCTACCCAAGATTCGGGGTGATGGCATGGGGAGTAGGTAGCGTGCACCTACGTCTCAAGAAACGCCACCCCGAGGACACTAATGAGCACACACTGGAGGCTGGAGAGGTGGAGAACGACCTCGGCATCGACATGATGGTCGAAAAAGCCAGCAGCCTCGATATTACGGGGGCAGTACAGTCTGCTGAAGAAGACGAGGATGGCGACACAACCTTGCAGGCTGACCCATCGGGACCGGAGGATGCGGACACCAGTCATGCAGTTGAAAGTCCTCCAGGTCAACTTGCATAAGAGCAAGATCGCCTCGGCGGAGCTCCTTCTAACCTTGGAGGAAGGACCCGCAGATGTGGCTTTAGTTCAGGAACCTTGGATAGCGGCGGGAAACAAGGTCTCCGGACTAAAGTCACAAAACTACAACATCTTTTACCCCACCCCAGTAAGTAGAGCAAGGACTGCCATTCTAGTAAGAAAAGGCATCTATGCGTATTTAATGACTAATTACAGCACGGACGATCTCACTGTTGTGGCCTTGGAGGGTGGCAGGGACGAGCCAATTCTTATGGCGTCCTGCTACATGGCGCATGAGCGAGAGGCACCACCAGCTGAACTCGGAAGACTGACGGCGGAGGCAAGCTACAAGAAGCAACCCCTCGTCATCGGAACGGACGCCAACGCACACCACACTGTGTGGGGCAGCCCGGACATCAACGACAGAGGTGAGTCTCTCTTACATTTTATTATACAAACCAGTCTAAGTGTAGAAAACGTTGGAGACGTACCCACATATGTGGGACCAACCTCAGCCAACGTCCTAGACTTAACCATGACCCTAGGGAACAGTACTCAGGCGTCAGAATGGAGAGTTCTTGATAAACCCTCCTTCTCCGACCACAAGTACATCCAGTTCAAGATACAATTTGACTATTGTCAAACTAGAAACGTCTATAGGAACCCCCGGAATACCGACTGGGTGAAGTACCTTAAGACAGTGGAATCAAAACTGCCGACGTCAACGCCCATCTGCTCGGTGGAAGATATTGAGAAGTCCGTGAAGACGCTCACTGTCAATCTCATCGAAGCATACAAAACCTCGTGTAGGCTCACAGTTACAAAAAGGAGAACCAGACCCCCCTGGTGGACCCCAGAACTGAAAGAGCAGAGGAAGGACGTCCAGGAATGCTTCAAACTCGCCAAACAAGCGGATGAAGTGATCATCTGGGAGGAGTACAAGATAAGACTTCGCTTATTCAAAAAAGAAGTAAGGAAGGCAAAGCAATACTCATGGAGAACCTTCTGCTCCAGCATAGAGAAGGTCTCGGAAGCAGCCAGACTCAGGAAGCTGCTTTCAAAGCAGCCACCTATGCAGAGTCAACTAAAAACAGACGAAGGTCACTGGACAGAAAGCAGCAAGGAAGCTACATGCGCTCTTCTCGATGCGCACTTCCCGGGCTGCACTATAGTCACCGAGCCAGATACGCTTCAGGACTTAAACACTCAACAAACTAACATCCCAACCAACTTAGTCACTCCAGGAAAAATCCGATGGGCGATCGACTCGTTCGCGAGCTACAAGTCCCCCGGTCTGGATGGCATAATTCCCGCCATGCTAAAAACGACTAAAGGTTTAGTCGTACCATGGCTACAGTCCATTTTTGAAGCCTGCCTGGGGTGGGGCTATGTACCTGTGGCCTGGAGGACAGCACGTGTTGTGTTCCTACCCAAAGCGGGGAAATGCAGTCACGTGCAGCCAAAAGACTACAGGCCCATTAGCCTCACTTCATTCCTGCTTAAAACAATGGAAAAATTACTTGATCTCCACATAAGAGAAGGCATGAACCTGACCTTGGAGAACAACCAACACGCATACACGAAAGGGAAATCGGTGGAAACAGCGCTACACTCCCTAGTAGCCACCATCGAGAAAGCAATGTACCATAAAGAGTATGCCTTGGGAGCATTCCTTGACATATCTGGTGCATTCAACAACGTCTCCACGGAGGCGATAATGCGCAGCCTAAGAGCTGTATCAATTCATAAGGCTTTGAACTCGTGGATATACAACCTGCTGAGCTGCAGAAGAGTACAAGCCGAGTGGGGTACCACAACCATGACGAAGGAGGCACACGGCGGCACGCCTCAAGGCGGAGTACTGTCACCCCTTCTATGGAACCTTGTGGTTAACGAACTGCTAACAAAATTTCGCAGGAAAGCACCCAAGATAACTGCATATGCCGACGACATATGCATAATTATCATCGGAAAATGTCCATCGACTCTCAGCTCAATCATGGACTCTACACTCAAAGAGATACTAAAATGGGCCACAGAAGCCGGACTTAGTATTAATGCGGAGAAGACGGACCTCATTCTCTTTACCAAGAGATACAAGGTACCGCCATGGATTCCACCAAAGATAAATGGAATAACACTAACACCAAAGAATAACATCAAATACCTTGGAGCAGTAATCGATAGTAAACTGTCATGGAAGGCGAATGTGGAAGAAAGAGTGAAGAAGGCGACCAACGCACTATATGCATCCCAGAAGATGCTGAGTAGCACTTGGGGCCTATCACCAAGTCTGATGCACTGGCTTTTCATTTCAGTAATACGACCGATACTGCTACACGGCGTACTGGTATGGTGGCAGGCCACGGAGAAAACCACATACCTAAAGCTGATGGAGAAGACCCAGCGACAGGCACTGGTCTGTATTACGGGGGCGCTGAGGTCCACTCCAACCAAAGCATTAGAACACATCTTAGGTGTCAACCCTCTGGACATCCAAGCACGCCTTCTGGCACAAAAGACCGCCCAACGTCTATGTGCGACAGGCACCATGGCGCTACAAAGCTATGGACACAGCATAGTTGGTAGAGAGATCAATAGTAGCACGGACTACATTATCCCAAAGATCAACCCAATATGCACATCTGCACTATTGGGACCAGAAGACTGGCGTACAGGACTGGCCCAAGAAGCAACGCATCTCTTTACAGACGGCTCAAAGATGGACCTAGGAGTCGGAGCCGCCGTATACTGTGCAGAGCCAGAAATAAAGCTCTCATACAAACTGCCAAACCACTGCACCATATTCCAGGCGGAAGTCTTCGCAATAAGGAAAGCAGCGGAGTTGGCGGAAATTCACGCTCCATACAACCAAATAAATATCTACGTGGACAGCCAAGCGGCAATCAAGGCAATGCAAGGACACTCCATCAACTCCAGAACTGTCCTGGCGAGCAGGGAAGCGCTAGATTCTCTCAGCATCTCCAGAAAGGTGCAAATCTACTGGATTCCCAGCCACCGGGGCATCGACGGAAACGAGATGGCAGACAGTCTTGCAAAAGCCGGAGTCGTACTCGGCCAAGAAGAAACACTAAACATACCTATCTCCATACAGACGCTTCATAGCAAGATGGAAGAGATAGCAGAGAAAGAAGCGGAGGTAAGGTGGGAAAACACCAGCGGATGCAGAATCTCTAAAATTATGTGCAAGACAAGAGACAAAAAACTTACGCACTATCTGCTACAGCTCCAGAGAAGAGACTGTAGACTGCTCATTGGCATACTAACGGGACACTGCCTAGCAGCCGCTCATGCGATAAAGCTAGGCATAACAACAGAGGACACCTGCAGGAAATGTATGGAACCTGGAGTCGCAGAAACTCTAGAACACCTAATTTGCAGCTGCCCAGCAATTGCCACGACAAGATTACAAATTCTGCACACCCCACGGTTCTCTTCTTTGGAGGAAGCGGCCAAGAGACCCCCAAAACAGTTATTGGCATTTGCCAAAACGACAAAAATCCTCCTGGACTTCTAAGACAAACGTACCCAAATAATCACCCGGCCTCATTAAGGACCCTAAGGTCTATGTGTGACCCCATCTGGGGTCAGCCGGAACTACCTACCTACCTTATGAGGCAGTTCTGGTTTCAACAAGACGGCGCTCCACCGCACACAAGTCGCATAACAATCGATTTTCTGAAGAAATTGTTTCCGGGCCGTTTGATGTCGAAAAGTGGTGATTTGGACTGGCCACCGCGTTCGCCCAAATTGACGCCGCCTGACTTCTTCTTGTGGGGATATTTGAAGTCAAAGGTTTACGTTAACAAGCCAAGGACCGTAGAAGAGCTCAAGGACAACATTCGTGAAAACGATGGAAAATGCTGCAAAATGGGCACAATACGCCATCAACTCCAGAGGCGGCCATTTGAGAGATATCATATTCAAAAATTGATGTAAACAAATCTACTTGGAACAAATTAAATTTTTATTTTTTTCTTTGATTTTTTTAAAAAAAACATGGGTCCGTCGAATATGGGCAACCCTGTACTATATAGATGTCCGATTTCAACCAAATTAAGCAGAATTATGGAGAAGCATTGCAAAACTAGTAAATATGGAGTTTGGACACGTTTGCATGAAAAACAAAAATGTTTTTCTCACTAAAACTAGTTTTTCGACCGAACGTTCCTATGGCAGCTATATGTTATAGTCATCCGATCCGGCCGGTTCCGACAAATGTGCAGCGTATTTGGACCAGAAGACTTCGAGCAAAGTTTGGTGGCGATAGCTTTAAAATTGACGGACATGGCTATATCGACTCATCTCGTCATGCTGATCAAGTATATATATACTTTATGTGGTCGGATATGCTTCCTTCTATGCATTACAAACAACCCACCCAACATTTGGAAGATCATTTTCATAAAAATCACCTTGATGAGTCTTTTCCGACTCTTTTTGGTGATCCAAAAGAGAAGCCTATCATATGCGATATATTGCGACTCGAAAATGACTTATAAATATGCTTAAAATGTGATTTAGTGAAATACGACTAAAAAAGGACTCTCAAATGACTCGAAACTGATTGGAAACTTATCAGAAGAATGGGTCAAAAGCGACTCTTCAAGAAGAATCGCGGCTAGGGTACCATTTTCTCCCTACAAAATTGGAGTATAATAACTGATCAGAAAAAGAGCGCATTTATGACTATTTGACTCAGACCGAGGACTCGAAAAAGACACGAATGTGATCAAAAGTTTGATAATATGTTTGCTGGCATCTGGACCCTCTGCAAGGGTATAAAAACGTGCTGCAAGGGCTTACAAATGGAAAGCTCGTTCTCCCTGATGGCAGTGTCTTGCTTCGTTTCCTCCCTCTCCGGTAACCGGGTTCCAAAGTAAGCCTGTGGCCTGAAGTAAGATGCTTTGAGAAGTTTTAATTTCCGAAGTCTTACTAAGCTTCTCAATGCTTCATATTTCAGGAAAATGTCTACTGGTTCCAGGTTCAGAATTACATCCAGGGCCGCCAGTTGGGGTGGTAGATTGCTGGGATCCTGTTATACCCCGGCTAGCTGACCTTTATACTTTATGGAGGTTGTTTAGGTGGGATTTGGAGAGATCTGCAGCCCCTTCCCTATTAGATCATCTAGTTAAGATATCATTCCTGCGTCTATCTCTGACACATTCCATCACATGTACCATAGCATAACTTATTCTCGCCCGAAAAGTTCTTTAATCTGATTGCTTTTCATCTCCCAAATGAATTCGAGTGGTTCATTGGATAGGAACTCATAATACCACTACAACTTTTGAGTTCTCAGACAACGGACAACAGTCTCCTCAGTTTCAGTTTCAGTGTAACCCAAAATCTGACAAGCTTGGAAGTCGCTTATTGATTTCTACGAATATATCCTACTTAGTTTTGCTTGTCTAGTTTGCTTTTGAATGCTTGTGGAGGGATTGATGCCTACTTTTGCTAAGCTATCAGTTCTCTCAACCGATTTGTTGCCTCATTTCTCAACTTTTTGCAATCAACGGGCAGTTTTTTGAAATACTTCAATCTTATTTCCTATTGATACTAAGTTAAGCTCTTACTCTCCTTAACTAAATCCTTCTCATCTCCTTTTATGACATTTTTTTCGAATTTCAATATGGAAATTTGATTTTTTATTGCCAAATCAAGCTGAAAATTGGATCTAAATAACTTAAAGTTGTGTAGTTTGGACTGCAGGAGACTAGTTGATAAGTACAGAGGATTTCCAAACGTAAAACGAAACGAAACAATAAATAATAATAAAACGAAATAGGAGGATGGAATGTTGTCTGAAGTGCTCATCTTGTGACTAGGGAAAACGTTTCTTAAGCAGACTTTCGAGCTTGCGTATGCCGGTCTGGGAGCTGCCATCAGCATTTTTATCCGCACTGCCCGTAAAGCTGCCCACGCTAAAGATGAAGGCACGCTTGGGTGTGGAAGTGGTAGCTGTTGATTCAGTTGCGGGCAGTGGCTGATCGGTTTCATCTGTAGTTGTAGCTGCTGGCTCACTTGACTCCTCCTCACCGCTGACCACTGTAATTGTGGGCATTAAACCACTGACAGCAGCCGCTGAAGCTGTATGCTTAAAGAGATCAATCAGCTGCAATTGATCCACTCGCTTAACCGCCTTCATGTCCAGAATCTTTTGATATTCCGCAATGGTTATATCCGGCAGTAGCTTTAGCACCTGCTGTGTGAAGTGAGCCGGTGGCTGAACTGGCGTCATGACCACCTTGATAATCATTTCGGCACGTGTCATGTCTTTGACCACCACTTTGGTGTAGCTGGTGGGTGCCTTGCGATTTACACTGGAACCCACGGAGGGCAGCTCCAGCAGTGCCGTCTTTAGAGAGTGTGTGTCCAGTAGCAGCTGTTCGCAACCCAAAACATTATTCGAGCCATCCGAAAGGGTGAGTTTGCATCTGTAGAGCACCTGTATGAACTTGGGTATAAAGGCGGCCACAAATCGATGACAGAATTGGGTGAAATATTTCCTGGAACTGGCCAGGGTGTCGCGTATGGTGGGCACCGACTGTTTGAAGTTGCCACAGATGCTGCTGATGAAGGAGCTCTGGTCGCCCACATTGTTGATATGTTGCCACTGCACCTTGGCCATGGCCTGCAGCGAGGCCTCACAGCCTGTTTCCAGATCCTGCACCAAAAGCTGTATGCAGTTGGAAATGATGCTGGAGGGAAGACCAAATCGTTTATACAAATCTTCTACAAATTAAAGTCAACTCACCGATGAAACACATCCTTTTCCTCGCTCATATCAATCTTGTTGACATAGGCAGAGGTGACCTTCTCCTTCAGCTTATCCTCCAGCTGTTGTACCGTCTCCAGGCAATACTCGCCCGTGGTTAGGACACAACAAATGCGTACCAGATCATCGCGTGAAAAGCGCTGAGCATCGCCCTCCTTGAGAAAGTTATGAAAAACCTGTCCCGCAGCTGTGGACAGATTCTGCATATCCCGGGTCAGCATTGAAACGCTTTTGCCTATGGAACTGCCCGTGCTTATGGGCGTCAGTTTGGGTGTGCTGCCCTCCAGCACCTTTGAGGCATATTCCCTCAAATATTTCTTAAAGACCAAAGCCAAATCGTACATGGGTTGCTCATTGCTCAGCTGATTGCACTGCACCATGCACTTCTTGTAGAAGACAAACAAATCTCCGGAGCTGGCATACACCGTGGTCTTGGATTCGGCAAACTTGTACGGTTCCTTGGACATTTCCACAAACTTATCCATGAGCTCGCTTAGATTTCGATCTATGCTGCGTATATAGATATCCAGGTGAGATTTAAAACACAACCCTATCTGATCATGGAACACTGTGGTCGTAGATGTGTCCACTCCCAGGGTTATGCCTGTAAATCGTTTGGACAGCAACTGCTCAAAGGTTTGCGTTTTGTTAATGGCAAACAGCAGCAGACGCACATCAATCTCTGAGTGACGTTTGGCCATGATCTGAGACAGCTGTTCGCGGGTTTGTTTGCAAAACTCCACGGTAATACGCTCGGAGACTTCCCAATCTAGTGGGAAAACTGCACCATATTTATCCTCAAAGTCCAGCAAATGCCGCTTGAGCCAGGCGTAACGTTTGTCGATCTTATCCAGCCAGGCTATGTCCTGATTCTCATGAAACAATTGCATATACTCCTCCAGCTGTTGGGCTATAAACCATTTGAGCAGCTCCTTCTTAACCTTCGGCTCCAGCACGGACAACACTTTGCAGGCATCGGCCAGCTGATTGAGACCCAAGCGATGCTGTGGCTGTGACGAGGAGGGCTTGGCCGCAAAGGCCTCTTTGAAATCCTCCGAAATCTGCTGGGCCAAGGTAACTTGAATTTTATCCACACTCTGGGAGAGATTCTGGGGCAAAAAAACAAACATTATTATCAACTCGAATTCCCTGTATCTTATACCCACCTTGATTTCCTCTATATCCGAGTACTGTTGAAAATGTTGATTCACCTCCGAGATGGCCTGCAGTGGATTCAATATCTCTCCATAGGACCTGCGCTCAATCAACTTATTCAGACTCTCGATGCCACCCACCAGCATATGCAGATGATTGAGCGTGGTTATGGCTGAGGTTAGATTGCGCTTGGCACAATCCAATTGCTTAATGTCCCGCGTGATCTCCTTGACCATCTCCTCTGTGCGTTCCGCACGCGTCTTAACATCAATAATATGACTGAACAGCGAACTGATCACCTTCTGAGCCTCGCATAAGGCCAACTGACCATCCTGACCCGTATTGCTTTGGCCCCGTACCACGGAGCGTATGTTGTCATCAATCAGTGAGACTTCGCACTGCATGCGTTGTATGGTCTCATCTATGCCCACCAGAGATTGCTCGTTGGGAAACAGTTGATTGATGTAGTCCACGGTGTTAAAGTCGGGCGCATCCATGGGATCGTCTGTTTTCAGCACCTGTAAGGGTTAAGTGGGGGTGGGTGAAGTACACTGTGATGGGATTTAATCATATTTACCTTGTCAATGACCTGCTTCACCTCCTTGGAGAAGTGAATTTTATTGTTGGCCACCGCACTACCCGTCTCCGCCATTTCCGCAACAGCTTCACTCATTTTGTTGATTTATTTTATTTATTAAAGAGATAGGAGTAGGACCACATTTGATTAGTTTGCAAATACCTGCAGTGGGACCGTAGCAGGCACTGTTAGGTTGAACTGTCAAGTTTAGTGTCATCAGCTGTTATGTTAAGCGCAGCACAGTGGGTCCAATTTGGTTTTGAGGGAAATCGATTGTTTAAATTTAATTTGTTTTTAGTTTAGAATTTGGCAAAGCTCATCGAGCTTAAGCGTTTCGCATTACCTAACAGAAAGATTATCTAGAGATCAGTACTACAACTGCTGCGAATGAAGAAGTGCTCAAATGTCAGGAGAAACCTAGTGAACAGCCTGGCCTTTGAAACTCAACTGGAACTACCTTTAACTTAACTTTATTATACAAAAAGGGTTAACATTTAAGCTTAATTACTGTGTAAAGAGCGAGTTGCTCATGGAGCCTGGAGTACCGGACGCTGTGCCGCCCATTGTGCTGCTCAGGCCCAGTATGGAGGTATCTCGCTGTGAGGCAGTGGCCATTCTCTGGTATCGTGCTATATGATCCAGCGAGTAAGGTAATATAGGCCTTACACTGTGTATTTCCAGCAGCGTGAGATTATCCAGCTTGGCATAGGTGCCCTCACCCTTGATAAAGGCATCAATGGAAGTGCGCAACTTGGATTCACGTATATCGAATATATCCTTGATAACGGTGCGCAACTCTTCACACCTCGGCACATCATCCGGTGCAGTGCTCATCACCAGTTGGGCCACAATCATATAATGCTCGCTGGGCATTTTGGTGAAGAATCTGTGGGCAAGCAAAAGTAACAAGCTTAGTTTATCTGGACCTTGACCATAATGTCACACACTTACTTGGAACGCTTCTCCTCCTCTTTGATCTCTTCGAGCACGTCCAGCTCCATCCATTCGGGCGGCACAATGCGGCATTTCTGTTGCTTGCGCAGATGCGTGGCCAGCCACAGTGGCACAAACACCGGAAAGCCTGCACGAAATGGACCCACCGAGCCGTAGATCAAATGCAGCGGCTCATTGGAGAAGTTGGGAATGATGCTGATCATACATTTTTCGCCAATAAACTCAATAATGGAAGGATCCATGGTATAAACAATAACAAATGTTTATGGCCCAGTTTTAATGATTGCACTGGGGATTAGTGTGGCCAGATTTGAAAATGTTGATCGTGATCGTGACTAACGCAGGGCCTTGTGAACGTTCACCATAATAACTGTTTATTTTTTTTTATTTAAATTCTAGATATTGTCTTGCATTAGTCAGGTAGAGAGAAATTTTATATAAGACTAGTGCTTTAGAAACGGTACAATAAGAATCAGTACAATAAATCAGCACAAACACCTTATGCGCATTTTCAAGTTATTAAAGCTTAACTCGAAGATTTTTCTGGCAGGTATTAGATTGATCAACATTTCCTTTATCTGCTAATTTAATCTCGTCGAAAGAAAACCAAAAAAATTCAACAAATGAAAAATTCTAGTAGTAATATTTTTTTATTTTGATTCTTAGGTTTTTGAAATGCAGTAATAACTAAAAGCAGAATTATATTAGTCATGATTCTTTATTCGTTTTGCCAATAGTTTTTAAGAACGCAACCGTATCAAAATATTACAAAATTTATCCTTTTCAAAATGAAGAAGTGGGTTTCTTAAGAAAAAAGAGCGACACGTCTTCTAAGACAAAAAAAAACCATTAAAAATTAATTTTGTTTGATACAGGTAAGTAAACACACAAAGCTTGAACTTGGCTTATGAATAAACCAAATGATCATTAAAAGGCGCAGTTTAATGAACGTGACAAAACTGCCCATCTCTAATGCAATGGTAAGTGCGTAAAAACCAACTCATTTGCGTATACCAGCTCTGGTCACACTGGCTATAACGTCAACATATTTGTGCGGGCGGAGGCGGAGAGAGAGATTGGGATTCCTTTTAATCATTATTATTATCGTTGTAATCTCAATTTAATAACCATATTTTACTCGAAAAATAATTGTTCTGACTTTTTCGTACGTCATCCGAGCGCCATCCACTGCCATTAACAACAACAAATGCATTTGCTTTTGCCTGGGCTGTGAGTGAGAGCGAGAATCCAAACAACAACAACTACAATAGAGGGAAAGACCAAAACAAAGGCAACCAAATCCAAAACGTCATTGGCAGGCAATTAAACAACAAAAACAACGCAGCCAGCGGAAGTGGCTGATGCTGGTTAGCCTCTACACTCATCTAACACGCACTATGGACAGCGTTTTCGAGGCCTATCTGGGCTCGGATATTGTCCTGGCCGTGGGCAGTGGTGAGACGGAGGACATACCCAAACGGAATACCGATGTATGGGTTTTGGGCAAGCGCTATAATGCCATCCAAGGTAAAAGGTGGTCTACGCCTCTTTTTCACCACCTTAACTTAATTGAATTGCTTCCCCGCCACAGAGCTAGACCTCATCCGTCGAGATATACTGTCCCGACTCTGGTGCACCTATCGCCATGGTTTTGTACCTCTGGGAGAGGTTCAGCTTACCACAGACAAGGGCTGGGGCTGTATGCTACGCTGCGGCCAAATGGTACTCGGCCAGGCCCTGATTGAGTTGCATTTAGGACGCGATTGGTTCTGGACGCCCGACTGTCGGGATGCTACTTACCTCAAAATTGTCAATCGTTTCGAAGATGCACGGAAGAGTTTCTATTCGATACATCAAATAGCACTGATGGGCGAGTCACAGAATAAGGCGGTGGGCGAGTGGCTGGGACCCAATATGGTGGCCCAAATCCTGAAGTGAGTAGCGTCGATGAGAGGGGAAGTGGCTTAATTGATTTTTATATCTACCTTAGAAAACTGGTGCGATTTGATGACTGGAGTTCGCTGGGTATTCATGTGGCCATGGACAGCACCGTGGTCCTGGATGACATATGTAAGCTGAAGGTTTGCCTTGATTGATGCGTATTTATTCACTATACGTTTGTTTTGTCCTTAGATTTGATTGAAGTTTGGCCAGATTCTTTATGAAGAACGAGGCTTAGGCATCTTAGGTCAAATGAAGCACTGAATGCATACAGCATCTCTCAGTATACGGACCCACAACCTTAAACTGTGCGCTGTTTCAAGTTTTGGCACAGAAGTTTGGCTATAGATCTCAATTTGATGGCTTGCTACTCAAACCCTTCCATTAGTTGGCTCATTTCTTGTCTGAAGATGAGACCACATGACCAGATTTAGACGACTTTGGTCTGAGGCATCTTCTTCTAGTATTTTATAGCCTTCCGATGGCTTCTGTTTCGTTCAAGCTGGCTTCAGTTGCCATTCTTTCTTTCGCTGTCTCATTGAACACGATCCTTATGGGTAACAATTCCTTAAACGGTCTTTACATATCGTTCATATAGTAATTTAATCGGTATATAAATCTTATGAAGGATAGTTCTTTCAATCACGCCACTCTCCGCCTCATCCGCTACTGCTCATGACCATGCTTCTGTGTCGGAAAGGTTTTCAAGCTCTGTTTGGAAGAAAATTTGCAAACAAATCGATTTGCAAGCAAAGTATTTAGGTATCTAGGTAAAGGATCTAGTATATTAAAACCAATGGTTGCTGAAATGTAACACTATAGCTGATAAATGCCACTTACAGATGTGGTATTATGACCTTATTTCCGTAAATTTGTACTTTAACCACCACTGGCTTAACAATATTACTTCAAAAAACCTTTTTCTTCGAGTTTTTTATATTAGTCCATATATTCTTCCTTTGTCAAATGTTGTTGAGATCAATTTGGTTACCGTTTGTCGATGTTATTAGCGTATTTCTGAGCAAACATCGGCTATCTAGTATACTTTTTTAATGTGTAAATGAAACCTTTCTTCACCAAACCTTGCACAAAGTCTTTTAATACAAATACTCTGCTGATCGGATGACTATAGCTCATAGCTGTCTAGGAACAATCGGTCAACAAACTAGTTTTAGTGAGAAAAACTTGTTTTTTTTCAATGGAAACGCCTCCAAACGTTGTATTTCTAAGTCTGCTAAGCGTACACATGATGCCACTTAGTTTGCTCGAAATCGGACATCTATATAGTATAGCTCCCATAGAAAAGTAAGGTACCAAAAATGGTTTTAGTTTTAATGCAATTTACAAATTATGTTCATTATGATTGAAATCTATTTCCCCCGCAGATTCTCTCAGTCTGGAGGGCGACACCTGGAAGCCATTGCTGCTCATCATCCCCTTGCGTTTGGGCATCAGCGACATCAATCCCATCTATGTGCCGGCTCTAAAACGTTGCTTCGAACTGGAGAGTAGTTGTGGCATGATTGGTGGCCGTCCCAATCAGGCTCTCTACTTTCTGGGCTATGTGGATGATGAGGTGTTATACCTGGATCCCCATACCACACAAAGAACGGGCGTGGTGGCCCAAAAGACCACAGCCATCGAGCAGGAGCACGATGAGACTTATCACCAAAAGCATGCGGCACGCCTTAGCTTCTCCGCCATGGATCCCTCGTTGGCCGTTTGTTTTCTGTGCAAAACTCGCGGCTCGTTTGACACATTGCTGGAACAGCTTAGGCTGGAGGTGCTCAAACTCAGCACACCCGCCTTGTTTGAGATTAGCCAGACACGTGCAGTGGACTGGGACACTGCCGAGGACATTGAGTGGCCGGCCATGCCCGACATTGATTGGCCCGCCAGTTCCGACTCCGAGTCATTTGCCATAGTGGGTAAGTGGGCGCTGTGCTTTTCACATTTCACTCAAAACTGTTCTTATCAATGCGCTCTGTTTGTTTAGGAGAGAGTGGCGGCGGCGGTGGCGGTGGCAGCGACGCCGGCAAACCCAGTGAGAGTACGCCGAGTGCCGTCATCTGAGAGAGAAGCACTTGGGGCTCGCTCACGACGACTGCGCCGACGACCAATCAACGTGAACCTGTGCGAAAACTGGAGCAACCCGGCAAAATGTGGCCACTGCGGATGCTGCAAATGCAACTTAAACTAAGGCTAGAGTTGAGATTTAGTTGTAGAAATGTTAGAAATTGTACGATTCTTCATATGCTGCTTTATTGTAAGAGATTGACTCCACGGGAGACAATTTGGCATACACACACACACACACACATACAATAATGTTCATGCTTCTTATGATCAATACAAACTGATTAATGATTAAACATTTTTATGCAACGTTGCGGATGCTGTATCGTGTTGATCTTTTCCCTTTTAGCAGCATCTACTATACATAATACATAATACTTGGACTATATGTATATATATATTTGTATGTATATATGTTTGTATATAAATTTTTACTAGATAACAGAATGACCAAGTCACTCCAGATGCTCCGTATCGCAATTGTAATTTTATATCATTAATTAACAGTTGGAGAAACAGAAACTACACGCAAATAAGGAACCATTTATCTCTATAGATAATGAGAAAACCAACTACATTTAACAACAAACACGCGCGCTTCTCTTCGATTTATGTTTTTGGTTAGTTTTTGTTTTGTTTGTCAGGAGCCTGGCAAATTGACACTACGGTTTAAAAGGGACTCTTGTGGGACGACTCTAGACAAACGCACAAATTTTCAAAGAAGTAAACCTTATCCTGATTTCTAGAAGCACTATTGTAGTTGTATATTACAGAGGCGGCCACTGATCTGTATTGATTAAAGTTCTTAAAACAACTTTTGAGTCAAACCTTAGCCAGGAATTGGGAATATAAAGTTGGCAAACATTTTCAAGAGGTAAAACCGCAATCATTTCCATTAGCTTAACTTAAGTTCACATAGGCAATCAATTTGGATAAATATGGCTGAATAGTGGACTTTTTGGCCATACTTAAGCAAATCATTTTCGAGTGGTACCATAGCTTGAGTTTTAAGGCCAGCAGAAACTGCCATCAGGGCTATTAAGCTTTATTTTCATGGAAATTTGAACAAATTCCACCCGTGATCTAATTTTCAACGAGTCACGGTGTGTCATCACAAGAACTTGAGCATATACAGAGTTTCGTGAGAGGGCGTCCGTGATCTGTGCGTGATCTGAGCGTGTTTCGTGAGTGCATGCAAACATTGCGAATATAATTTATGCACTATAAACGAAACTTTTTTTTGTCATTTGTAGTTTTGATTAATAAGAATCATCACTATTTTTTGTGCATAAGAATTTTTTTTGGGCTTTGATCTTAGTGCACAAGTATCATCACTAAAAAAAGTGCATCGTGTTTTTTATGGTATTAATCTGACAGCATGGTACGGGCACACTCACACTGTTAACGGTACTCCGAGAATCTCGAAAATGTTGCGGCTTGCCAATTGCAAATAAAACGAAACAAATCGAAACCTGTGAGTGATTTGTGAGATAAATTGATGACTTGGCCCAAAATTACGCGTGTTGCGGTTCATGAACTGTTGCGGTCATGAAGTTCAGAAGTGTTGTCATACTCCACAGGTGGTTCGTTATGTCTCCGTTGTGCAATCGGACGGTGTGAATTAAAGAAAGTGCACAACACAAATGTTGGCCAAAAAAGATCAGCAGAAGATAGCCTTAAAGCAGGGGTAAGCTTCGCTCAGCAAAGCGACTTGCAGGCACGCACCGCTATTTCACTCAACACACTTAACGCAATTCGTTTACCGTACATTACATTTCTTTTGCTTTGCCAACATAATACAACTTAGAAACGGCGCTCGCAGTGTGCGTTCATTCACTCTCGCTCTCACTCCCCCACTCTCTCTCGCGCTCTCGGCAAAAGCCCAGTACTTAAAAAAATGTGCGCCGTACGTTAGTTTTTGTATCATAACCGCAGTTTACAACAACAGCTTGCCAATAGACAAAGCAAAAGACGGGGAAAAAATGTTGTGGTTGTAGTTGTTGTAGTGTGCCGTAGCGTCAATTTCTGCTGCCCACCCCTGCCTTAAAGCATCTGCATTATATTGCCAAAGATATGGCGCTGCTTTGTGCATGTGTGTTAGTGCGTTTTCTTTTCTTAAGTCCATTTGTATGGAGATGGATCTTTGATCGTGCGTGAGCATTCCGCGTCCGTACTTAGTGCATTGCTCGTGAGTGACGTAAATCGCTTCAAAAATTAAGTGCGTGAGTCGTGAGTAAGAATATTTTCGTGAATCGTTTAATTGGTAAATGGAGAAAGCATTATTTGGAATATTTGGCTTCATAGAATATTCATGGCCATTGGATATCACACAATACAATGAAGGAATCTGCTTTAGAAGGGAATGTGCATTATGAAAAGGTAAGAATTCGTTAAAAAATTAATTTTTTCAGAATATCGCATGATATTTCCAGAATAATTCTCGAGGTTTGGTTGGGAAGGTCATACAATGGACTGAATCAAATTTTAGAAATGCTCAACACGAAAGCCAAGGGACGTAATTTTTTAATGAAAATGATTTTTTGAGATATGGATTATGTATGGATATGTTTCGAGTAAGAAACGCTAGTTGGAGTTGATTTAACGAATTTGGGTCCGGCATCCCTCATCCTAGGGATATTTCGAGGATTTTGTTCAAAACAATGCTGCGATATATCGGGCATAGAATTTTGTTGATGATATATTTTGGCGATACTTTTCTTTTATCAATATCAATATATCATTCAAAATCCTCTCAATATAAATCCATGACAAATTCTTTTGTTAACCTCCTGAATCTAGACCCGAACCAGCTATCCTCTGATTGGAAAAGGTTTGCGTCGCAGAATCACTTAAGTTTTTTGTACAACCTATGAAGTGATCAATGAACCGCCCAACCGAACCATCGCCAGTCTTTCAGAGGACTTTGATGGAGAGATTTCGAGTTCGTTACTCAGTGCTTGATTTTCAGATCTCAGTTCTTAGTAATACTTGATACGAGGTATCCTATATATGATACTAAATACTTGATAATCGAAACTAAGAACTAGACAGTGGGTACTTGATACTCAGCTCTCGATACTCAGTACTCTATACTCTTTTATATAAAGACTTGATTTCAAAATGTTTCTCAAGTTTATCCTTCCAAAGAAGCATCAAGTAGCATCTCCCATATTCAAAATCAATGATCCAATATTTTTTCTGGAAAAACGGAAATTGAGTCACCCTGAAAATTTGTGCGTTTCCTAAGAGATCAGCCTACACTCAGTTTAAAACCAGTTGAGACGTATTAACACTTGTTTTTAACAATAAAATGGACACCCCCCTTAAAGTATGCAGCAAGAACGTTCCACACGCTTCTCCGTTTTGTTGGGCTCCACATGCAGAGCCATCTCCACATGCTTCCGGGCCAGCCAGGACTGTTTCTGCAAACGATTGACCACAATCCGATATGCTCCTATAATATCTGAGCGTGGCCCACTGGGTCGTGCATTGATCAGCATCTCTGAGCTGAGTCCCATTTCGGACAACAGCTGGCGAGCCTCGAATTCTAAAGCCGGCAGCTGGCTGAGATCGTCGGTGTCGGTGGGCAGCATTATACAACTGCCGGTCTCGGCGTCATAGTTCTTAAACAACGCACAGTCTTCGGTCACCTGTACATTCCAGGGATTCAGTTTGCCATTGGACAGCTGTTTCTCTGGCTCCGTTTCGATGGGCGTGACCTTTTTCTGCAGGCTACCGCAGAGCAAAAACCGTCGGGCTGGACGTTTCGTGACCGCCACCAACTCCTTGGGCGGTGGCTGCTGGAGCAGTAGCTCCTGTGCCAGTTCGATGGGATGCAGAAAATTGGGCACAAACATCTCGTCCTGCTGGCGTGTGTTCATGCTGATGGCCGGCTTTTTCACCACCTCCGCGTATCTCTCGTGCAATGAGGCGGACTTGCGCAAGCGATGCGACTTGGAGCGCACCCAAAAGATGGATCGCTTGACGGGTTTGGAGTGCAAATTGATTTCATGCTGCATTAGCTCGGCACTCAGCTTGGGGCAGCTGACGAACTGGCTGTTCAGCATGTCATCAATGGTGGGCCTTTGCGAGGGCACATGGATTAAGATGCGCTCTAGGGGAAAGGAAACTGAGACTGAGAAATCAAACGAACTGACTGGCTACTCACGAATTAGTCTTATGCAGGGCAGGCTCAGCTGCCCGGGTAGCAAATAGTCGCCCTTGAGTATGGCTGCCTTCAGGCCGGGTATGGTGGGTGCTCGGAACGGCATATTCCCCACCACCATGAAGTACAAGAGTATGCCCAGGGCCCACACATCCACCGAAGCTCCTATATAATGATCATCCGAGAACAGTTCGGGCGCTGCATATGGCGGCGAGCCACAAAATGTGTCCAGCTTCTGATTGGCACCATTGATGAGCTGTGTGCTGAAACCAAAGTCAGCCAGTTTCAGTCGATCCTCGGAGAGTAGCAGCACATTCTCCGCCTTTATATCGCGATGTACATAGCCCAAGCTGTGCTGCATGAAGCAAAACCATCCTTGAAAGGGCGATTCCGGGGTAAACTGATCAGATGACTTACCATATGCTTGACGGCCAACAGCAGCTGCTTGAGCAAAGGCGCTGCATGTATCTCACGCAAGGGTCCACCCTGGGTAATGTGATTGTACAGCTCACCGCCGCGTATCCATTCTGTGACCAAATAGACACGACCCAGCGTCTCGACCACCTCAAAGAGCCTCAATATATTTGGATGATGAACACACTCCAGTGTGGCTATCTCGCTGGACAGCATGCGCAAAGCCTTGGCATCCAGACCGGCCCGATCCAGATCTACCACCTTAATGGCCACTTTGTCTGGTTGGATATGGTGGATAAGTAGGGAACAGCTTTGGACTAATCCCTCGCTCTACTCACCACGCGTCAGCTGATGCACTGCCAATTTGACTTTGGAAAAGTTGCCACGTCCAATGTCGCCACAGAATCTGTAGAGACCAATGCGACGGCCAATGGTTACCTAGGAAAGTTGAGGATAGGATCATTCATTTTAGAACCAAACTTACAATTAACCAAATCCTAATTTGAATAGTAATAGAAGGGGTATATTTCACTGTGAACCAAACCTCATACCGAACCAAATGTGAACAAATAATTGAACCGAAACCTGTTCCTTGATTTTGTTAACTTTGAAAGGCTGACTTATTCAAATTGAATTGCGTTTTTACAAGGACAAAGGGTTATTGTTCGGAGTCGAGTGTATGTGTGTGTGTGTGTGTGCTGACGTCACAATAGGTGCAGTGAGCCAGGCCCAGGCCATTGCCATCTGTTGCCGTGTTGTGCTAGCTAATACACAAACCAACAACACTTGGTTCTCTGCACTGCAATTATGTCGAGGTTCAAGGTTAATTTTCTTACACTCCAATGGCCACACATAAGGCCTCTGTGTGTGTGTGTGCGAGTGGTTTTGTTTGTGTGCATGCAAAATGCGCGTGTGCCCTAATGTAATGCCGTCGCATTACGTATACGACGCGTTCGCTGTGCTTGTGCAGCTTTAATTAACGCTCGGCAACTGTCGCTGGCTAAAGGTGGATTAAGAACACAACCAACAACAAAGAGCAGCCCGTTCAAATTACATTAACAAAAAGGCAAAAACTTGCAAATAAATATAAAGAAAAGTAATGCAGGTCTCTTGACCTTGGCCAATTGAATTGCCAGCAAGTCGCGGAGCTGCACTCATCTAAGACCTCAAACACACATTCAATGCATTCTTGAGGTGGGCGTAATTGCCACATGACGCGAATTAGTTGGCCCGGGGAACGCAGTCAATGTCAATTATACAAAAAGCGACGCAAAAGAAAAGAGCGATTAAAATGTACAAACGTTGAGGGTCAAGGAAATAATGCAGCTATTTGAAAGCTGGGATTTAGTAGAAAACGCAAGTGGGTACTTCTACTTTTTATACTCTGTACCGAAGGAAGCATCTCAGACCCCATAAAGTATATATATTCTTGATCAGCATCAACAGCCGAGTCGATATAGCCATGTCCGTCTGTCCGTCCGTCAGTCTGTCCGGTATGAACGCACAGATCTCAGAGATGGTAAGAGATAGAGGTTTGACATGTATGGGACATATGCTTCTTATGTCTGCAGGCAGATAAAGTTTATTTTCAATTTTGGCCACGCCCCCTCCCGCCCCCGCAATTTAGAAAAAACGTCATATCTCCCACAGTTTTGAAGATAGATGGCTTGTTCCTTCTGGACATATTTAATTATTAAGATAACTTATCGATCCGCCAAAGAAATGAAGAAGATCGGATGAACGGTTTTCGAGTTATGATCAAAAGACAAATTTTCTTGGTACAGAGTATGTTATAGTCGGGCTTGACCGACTTTCTGTCTTGTTAAGTTACTTAAGTTCTTTGCAACAGATTTCCGTTCTTCGAAATCCTCATAAATTGTGGTAGATTTAGTGTTGTGGCTTGTATTGTTTAAGGCTAAGGAGTTTCTTTTAAGATTAAAAAGTTAAGAAAAGCAACAGCAATTCTACCTTGATCTTTCGTTTAATTCGTGACCATTTTTGGCTTACAACAGGGACCTCGTTTTAGAAGAAATTCGGAACACCTTTGGAATTTTATGAACTCAAACCAAGAACATTTTGTACTTGTTTGAAGAACTCTTTTTTTATACCCTGTTCCCATTGAAAATGCCGAGCCGAGTCGATATGTCCGCCCGTCCGTCTGTCCGTCTGTCTGTCTGTATGAACGCGTCGATCTCAGAGACTATAAGAGATAGAGCCACACATTTTTGGTAGATTTATGCTGTACGCAGATCAAGTTTGTTTCAGATTTGAAAAATTCCACCCCGTCCCCCTTTTTATTCGCAAAAAACCTAGACCTCCTCTAGAAATCCTAGACCTAAAAAGCCGTCAGATCCACAATTTTCAAGTTAGAGCCTCGTGGTTTAGTATACATCAAGCTAGGCCCAATATCTATCTATTCTGAAAAGTACAATCAGATCGGACCAAAAACACCGGAGTTATAAGCGAAACAGTTGAGCTGATAAGAGCACCCCCCAGTTGTTGATCAGGACTAGAAAAAAGTGTTGCCTACATTTAGGATGACATCTTCAAAAATTCAAAAACAAATAAATGAAAACAAATGAACAGGGTATTTTGTGGTCGGGAAACTCGACGGCAGCGCCCTTACATGTTTATTTCTAGAATGTCGTTAGATTGACATAAGAGATTATTGGAAATTAGGAAAGAATATTTTGTACTTTTTTTGAGACCAAAGTATGATTACAATTTTTTTTAAATAGTTCGAAATGTATTTAATATATCCCGAAACAGTCGTAAGCCAAGTATTTTGGTATTGAAAACCAGAATTTTTTCCTTGAATTAAGTATTTTCGTACTTGGCGTACTATTGACACGGTTTCTACTTAATTCAAATACAATATCATGTTTTTTTTCTGAGTGTACTATATTTCTTTTGAGAAATCGCCTAATATTGAGAAAGTTAAAAGTCTTAATAGAATTTTCGGATCATCATGTCTCAAGAACCAATTTTCAAGTATTTTCTTTGCCTGTTTTGGCCAAATAAAGTTGCAAAGCAGCGGTGGGCACAAAGCTTAAATTAGGAGCACTTGTTATACCCACTGCTTGTGCGTTTAGGCAACTTGAAACGAGGCAATTTTTTATGTGGAAATGGTACAAAACCTTTTCTGACATTAATCCGCCATAAGTAGGAGGAGATTTTGGACACTTGGTCAATCTCATCTACTCAAGATTTTGGAAATATCTGTTCTAGAGGTTCCAGCTCTATTAAAAGAACTTCTCTTCACACAATGGGGTTCAGTACAGAGATTTGCTCGAACTGTAACGACTAAACTAATGCCACAAAATTTATGCTGTGTTTACTCTACTCCTGACATATTTGTGCTTCGGTTAAGCAGTGCATTTATATTTTTTCTCTTTTCTTAAACTTTTTCAACCAAAGTTTTAAGTTTTAGGCTATATTTATTACTTTTCAAGCAATTATTGCCTATAAAGTAAAGTAAAAGGTCATAAAAACCAGTTTCCTTAAATTCTAGGAAACACTTTTTTCTATGTCTAGTCGATTCAATAGCCTTTTTATGTTTTAATTTCCTTAATTTTTGTTATCTTTCGGATGTTTCTTATTTATATTCCAAAGATCTGAAGATTCTTGGAGCAGAAAATGTATGTTTAAGGCTGAGACTTCAATAATCCCTTGAACAAAGGCAAACCACATTCGCTTATCTTCATTTTGCACTCTTCACTCACCTCGTGTCCACATCTTGGATCGCATTGCAATGCTTTGGTTAGCCGCTGATAGGGCGGAGTTGGTGGCGGCGGCTGACAAATTGTCAGAGATGGCGGCGGCGGTGGCAGCGGCAGCGATGTTGGCGCGTTGGTATCCACGGCTGCCGTTTTGTTGCTGTCTCTTGCTCTTGCGTGTTGTTTGAGTTGAAGTTTGAGTTTGAGTTTGTGTGGGTGGACGTAGGTGAGACGGCTTATCAATGACAACTTGTTGCTGGTTGAGATAGCGTGAATAGAGTATGGCCAGTTGTAGCCCAACCTTACATTATTGAAAGGTTCAATGGACACGCCTGTAAATAAACAAGGAAAAATACACATAAAATAAATTGAATTTCTTGTGTAGAAATATCAGAATTTAGAGCTTGGAAAATGCTTTAATATGAATATTTTGTAACCGTTTCATCAGTACATAAACCGACCAGTTCCCAGCGGCTGTGTACTAGAATCCATTTGTTCAATTAATTATTTTTCTTATGAATTCCGCTGTCGCTCCGCTATCAGCTTTCGCAATGAGAAAACTTTTTCTGGTTTTGGTGTCATAATCAATATACGAATTGCACGACGTTGACCCCATTTTTATCTAATTAGGAAAAAAGAAAGCGGAAGCCGAGAAAAGACGCTTAACAGTGTTTCTGACCTCAACGGCATGTGGGCAAGAAAAGATTCCCAATAAACCAATAAGCAGGTCGCAATAATTTAATATAAAAGATGAAGAAAAAAAAGGGCTCGCTGGCCACAGAGCAATTCCAGGTCGCATCTCCCCTTTTATCCGGACGCATTGGCAAGCAAAAGTTAACTTCAAGTAATTACGTAAATGGATTTTGTTGCGTTGCTCAAATTTCCTGCATGTCGGAGGAGCAGCCGACTCATGTTTATATAGCAGTCGGGCCCCTGCCAAGCGTGACAGGAAGTTGCCCAGGAAGGAAGCAAGCAAAAGCCAAGTCGAAGGCAAGCGACAATGCGTTATACATAGATATGAGGGGGATATGCGAACAATATTTCAACTACAAACATTTTAAAATATTTTTATTAAAGCGAAAATCCGGCTAAAAAAAAAAAAGGAAACTAGATGCTTTTTTAATGGTTGAGTGACAGGACGAGAGGCGCGAGCGCGTGTGTTGTGTTACAATTAAATTCGCATTTACATGGGCACCGCAGGAGCCACATTTTCATGCTGGCGCTCAGAAGTATGCTACATTTTGTGTCCTCATATGTGTGCGAAAGTGTGTATGTGTGTGTGTGTGTGTTTGGGTTACCTTGAACGCTTACATTTGCATGCCATGCTGGAAGTACGCTTTTAATTAGAAAACTAAACATGAATGCATTTTGATATCAAACGAAAACAGACACAATACTCAGACTCAAAGCTTACAAATGCTTCGAGTTTCCTTGTTCAAACCAAGAGCAGCGAGAAAATGCTGAATTGAAAGTCGTATGTAGGTCATATGCATAGTTTTCATATGCGAGAAACCATAATTCTAGTTAAGTTTGTTAAGCAGACAAGAACAACGAAGATGAAGCACAATTTTTACATCCTCTTTTCGTACGAATTCTGGGAAATTGAATTTCCTTTTTACTTGCTCCTTTTAACAACAAGAAAAATATTTATTAATAGCATACATTTTGCTCACATTGCATTTAATTTTGTAGAGATGAGAAGAAATGTTTGCCTTCTGTAACTAAGTGGAAGGTTGGCCTTATTTTGCTTATGCAGCGCACGTCCTTTGCGAATTAATCACATTTTTACTTTAAGTTAATCGACTTATTATGACACCAGTCGAGCTTGTGGGGCTTGGCACTTGGGTGTTCATTGCGAAACAGTTTTTGCAATTCACAAACATTTTAGCCAACTAAAACCTCTGTTAAATCTACCTAGAAACCTCAGGAATTACTTAAGCTTGGGGATAAAGCTCCAGTTTAATCAAAGAGTACAATTTTTCATTGAGGTGTCGTCTCTAAGAGGTGCAAATCCCTAAAGATTTTGGCTCCAAATATTGGTTGGTGTCACAAAACTTCAATATATTTTATTATCCTAATTGAAAAGCAAGTAAGAAGGTTTCTCTCTGAAATACTGATGATGAGTTTCTAAGTTAATTTGATGGTTTATTGAAATTTGGAAAAGGGAACACTTGCTGCTTCGATTTTCTGTATGTTGTAGGTTCGATTAGGTTACTTAATGTGGCCACAGGACTGGTAAAAAGTAAACAAACCTTGTTTATACAATTGTCACCTGAAGCAGAGATCCTGGCGCTATCTTCGCTCGTGCAAACGCTTGTAAGCTTATTTATTGTATCAAAAATATTTCGAATTACTTTTTTGACAACAATTTCAACATCTTTTTATAACAGCAAAGAAAACGCTTCCTAAGCTATGGTAAATATGGTGTTTCTTTCTTAAATTTGCCTACAAAGTTCTGTACTTTTCCTTTACCATTGGTCCAGCTCTGTTAACCAGCCAAGAATTCCCGCAGAACTGTTTTGTTTCGGGAATGCTGGGTTCATCTCGAATGGACACCGAACCTAGAAAATTTCCATGAATCGTGTAGTTGGTCACATTCGCTGATTGTCGCTTTCTTACAATTACATTGATTTTCGAAGAGCCGCGCGAATGCTGGATAGTTGTATGCGCTAAGATGCCGGTGGCTGTGTTTAAGTTTCAGAGACCAGGTATGTTAGTTGTGAATTCGAGTCACAGACAAGATAAGTAAGTTAAATGCAAGTTTAAAGTTGTTAAGAAGGTAGACTTTACCCTTCCGTGCACCACCCTTCCTCTCCTCCCTCACCAACCTGCTAACAGTTAATAGTTAGATTATATTGCAAAGACAATTATATTCAGTCCAAGGAAATAAGTTGTTCAACTTGAATTCCATCTTCTAAATACTTAATTTTTTTGCTATTTAGAATTCTAAACCCTGTGTTAGAAACTGTCCTTCAAAAACACTTGACATTTTATTGAAAAATAAATTATAGCTGCAAATTCACTCAGACAGTTAATTAAGACCATATCTCCATCCAATCAAGTCCAATTTTCAAGATTTATGACTCAATCTCGTTGACCCATTTAGCTGGGTTGGTGGTAAACTCAAGAATTTTCCCAAGAGCTCTTGCCATCGCCTCAATGAGCAATCGCATCACCTTACGCGCCTCGTTTGCATCTAAAAAAGAATCCACTACTCTGCACATTTTTGGGTCAAGTTCAGTTGCAACATTAATTGTAAGGACTTGGCATTCGCTTGACACAAGTTCAAAATAAATTGCACGCCTGGCGAAGCCGAGTGAGCGTATCAAGTGGTGTCAGCGTCAGTTTCATCAGTCAAGTGGTGCCGCCTCTCAACCAGCTCCCCTCTTGGCTTAATTAAAACATGCTACTTTGTACATGAATCACTTGGCTGTATCCGCAAGTGCATATTTATTTATGAATCACAATTCGAATCGGACACACAAGTGCGTAAGAGAACAGCGCATAATGCAAATGGCCCGAGAGAGGCCATTGCATATAAATAGCAAATGCAGGTTCCAAAATAAACGGCAAGGACACTTGTTGTGATCACGGCAAGAAATAGAGGATTGCACTTGGTACAATTTCGTAAGAACCACTGGCTGTGTCAAATGCAATTAAATTCACAAAAACCTAACCAGAGTGAAAAGCAGCTTTCATAACAATTTGCCTGTTCAAATAATTAGGTTTATACGCTCTGCGAAGCAGCCCACGACGAGTGGGTCATTCGAATTTCAATTTGAATTTCATAAAGCAAACGAAAACAATGAAAAAAAGTTGTGTCCTTCAACCTCGAGCTACTTACAACTGCAAATCGTATAAATAAACAATAAGAAAGAAAAACAAGAACAACCACATCGGCAACCCGAGTCATAATAACAATAACAAGTGAGGAATAGGAAATACTGAAAATGAAAATGAAAGACCCTGAATGGTATTTTTGTCATCTGATTAATGGTATATACACAGAAGTGAGAGAAAGTCGACGTATTTACAATGCGATTGAATCTAAGAGATCAACAGTTGTGGTTAAGCTATCTGCCTGCTTAAAGTAAGTCAGACATTTCATGCCCTGACATTTTGATTTCATTTGTTAAATGAAACGGTTGATACTTTGCATTGGTCTTAAAGTTATCAAAGATCCGATATTGATAAATCTGTTAGTTTTATTAACTTTCCAGAGGTGAAGGTTTTGTTTTGAACATCGGAACCAATTAATTTTTTTGTAAAAAATATACAAAACAAGAAAGAAAGTCGGTCAAGCCCGACTATAACAGTCTTTTGATCATAACTTGAAAACCGTTCATCCGATCTTCTCCATTCCTTTGGCGGATCGATAAGTTATCCTGCTTACTAAATATGTCCAGAAGGAACAAGCCATCTATCTTCAAAACTGTGGGAGATATGACGTTTTTTCTAAATTGCGGGGGCGGGAGGGGGCGTGGCCAAAATTGAAAATAAACTTGATCTGCCTGCAGACATAAGAAGATATGTCCCATACATGTCAAACCTCTATCTCTTACCATCTCTGAGATCTGTGCGTTCATACGGACAGACAGACGGATAGACGGACATGACTCGGCTGTTGATGCTGATCAAGAATATATATACTTTATAGGGTCGGAGATGATTCCTTCTCGATGTTACATACTTTTGCACAAACTTATAATACTCTGTGTACCTACGGATTCAGATTTTCAACACCTTTTTAAAGACCTGTTTTACAAAAGGGGTGCCCAGTGCCAGCTTACGGCCGAGCTAAAACCAATTCAAATAATTAAAATAGTTCTGAAGCAACAACTACCTCAAGAAAACGAAATAGAAATTCGATTATAGCACACGAAAACACCTAAAGACAACCCAAAAGTATTTGAGAAAAAGAAGAGAGAACACTTTCAAAGTTTTTCTTATGGCAATTGTGCTATAAGTTATACTTAAAGCAACAACAAATGCGGGCAGTGCGTATAGGCTGTGGGCATCCCTGACTTAGAATGTTCGTAGTCTCGAATGATATCTTTAGTCGTTGTAGTATTTGAATGAGATTAGTGAGCGTGCATGATTAAAGGCCAAACAGACTGTGATTTGATGTCAAAGCACAACTGGATGCTAGTGTTATTAGAGGCAGGGAAATCAGTCAGCACTGCTTGTATTGTAAAGCAAATAAAAGGCAATACTTTGTTAAAGATTTGACCTAGTAGGGCTTGTTAAGTGAGACCTAAGCCTTGAGAAAGTGAATAGGAAATTGGTTGAAGGCATCCTTGCTTAAACATGGTCAAAAGTTCGATGCATAAAGCAACAATTTATCATAAGTAATGCATTTTCTTTCTCGAAAATTAGCAAAAACATGCGACAGAATTTCGATCTCGAACCGGTTCAGTTCAAGCCCGGTTTGCAACACTACTTAGAAGGTTCGCGTCTAAGTTGAATCTCCCAGATTTCTGTTGCTTATCAAATTGTTTTGTTTGGCAACTTCAGCTAATTCTTTTTCCTTAACAAAAGAGATTTATTGCAACTTGTATGGGATTTATGTTTGAGTTGTTAGATGTTTGTTAACTGAAGTTGTCAACATTAGAACAAAGTACCCCTTCAAGTAAGATTTAAGGGTTGAAACGTTTAGAATAAAACAAGGTTAGCTTCCAAGAGCTATACCCTTGCAAAGAGTATTATAATTTTGCCCAGAAGTTTGCAACGCATAGAAATATTCATTTCCGACCCCATATATTCTTGATCAGGGCGACGAGCTGAGTCGATTGAGCTTTGTCCGTCCGTCTGTCTGTTTCTACGCGACCTAGTCTCTCAGTTTTAAAGCTATCGAGCTGAAATTTTGCACAGAGTCTTCTTTTTGTTGCACACTACTAATATGTCAGAACCGACCGGATTGAATGACTATATCTCATAGCTCTCATAGGAACAATCAGTCGGAAAACTAGTTTTAGTATGAAAAACTTTTTTCTTTTTAATGGAAACGTCTTCAAACTTTGTAATCGTAAGTTTTCTATGTTTTTGTATAGTTCTACCAAGTTTTATTAAAATCGGACAACTATATGGTATAGCTGCCATACAAAAGACAGGTCTGAAAAACAGTCTTAGCTAGAAAAACTTTTTTGTTTTTAATGGTAGCATTCTGCAATTTTGTATTTGTTTGTTTCACATGTTGTCACATAATTTTACAAATTTTTGTCCAAATCGGATGACTATATCATATAGCTCCCATACGAACGATCGGTCGGAAAATGGGAAAAGTATTTTTTGAAAATATTTAAGCGAGCACTTGCAAGCAGGGCTGCAAACCCAAAAAATTTCGTGGATCTCCGGCTCGCGGGTTCGAACCAAAATTTACCAATGGTTCAGGTTCGGAATTTTGAGGTTCAAGGTTTTTGGGCCAAGGTTTTGGTTCGAACCTTGGTTCAGCCAAGCTTTATGCATGTTTATATAGTAGTCGACCTAAAACCGACGTAAACTTTTAGGGAATTGTCTTGATCTTGGGTTGGGATGGGATTTCACAATACTTTATATAGATAGAAACACTTTCATACAGCTCATGACCATCGAAGCAATGACAATGTGTTTCTACTTATATAAAGTATTGTGACGAAATAAAAACTTCGAAGTTCTGGATACAGCCCTTAAAGTAAAATGCAATTTCGTAGGATAATAGAAGAAGTCACTGGGAAATAGTTCAAATCTATAATTTTTGCTAAACCGAACCGAAATTTTGGGTTCGGAACGGGTTCAGGATCTGCTTTAGTACCTTAAGAGGTTCGGTTCAAGGTTCGGTTCATACTAATCTGAAAGTCGGAATTCCGGGTTCGAACCGGTTCGGTTCAAAACCGGTTTGCAGCTCTGCTTGCAAGGGTATAAAAACTTCGGCACAGACGAAGTTAGCTTAGCTTTCTCGTTTTAACATTTTCCAACTCTTTAGTTAAAGATAAGTCCCTGAAAATTGCTGCTTTGATATTGTTGTTGTCTTCTGACCACCGATTTCTTACGCAGTTTGAACAAAATGGCTACTTAGTTTTCATCAATTGCTGTCGTTCGCTTACATCCCATTTATCATAGCTAAAGTGCCCCCCGTTCATTATAATGATCTAATGGTTGGGCTGGCAATAATGCAAATACTTTTACACCACAAAAAGGCAACAACGCAGCCGATAAGCCAAGAGTGTTTTTTTGAACGTCCATTTGGACGAATTTTTCTCAGCAATAAAAATTTGCATACAAAACCAAAACAAAAGAAAACAAAACAAAAAAGTCGCGCGGAAGTTATACGCGAATTTCGCAGGGGCGCACGCGGACGCAAAGGTAGGCGTGGCCAGACCATCGTCAGGTGTAATGAGTGTAGAATGTCGTAAATTTTTAAATTGCTTTGGGTTTTTTTTCCCTTCCATCGAGCTGTCTGCGCTGTGTGTAATTTGTGCGGCGTTTATTTTGGCAAAGAATGGAGTCGAAGTCGGAGGAGGAGGTGGAGGAGCAGCTTGTGGGAATTTCCGTTGAAATGTTAAAATTATGAGCCACGCACCACTGAGCGCCTTTAGCTAAAGTCAAATGTTGGTTCTGCTTGGCTTCTGCTAACTGAATGTCAAATCTATTGAGGCACACCAGAGGCAGCGGCGCCAGTGAATAGACAGAGCTGAAACAATTTAAAGCAATAAAAACACACACAAAAGAAAATGGTTTGAATGAAGTCGAAATCCACTGACAAACTCACTTGTGACGTGATTGTTGGCTTCCATGAACATTGATCACTTTGTTTTGTTTGTTTATTTCGATTGTCGCGCCAATATATAAATTCGTTCAGTCAACACACTTCAAAAGTCTTGTCTCGCTCGTTCAATGCAAATTAATATTAATTGAAATTGTTTCAAGTACGCCAAAGAGGGGAAAAGGGGTTGTCTGTCTTTGTGTGTATTTGGAAACAAATTTAGCGCTCCTGAGTAGATAAATCAAACAGACGAGGATTATGATTCAGAGTTATGATATGGGCAAGTGAGGTCAATTGAGGCGAAAATGTAGAAAATATTGTCGAGTTCTGACAGCAGAATTTACCCTTGTAGAAGGCAGCTGTGCAGAACCGAACCGAACCTCTCTGAACCGGTTCGATACAAGCGGGAAACCGAGTAGCTTTTAAAAAAAATGGCCTGCAACCGCAACGAACCCTTTCATTATTAAATTTGGTGCCAATAAAAATAACCTTCTGACTATAAAATATGCTTTTTTTTATTAAACAAACCCAAAATAAGTAAATTCCAGTTCCCAATGTTGATCTGTTGTACGTGTCGTATGATTAATTTTTTGTCATTTCGTTTTTATACCCTTGCAAAGGGTATTATAATTTTGCCCAGACGTTTGCAACGCATAGAAATATTCATTTCCGACCCCATAAACTATATATATTCTTGATCAGGGTGACGAGCTGAGTCGATTGAGCTTTGTCCGTCCGTCTGTCTGTTTCTACCGGAGCTAGTCTCTCAGTTTTAAAGCTATCGAACTGAAATTTTGCACAGAGTCTTCTTTTTGCTGCACACTACTAATATGTCGGAACCGACCGGATCGGATGACTATATCTCATAGCTCCCATAGGAACAATCGGACGGAAAACTAGTTTTAGTATGAAAAACTTTTTTCTTTTCAATGGAAACGTCTCCAAACTTTGTAATCGTAGGTTTTATATGTTTTTTTATAATCCTACCAATTTTTATTAATATCGGACAACTATATGGTAAAGCTGCCATACAAAAAATAGGTCTGAAAAACAGTCTTAGTTTGAAAAACTTTTTTGTTTTTAATGGTAGCATCCTCTAATTTTGTATTTGTTTGTTTCTCGTGCTTTTACATAATTCTACAAGTTTTTGTCCAAATCGGATGACTATATCATATAGCTCCCATACGAACGATCGGTCGGAAAATGGGAAAAAGAGTATTTCTTGAAAATATTTAAGCGAGCACTTGCAAGAGTATAAAAACTTCGGCACGGACGAAGTTAGCTTGGCTTTCTCGTTATATTTATTCAAATAAAATTGTTTGACTTTATAATCAGCGATGGTTGGGTTGCATTTAATGATGAGGTTTTGTTGCTTAAGATAATGTTTATCTACAAGTTTGGACGTTATTATCATTAAAACTCAACCAAAATGGTTAGGAGCCAATTTTGAGTTGGGCAAAGTATTACACTCTGAAATATGCCTCGGAACTACTTTTGTAATGATTCGGTTTCGTTTTGTGTAGGTATTGAACCAGTACTGGAGAACAGTACTACATGTTGATACACATTGCAATTCATAGCTTAGGTAATATTGCTTTTGAACCACTTTTGAACCGTTTTACCGTGTCACAGACTTGATACAAGAGGAGTACATTTTGATAACAAATTTTTGTTGAAGGGTAATTTTTTTGCTTTCGGGTTTTCACAGAAAATTTGTAAGTGATTCCTGGCAGCGCTAAAAATGCTCTGTAAGGTTTGCGATTTCACCTTGGAAAGACTGACAAACGAACAGCACTTACAAATCAAAGAAATTCTATCAAAGAATATTCTTTTCTGATCTTTGAATCATTTTGGTTTTGGGGAAAATTCCCATATTACATTCCCCATACCTGTGTCTTTTTTTTGACTGCTAGATAATCGTACTTATCTGTAATCGTACTCGGCAATTACTCGACTACTCGATTATTATTTTACTTGCTCGTGCAGGTCTCTACTGCACACTGCAAATTTGTCAGAGCCGCCCGGATCGAATGACCATTTCTTGTAGATGAAACTTCGATGTTTTTTCAAATTTTGAGAGCCTTGCGACTACCTTTCCAAGACAAAGAAAACGAGAGAGCTAGGCTAACTTCGTCTGTGACGAAGTTTTTATACCCTTGCAAGTTCTCGCTTAAATATTTTCATAAAAAAATCTTTTTCCTACAACGACCCATTTTCCGACCTATCGTTAGTATAAGAGCCATATGATATTGTTATCCGATTTGGACAACAACTTGTAGAATTATGTAAAAACATGTGAAACAAACAAATACAAAATTAGAGGATGCTACCATTAAAAACAAAAAAGTTTGTCTAACTAAGACTGTTTTTCAGACCTAGCTTTTGTATGGCAGCTATACCATATAGTTGTCCGATTTTCATCAAACTTGGCAGTATTATAAATAAGCATAGAAAACCTTTGAATACAAAGTTTGGAGGCGTTTCCATTGAAAAGAAAAAGTTTTTCATACTAAAACTACTTTTCCGACCGATTGTTCCTATGGTAGCTTAAAGCTTTAAAGCTTTAAAACTGAGAGACTAGTTTGTGTAGAAACAGACAGCCAACGGACGGACAAAGCTCAATCGACTCAGCTCGTCACCCTGATCAAGAATATATATATAGTCTATGGGGTCGGAAATGAATATTTCTATGCGTTGCAGACTTTTGGGCAAAATTATAATACCATTTGCAAAGGTATAGAAATACCAAACACATTATTATATAACTATTCTCCGCTCTTGAGCTCTACCACAAATATTACTTTTCAAAATTATTCAAGTATTTGTTAAGATACATTCTGAAGTACTAAAATTCCTTTCAGAAGCTCTGAATTTTGCCGGAGTACATAAATATTTATAGCAGGGATGCAAACCACTCGAATATAAAGACTGGTTCGGTTCAGTGGTTCAGACATTTTCTGAACCGCCGGTTCGGTTCATTACATGGTTTTTTGAGCTGACTGAACCGCGGTTCCGGTTCGGTTCAGTGGTTCACAAAGGTACATTATGATTTCTAGTGTCATGTGACTTTTGCACACTTTCAAATTGAAGTCCTATAATCCATTTGAATATCTTTAAAATCCTTAGAAGATTGTCGCAAATATATTATGTCCGGATTCAAAGGATTCGTCTATAAGTTCCTTGAGGAACGATTTTCGAAAACAGAGAATGTCGGCTAGAAAAGATTAGAATAGAAAAGTGTAAAAACTCCCCTGGTTAGGATTGAATTAAGGTGAAGAAATATTACAGATTTCCAAATATTGTCCACTAGATGAAAGAATGTAGATTGATGGTATGTATATTAAGAGATCGGAGGGCAATTACAAAAGACTTGCAAGATTACTTGTTCTTAAATTTTCGTCAAGTCATCCTTAAAAGTTCCGGCATCGGTAAGAATTTAGAGAGTCAAACGAAATGTTGAAAAATGATCTTAGGGAAACGATTCAAATTCCCAAATTAATAAGCATCATTGGCTAGAGGAAAGCGAGTCCCGTCTTAAAACTCGTCAGAGAACTAAACCAAACCGAACCGTTGTAATTTGTGGTTTTCGGTTTGGTTCAGCAATTCTTAAAGGAAGCCGGTTCGGTTTGAGGTTCGGTTCACCAGCTGGAATAAGCGGTTCGGTTCGGTTCAAAACCGGTTTGCATCCCTGATTTATAGACACTTATGTTACTGCTCTCATTATTCATCAGTTTGATAACAACACAAGCCAGAGCTCCCAGCAGAAGAGTGAATCCTCGTCCTCTGACACATGGACAGAGCGTTAGATGCATGTTTTTAGAAATGTAAGACCAATAAAAGCAGCTATACTTGACACAGATAAAGTTACGATATTCTCAAAATGGGCTCCAAAAAAAAGGGAGAGAAACCCGATTATTTTAAATAAAATACTGCACCGCTTTTACTTTCCACTTAAAAGTTGTACAAAACAGCTACTGCACACTCACTTTTCAATCGGAATTTGTATTTGCATTCAACTTCATTATGACTTCGTGTAGAATGAATGAATGAAATGGTTGTTCCACTTGTGTTTGCTCTCCAACGAAAGATAATTATGCCAGCCGGTTGCCTGATTGAACTGAGCTTGTATGTACAGATAGAATACATACATATAGTACACATGCATACATTTATTCATTCACAAAGCACTTTCGTTTATAAATAGTTTTGATATGAGATAAGCTCATATTTGGAATGTTGTAATAAATATAATCTAATGGCCCACACACACACACACACAGGGCAATGTCATTGCCAGGGATTTGGCTTGGTGGTTCTTGTCTATTTTCAACACTCCCCACTTAAACCAGCTAAGAACCTCATTTAAAAAGTTGAACCATTTGTTTAATATTCGCATGGCGTGTCAACTTCAGTTTTGCACTGCTGCCAAGTAACGTTTAATTCAATTAGCACTTGATTTATTTTATGCATTATGGAAAATGGAATTGTATTTAAATGATGCTGCATTCACATGAAATATTTATAGAAATTTACATACGGACGGTGGTGAAGAAGGGAGACCAGTCCCAAGGTAATATTTATAGCATTGAAGTACAATAGGCAGACGCACGCACTGTGCTCCCACTCGTGCTTACTCTTCGCCATGTAAATATATTAATATAATAATACATACTTAACGGCAACAACAAACAAGCATAGCTTTGCTCCCGCCTATTTGCACAACAATAAAGTCAATTTAGTCAGTGCGGGGCAGACTTCATTAAGTGCAGCCAAACGCGCGACATCGTCGACTATGCCCTGCCCTGCCCTGCACTCCCACCCCCGGGCACCATTCAACGCAACGAAACGAAACGAATCATCCCCTCTAGCCACACTTTGAGCTACATCCATATACATATATAAAAATATTTGCCTTTGGCTGGCTGCTGTTTTGTAAATTTATTTGTTGCGTGTGAATGAGAGCTCAATTTGCTTGATAAGACGCTCAAATCTGTGCACGGTGGAAGCCTACCCCACCCTTAACCCTTGTCGGCAATGGAAAATTTAAGCATTCGTCAAGCGGAATTATATATTTAGTATCCGAATGTGTTTACCTTGTCAGCGCGCCTGCAAGCTGATTATTACTGTGTCATTTGACTTTGTCTCCCGTATCAAGCATACGACCCCCGTTACACGGTTACATCCAGGCACACGTAATAAGCTTTGGCAATCGCATTTCTTGGCGAGCAAATAAGAAAGTGGCAGGCGTAAAAGTGAAAATAAATAAACAAACAATGAGAATAGGCAAAAAAAAAAGAAAGAAGGCAAGTAGAAACAAGTCAAAGACTTCTGTTGCGTGTGTCTAAGAAAACACTACACGCCTCTGGGGCACACTTTTCAGGGCAGGGCATATTCATTTGATTGGTAATTAGAAGCATTGAACAAATACAAAAGTTATTTAAACAAATTTTGTTTAAGTAAAATTTAGCTAGAAATGTTTATTTATGGTAGAAGATTCCCATTTCAGTTTTTAGTTGAAATTCAATGATCCTGCACTTCATTCCTTCATTGAACAGAAATACAAACAAATTCAATTTCGATTGAATGTCTTACTTTTTACAAAATTTAGCCTCTATAAATTCCCCAAAAATCACCAAAATCTGCACAGAGCATCCACATTAATGTCTCATTTGGCCACTTGAGTTTCATAATGTTTCGCTTTCTGTTTTCCGGCCAGCGGCAGAAAAGCTGTTGCTGTTGCTGTTGCTAAGTAGTTGCGGGCTATTGCCCCACAACGCATTGCATTTGATTATGACTTTCTGTGCTCGTGTCTGTCTGTGTGCCGGGTACTACTACGCCTTATAAATTTGCCCCTTTTTCGTTCCCTGCTCACCTCTGCCATCGAAAGATCCCACACTGAATCGCACTTGAACGACAGCCGGCAGCAACAGTCACAGGAAGGAAGCTTCAAGACACGATTAAATCAGCAAATAAAATGGCAAGCAATGGCAAACGGTTGGAGAGAGCAACAAGAAATTCAATGCATACCTTCCAGACGAATGCAAACACGGTGCAAAACGAAAAAAAAAGTGAGAGGAAAATATAGTGTAAGCGGCAGGGCAAACAACGGCGAGAAAAGTATATAGAATAAATACCCACTAGTTCTTCCATAGTGGCCGCCAGCCAAAGCAAATAGAAATGGCTGAGAAATGAATTCTTTTTTTCCTGTTTTTTTTGAATTGAAAAAGGCAAGGTGGAGGGAATGGACACAGGAGCGTCTCCATACCGGAGATTGACTGACTAAGGTCGACTTTCTGATTGAATAGATAAATGAGGCAGAAGGATGGATTGGAAAATTGATTGACATTTCAATCGATGCTCAAGAGAAAGGTACATTTTTGTATACAAATTTATTGAAAGAAGTTGAAATAGAAAATTAAAAAATGTATTTATCAGGTCCAACCAAGTATTAGAGAATTTGGTTGAAGCTTTCAGGTATCAATACAAATGAAGATGTGTACAAATTGAAAGATAAAACGTAATCAAGCACAATGTTTTCAAAAAAAGGGAAGTTTCCGGTTCCAATTCCGCAGAATTTGATAGAAATTTATATGCTTATATGTTTGCTTGTTGCATGTTTGTATGTTTGTATGTTTGCATGTTTGCTTGTTTGCATGTTTGCATGTTTGCATGTTTGTATGTTTGTATGCTTATATGTTTGCTTGTTTGTATGTTTGTATGTTTGCATGTTTGCATGTTTGCATGTTTGCATGTTTGTATGTTTGCATGTTTGCTTGCAAAGAGTATTCGAGAGAGTATTGCAGAGAGTATTAGAAAATTGTCAGGATGTTGGTAACGCATAGAAGGAAGCATCTCCGATCACATAAAATATATATATTCTTGATCAGCACGAACAGCTGAGATGATTTAGCCTGGTCCATCAGTTTCTATGCTATCTCCTCCGTTAGTTTGAAGGCTATCTTCACCAAACTTTTCACGAGGTTTTTTAGTACAAGTACGCTGCAAATTTGCCAGATTGGATGACTATAGCATATAGCTGCCATAGGAACAATCGGTCGAAAAACTTGTTTTAGTGAGAAAAACTTTTTATTTTTCATTGGAAACGCCTCCAAACTTTGTATTTCTTAGTTTGCTGTGCTTTCCCATGATTCCACTAAGTTTGGTCGAAGTCAGACATCTATATAGTATAGCTGCCATAGAAAAGTAAGGTCCGAAAAGTAGTCTTGGTGAGAAAAACATTTTTGATTTCAATGGAAATGTCCTTAAAATTGTCATATATTTATCTGATATGCTTTCACACAATTCCACAAAGTTTTGTCAAAATCGGGTGACTATAGCAAATAGCTGCAGTACGAATGATTGCTCGAAAAAGAAGTTCTATTGAGAAAAACTTTTTTATTTCAAATGGAATCGACTCCAAATTTCTTACATGTTCGTTTCTTAGGCTTTTGCATGATTCCACTAAGTTTGGTCGAAATCGGACATCTATATAGTATAGCTCTCATAGATAAAAAAGGTTCGAAAATTAGTCTTGGTTAGAAAAACGTGCTGCAAGGGTATACAAACTTTCCTTTAGTTTAATGTTTGTATGTTTATATGCTTTTTCTTGTCGAAAACCTCATGTATTAACAATTTTGCCATTTTTCAAATGAGAACTAGAACGATGGGAATCCCTTGAACTATAAAAAAATAATACAAAAATAAACTTCAAACATTCTACATCTGTATTTTCTTAAATATTCTAAAATATGCCTCAATATTGAAAGTCTAATTTGGCTCGAACTTAGAAAAAAGCTAGAGGAATGAGTGTAATGAGAAGTCAAAAAACTTCTTAGTATGCCAGAGCGGATCTGAAAGCTGTAAAAACATCAGAACAGGCGAGCAATCGACGGCAGCAATTTGCCAAATACATTGAATGCTAGGGTGCTTCTGAGACTGAGCTTCCAAGTTGAGCGTCAGGTCAGGTTGACAACTGCAGATCTCCGGAGCTGGTGAGCTAACGGACTAGCTAGAAAATCAATCAAAGATTAAGACCACCTCCCTGCCAGTAAACTTGGGTAACCTGGGTTCAACAACGAACCTTGAGACTTCTAGTCGGTTGCTAGGTTCGCAGAAATCAGGAAAACTAATTTCTTATCATACAAAATTAATAACCATTATTTCCTTATAGCTACCAATAAAATAGAACCTTATTGTTTTGCTCAGTGATTTTCCCCAAGAACCTGGACTTCCTCGACTTTTCAAAGTGTGGCAAAAACACCAAGCTGACAACCAACAAAAAAAAAAACCGAAACACATAAAAATTGTAACAAGTTGAACGTGCTGGCTGAGCATTAATAGGTTTTTGCCTTCCCATAAAACAAAACAAAAAACAAAAAGATGTTACTGACCCTCATCATTTCTCGCCCCCCCCCCCGCTTGGGAAACTACAAGTGAGTTGTCTTCTTGGTTTGTCTGTCTGCCAGCAATAAAAAGATAGAAAATTTCCCACTCCCCAACCCAACACACCCCGCCAGAGCTTAAGTAGCAAAATTTGCTGGTCGGCTTTTAAAAAATGATTTGGCCAAAATACTTTTATTCGTCAATGACAACATCTACAACAGGTTCACGTAAGAGTTCGAGTTTGAGTTGGTCTTGATATTTTTTGGCAGGCGGAGAGTCTTGATTAGGTTTCCGTTGCGTATTGAAGTAGATACCCTCGTAATTGGCCTGTTGCGGGACCATGGCTAATAGCATTTGCTTGGTAATTGGTCAGCGACGGAGCCGGAGATGGTTGGATGGGAAAATAATGCCCAAAAAAGAAACAAAAAAATGACACTGACAATGACAACAGCAACCGTAACCAAGTTACTCATTGTAGGAATATAAGGGGTCTTGCGATTTAATAATATAAAGAACAATTAAATTCTGGACAAAGGCTGCAGCATTTGGAAACTCAGGCTTGTTCTATATAGCCAAGGGTAGCCACACTTCTGATTGTGTTTGTCTAGATTTGTTAAAGTAGACCAGATTGTCATACGGGTAATTGGATTGCAAGTTGTCGGCAAGACGCCTTTAACCTTCGCCCTCTCAATTCACCCAACCGGGTGACCTTTTCGATTTTGTTATTTCCAATAACTTGATGGCGGTTTTTTGTAGGTTGTGAGTTCATTGAGTCATTGCACAAAATTCTAAAGTTATGCTTGAAGGGCTACTTGGCATAGAAACAGACTGAAGGGCTGGATGCCAAATTCTGTGTGAAATTATGAGAGACTTTTGACATTTTTCTTAGAATTTCTCAGTACTGAATAATCCACGAGATGGTTAATTTGCCACAATCTTCGATTTTGTTTTGAACCAAACATAAGTCATAAATTTAATACCTTCTTCGTAGTACTAAAATATGGAAAATAATGTTAAAAGTCTGTAGCTTGTTAGACATGTTAACAGGCGTTTCAAGTTTTATGCAATTTGTTTTTGTTTCTGTAAAGTGAAATTGTTGCAAGTGTGTCACTTTTTGAAAAACTCTTCCTAGCTCTGCCTTTCATACCTAAACAAAGGGTAATGGAAAATCTTAGATCTCTAGTTGGGACTTTGAGTTGATTATCTGTTGGTCAGTCGAGCTTAACAGATCATAGAACACAAAGTATGTGGTGCATCTGATTGGTGACACAATGGCCAGTCTACTTGCTGATCATACTTCATTCGGTTTTAGGTGATTCTCGTTAGCTGAACACAAATCTATTCTCAGAAATGGTCCATCACTTTTAGATGCGTTATAAAAGTTGCTTTAAATGCCTATTTTAAATCTTTTTATACAAGTTATATGATGATATATGAAGAATTCTTATGAGAATCACGGTCATCAGATAACATTCCTTCTTTGACTGTTGCTAATGTAATTGTGTGCGTTTTCCATTTATTTTACGGTACCAAATTCTCATTATTCTGTCGTGTTTCTTCAACTCAATCCAACCTTTGCAAGGACGAAGCCAGCTTATACGACTATTCAAATGTTCTCTTGGAATTCAATTTCGAAAAGTCACATATTCATTTCATAAATCATTACTGTTCAAATTTTGGACACTTTAACACTTTAGGTGAGCTTTGACATTTTAAATCGCGTTTTAATATAAAATAGATTTCTCTGACAAAATGTTAAATATTTCAACTATTAGCTTAACCAAACGGATTAGGCTCAAACGAATACCTGGGGCTTAATACCTCTTAAAATACTTTATAATGTGTTCGAATACAACAGACTGAACTTTATGTTACATCAATGGGTAGGGGTAATAAATTAAGGGCGATTTTTGATAAGTTTATATTTGCCGCAACTTTAAAAGTAGGAAAGTATGAGGATAAATCGAGGCGATATACTCAAGGAAGTGCTTTAAAAATTCAGAAATGGTGAAATAAAGGGCGATCCAAGAACATTTAAGATATTTTAAAATCTTCCAATCTAAAGGTTATTCTTAAGTATAAACTTTAGAAGCTGAGATTCGGCGGAATTAAGAGTCGTCATACTTAAAGACGGGCTTTAAGCCTTAAGCTTTTCTAAAATTTCGGCAGATACAAGCACAGAAAAAAACGAGAGCGTAAGTTAAAGTCGGCCCTGCCCGACTTCGAAATACCCGTTACTCAGCTCAGCTCGGATAAGTATGCAACATTTTTTTAACTCGGCCATTTATTACCCGATCCTTTTGAAAATTTGTGAGATTGTAGATATTGGCAAAACTGCAAAATTTACTGCAAAATTTGAGCTCGATATCTTAAAAATTGTGGGAGTTATTCAATATTTTTTATTGCGGGGGCGGGAGGGGGCGTGGCCAAAATTTGAAACAAACTTGATCTGCCTAAAGACAATACTAGCTTACGTATAAAATTTGGTTGCTCTAGCTCTTCTAGTCTCTGAGATCTAGGTGTTCATACAGACGGACGGACGGACGGACGGACAGACGGACATGGCTATATCGACTCGGCTATTGATGCTGATGAAGAATATATATACTTTATGATTTCGGAGATGCTTCCTTCTGCCTGTTACATACATTTGCACGACTTTAGTATACCCTTTTTACTCTACGAGTAACGGGTATAAAAATATACGGTATAACAAGAAAGAAAGTCGGTCAAGCCCGACTATAACATACTCTGTACCAAGAAAATTTGTCTTTTGATCATAACTCGAAAACCGTTCATCCGATCTTCTTCATTCCTTTCGCGGATCGATAAGTAAATCTAATAACTAAATATGTCCAGAAGGAACAAGCCATTTATCTTCAAAACTGTGGGAGATATGACGTTTTTTCTAAATTGCGGGGGCGGGAGGGGGCGTGGCTAAAATTGAAAATAAACTTGATCTGCCTGCAGACATAAGAAGCATATGTCCCATACATGTCAAACCTGTATCTCTTATTATCTCTGAGATCTGTGCGTTCATACGGACAGACAGACGGACGGACAGACGGACATGGCTATATCGACTCGGCTGTTGATGCTGATCAAGAATATATATACTTTATGGGGTCGGAGATGCTTCCTTCTGCCTGTTACATACTTTTGCACAAACTTATAATACTCTATGTACCTTCGGTACAGAGTATAATTAAATTAAGACAACCGAACCGAAACCTCGGTTCATTTGGCTTTAAAAACCATGTAATAAACCGATCCGGTGGTTCAAAAGCTGTGTGAACCATTGAACCGAACCAGTCTTTATTTCCGATCAGCTTGCATTCCTCAAATAAATTGACCGATTTGAAAATCTAATTTTTTCTGGCTTTACTCATAATACCCACGAAGCGAAGGTGGACCGATTTTACCAAAAAAAAGGTCGATTTTCGAAATTTTGACTCTACCACCCCAGTTTATAAGAAAAAGTTGGCCAAATTCATAGTTTTAGTTTGATTTAGCCATTTCCATGGTTTTCTCTGGCCCGGCACAACCCCTCTCATATCCACTGCCTGCCCCTACAGCTGCACGGGAACTATCAGAACACACGTGTCTCGTAGTAGTTGCCTTTGGCGCATTGTTTGACATGACTTTAATTTTCCCCAAAAAGAAAAGACGATAAAATTGGGCACCCCACCCCACCACCGCACACAGTAATATTTTGGCACTGTGTCGCAAACTTTAATCGATACCAAAAATCAGCAGCGGCAACAAGCACAACTGCTGGAATGTAGAGTTCATTACACAAATAGCTGGCTGTCATGTTCAATTTTGATTTTCAACTGTTACCCGACAAATGGCATCCAACCGAAATGAATCAATTTCAATTAGGGTAAGTGGAGCAGCCGTAGCAGCACCTGCACGCCCCCTGGCTCCGGCTCCGGCTTCGGGGGCATAATTAAGCTGCGTGTCATTATGCATGGCATGGCTTGGTCAGGATCATTTCGCTTAATTCAATCAAACGTCACCAAATGTCCATTAGTTGTTGCCGTTGCATGGAAATAATCACCGGAAATCTTTGCAAGGAAATGGTCGTACCGAAAATGGACGACACACAGCGGCGCATTTAGGCAAACAAAGTGTTTGGTGTTGGGCCACCACTTGCTCAAGGCAAAGCGTTGTTGTGCATGCTACCGGTACATTAACTCGTATTCATAAATTTCCGTCAACCGAGCAGCGAAAGGAACGGACAAAGTGGAAATCAATGCAGTCTGAAAAATTTCCAACTAATTACCCACTTCACAGAGGCAGGCGGCAGGCGTCACAGCCGAATGTCATAAATCAGAGTAAAAGTGGACAACCAAATTCCACATAATCTCTCTGCCTGCACTTTCTTGTTGAGAGCAAAGATAATGGGTCAGCGCAAATTCAAGTGCTCGTTCTTATCTTTTCGACACAATGAATTTTTTGTTGTGAGTTTCACTGTGTTGGCTTTGGGGAATCCTTTCTTCGTGCTGCTGCTGACTGAAAATAGTGTTTTCATATAAATGGTTTTACTCTTTACCCATTTCGACTGAGTCATGGTGTTATTACAGCCGGCAGGCGCGAATGACAATATGAAAATGTGCGCATCATAAATAATAAACATAAATTGCCGAAAGTTAGCTTTTGGGTGCAAATCGAAGTTGAGTTACTCTATCTCAGGCATAGTGTTTTGAAAATTAGCTTGGATAGTGAGCGATAAGAGGAAGTATTGATGATTTCAAGTAGCGCTTGGGAACTACTTCTATTTAGATTAAGATTATACAAGCTTATGCTTAATACCAAGCAGAAAGACTAAAATAGACTTCCAAAAATGACTTCCTAGACTGATACCCCATATCTCGCGATTGAAGTTTATCTTTAAATTACAATTTTCTGTTGAATAGCTCTTAAGTTCAGTTTTTTGTGGCGCTGTTAGTCAAAACGTGTTGTGTTTAGCACCGGCTTTGAGTCGAACCGGTTCGAACACTCGGAAAAGTACAATCAGATCGGACAAAAAACACTGGAGTTATAGGCGAAACAATTTAGCTTGTTGAAGCGGGGAGTACCGCATCGTCAGTTAGAGCTAAAACCGCTAAAAAGCACAAAATAATGTTGCCTACTTTCAGGATGACCCTTTAATAGCTGTTACAAAAGCCGGCTACATTCAAATTCAAACTTATCAATTACGAATCAATCTATAACTTAAAGTTAAGAAAATGGGTTTGTGTGTATGTGTGAGTGTACAAAATTGGCTTTTCTAGACTAGAAAACCCCCCTTAAACAGCTGGCCACTGTGAACTTTCAATGGAGAAACAAATCCAAGATATCCTGGATGAAATTTATAGCAATTGATGTCAGAAGTCGGTCAATCACGGATTTTTTCAATCCAGGTACTAGTAGTATTCAATTGAACTAGGATATTTCAATTCCAGAATTCTTGTCTCGAAAGATCTTGATTTAAACTCCATATAGGCTTAACTCAATCACACTCAAAAAATGTATTTTCTTGTTTTTAGAAATGCACCCTAAATAATATTTCTTTCTTGTTTTTAGACAGTTTTTTTCTTAAACTTAGAAAAAACAGACCTAAAAAAGAATTTTTAGAAAATAATTTCTTAAATTTAGAAATTCGATTTATTATACCCGTTACTCGTAGAGTAAAAAGGGTATACTAAAGTCGTGCAAATGTATGTAACAGGCAGAAGGGAGCATCTCCGATATCATAAAGTATATATATTCTTGATCAGCATCAACAGCCGAGTCGATATAGCCATGTCCGTCTGTCCGTCCGTCCGTCTGTACGAACACCTAGATCTCAGAGACTAGAAGAGCTAGAGCAACCAAATTTTATACGTAAGCTAGTATTGTCTGTAGGCAGATCAATTTTGTTTCAAATTTTGGCCACGCCCCCTCCCGCCCCTGCAATATAAAATATTGAATAACTCCCACAATTTTTAAGATATCGAGCTCAGATTTTGCAGTGTAGTCTATGTGGCCAACATCTACAATCTCACGATCTCAAAACGATCGGATAATAAATGGCCGAGTAAAAAAAAAATGTTGCATACTTATCCGAGCTGAGCTGAGTAACGGGTATTTCGTGTTGAAGTTTCCCCGAGGTCCCGAGTTCGAGTCCCCCAGGCAAGGTAAAGTTCAAAACTAAAATAATGATTATTAGTAGTGAACCAACCGAAAGAAAATATCCTATAAAAATAATATATAAAGGGTTATATGCTTCTCAGTGTTGCAGTCTCCTTCCTCTTCTCTCTCCAGTCCTCCCCCCCCCCCTCACTCCCTTTCCTGTCTATAATAGTGCAAATGCTTTTATACTCTGTACCGTAGGTACATAGAGTATTATAAGTTTGTGCAAAAGTATGTAACATCCAGAAGGAAGCATCTCCGACCCCATAAAGTATATATATTCTTGATCAGCATCAACAGCCGAGTCGATATAGCCATGTCCGTCTGTCCGTCCGTCTGTCTGTCTGTCTGTCCGTATGAACGCACAGATCTCAGAGATGGTAAGAGATAGAGGTTTGACATGTATGGGACATATGCTTCTTATGTCTGCAGGCAGATCAAGTTTATTTTCAATTTTAGCCACGCCCCCTCCCGCCCCCGCAATTTGGAAAAAACGTCATATCTCCCACAGTTTTGAAGATAGATGGCTTGTTTCTTCTGGACATATTTAGTTATTAGAATAACTTATCGATCCGCCAAAGGAATGAAGAAGATCGGATGAACGGTTTTCGAGTTATGCTCAAAAGACAAAATTTCTTGGTACAGAGTATGTTATAGTCGGGCTTGACCGACTTTCTTTCTTGTTTTTCTAAAATATATGGCGAATCGCCTTTGACCCCTTTTTTAGGGCGAATTTCTAAATTTTAGGGCGATTTTGGCTGTTTTTTTTTTGAGTGCACTCACTGGATGGCTTTTAGCTTATTAATTGAACTCAACTTGATCTCATAGTAGGATCTAAGCTGATTTAAGCTATAAATCGGTACTTGATTTCATCTTAAAATCGACTGGCCGAGATAAAATTGAGCCTCGAAATTCGAACGAAAAAACGATAGCTACAAAATTGATGGAGATTGACTTGAATTTGATATCCAAACTTGATGTTACCCCAAAAAAAATCAGCTTCCCACAAGAGCCAGTCTGCTCGAGGTCAAATGAAGATGGAATATGGAAGGATTTGGACTATAGTAAAATAAGACGTCTTGCTGTGATCTAAATGATGGAACCACAAGAACTGTTAAACTGTTAAATGAGTCTGTTTTTGGTAACAACTTTTATTTCACTCAGAAGCGCAATGAAAACGAAAATGGAAACACATAAATAAAATACCTCAATACTTAACTATTCTCTCGCCCGGTTTCCAACGCATAGGAAATGGATGATAAAATCGAAAATGGATAATAACCTTTATGGCTTATGTTTCCGAACATACTTTCTGCATTAAACGGAATTCAATAAACGCGTTGAGTGAACCGCAACAACATAAATGGTCTATAAAGCACGAAGGGCCATTATGTGAGCTTAAACAGTTTTCACGCACAAAGCACATTACGTATACGCACGATACGCCACTTCAAATGTTTATAGAAACATAAAGAAACATATGAGCCTGGTTAAGTGAATTCGTGGCCAAAAATTCAATTAAATTCAATCAAATGGCGCACACACACAGCTGACAATTATCGCCAACAAGAAGAAAAACGAAGTTTATCCGGCTGTTAGCCGATAAATGAAGTCAAACATTGTCCCAATTACAAATGAGTGGATGGGCATGTGCCAGTGTGTGTGTGGGAGAGTGTTTTTATCTGCACAGACGCCTGGCCCTACATCTGATTGTAGACGACGCTCTACTGCGGTGGCAACTTCATTTAAATGGCCATGCTTCTAATTCAATTTACCCTTTTGTGATAACACACTCTGATAACTCATTTATCAATTGCAATTTCCACAATTAACTTGCACACGAGTGTGTAAAGACCCAAACAAAGCCAGGCAGCTGAGCGAAGAAGACACAATGCTAAAGATACGGCACATAAAAATAAAACAGAATCACAAAAACTGCAGCGCCAGCAGCATTTAGTGGCGGTGGGGGGGGGGGGGGGTTGGGGCTGCTTTGTTTTCGTTTGGATTTGCATATTTTGAATTTCGATCAACATTTGTAGTCTCTTTTACCTGCACGTGCCTTGCAGATGCAAAACTTTGGATGGACAAAAATACTGTTTGGAAATCAACAGAAGATGCGCTGCGTTGTTTTGCCTAGCGCCGCGACTCGGGGAACCGTTTAACAACCGCTATCAACGTTCTTGATGCGCCACATGAACTTTTCAGACTGAGCGGCGAATGCCAGCGAAATGGAGGAGCACAACACGAGGGCCCCCCAAAAAAGAAATAGAGGAAAAAACGAGAGCAGTAACGCCGACGCCAAAAGAAAGCCGACGCCGCACCGGTCGCCTCGCCGGCAGCAGAAGCAACGACGCGACGGCAGAGACCTAGCGACGACGCGTCGCTTCGGTGTGGGCGTACGCAAAATATAGCAAGAGCAAAAGAGAGCGAATTGTCACTCAAAATTCGGTGAGTGCGAGTGAAAACGAAAGTGGATCAGGTGGGGAAGCTGAATTCTGATTTGGAATCTAGCTAGCAAATTTAACGATTTCTATTGAAATTAACACCACAAAAGCGAGGCCTGTTAAATAAACTACTGAATTTGAAGTATGTTAATTTTGAACAACTTGTTAGTGGCTCGGAGCCACATCGGAGTAGCTATTTATAATATTTTTTATATTATATACACTCTCTCAGATCTCATTATCTATGCAATATTTCGTTGATTGTTGTTAAGCTACTTTTTTTTATGGATTACCTTCACAATTATCTTGAGATTTATCTTTACAAAAGGATGTCGATTAATGTTGATGAATAGTTCCTGTTTTTATCCCGATAAAGTACAAACAATTTCAAAATTATATCACCGAATGAAACCTACCTGACCGCCCATTAGGTCCCACTTGGCGGATGAGTAATATATATATATTTATTTTATTTTTATGCAAGTTTTTTCATGTTTTATATTATTGTCTGTTATAGAGTTCACGTTTTGCCTGTTAATTTGTTCATAAATCCTTTAAAAATTATCGTTTTTCTCGATTAATGATCAGCCAGACATCGAACATACGTCCCAGGCTGAGCTTTATCTTTCCAAAATCAGGCAAAAAGTGTTGATAACAAGTTGATATGCATACTTTCACTTTTTATACTCTGTACCGTAGGTACATAGAGTATTATAAGTTTGTGCAAAAGTATGTAACATCCAGAAGGAAGCATCTCCGACCCCTTAAAGTATATATATTCTTGATCAGCATCAACAGCCGAGTCGATATAGCCATGTCCGTCTGTCCGTCTGTCCGTATGAACGCACAGATCTCAGAGATGGTAAGAGATAGAGGTTTGACGTGTATGGGACATATGCTTCTTATGTCTGCAGGCAGATCAAGTTTATTTTCAATTTTGGCCACGCCCCCTCCCGCCCCCGCAATTTAGAAAAAACGTCATATCTCCCACAGTTTTGAAGATAGATGGCTTGTTCCTTCTGGACATATTTAGATTAGTTATAACTTATCGATCCGCCAAAGGAATGAAGAAGATCGGATGAACGGTTTTCGAGTTATGATCAAAAGACAAAATTTCTTGGTACAGAGTATGTTATAGTCGGGCTTGACCGACTTTCTTTCTTGTTTAAGGAGGGAAGCTGGTCTAGAGGGTGAAAAAATGGGCATAATTTATGAATTTTTTGTGACTAACAAAAAGACCAATCGAAAATCTGTGAAAGAGGTTTCATAATTTAGGTTTTAATATACAAATACAAATTTTTTCGTGTCAATTAAATTCAAAATGGCGGCTGTCCAGCATTTCTTCGGAGGCGCCTCATTTTTCGACTGGTCCATGGCCGAAGATGTAACCTCCTTAATTTTGGTCCTGGAACAAAATCCCGAAAATTTTTAGTTTCTATACAACAACAGCAAGAGACTTACGAAGGATTTTTTCGATATTTTGTTTTTTCGCGAAACGGTGCACGTTTGAAAAAAACATTTAAATTTTCACTATAAAAAAGCGACAAAATTGTTGATTAAAAAAAAATCCTACGTACGTCTCCGGAGAAAGTTATTTCGAATGTACTGTCAAAATTTCGTATAGATCGGTGAAGATTTGCTCGAGTTATTTCTTCGGCAAAAACGCTTTTAAAGTTTTAAGTACTCGGGGCCATACCTGAGAAGCGCTGCCGTAGAATGGAAAGTTTGGGCATTTAGACATTTTTACCGGCATCCATTCTTTGGTATGTTATTTTTAAGACCGTAAAGTACCTTTTAAAGGCCTGTATCCAGCACTGCGGAAAATTACTGGCAGGAATTTGCTATTTATTTTAGTTGTGTGGAACCTAACTAAAACAGTGTGCCCAAATGCTCCTGAAATGTGCAAAATCAGGCTGGTTGATAAAAAATTGTGCCCAAATTGTACTGAAATGTGCATGGTCACACATTCAAATCAGCTGTGTTTATTTTCTTTTCTTTTTTTCTGTAATAAGCCATAGACATGGTCGTGCCTCCACTGCTTTTATTAAAGCTATCTTCTCGTCCCGTTGAAAATTATCAGTCCTTTTTTTGCCTCCATCTTTTGTCAAATCACTTCCAAAACAATTGTCAGCAATATATTCCTGGCCTGAATATCAGCTGTTTCTCGTTCTACACACGCTTCCGAAACGCCGCTATTGTTACGCCGCTGTCTATACAAGTGTGGATTTCGTTCGTGTTGCTGGATACACAACAAACGAAAAAGCAAACTAAATATTCCTGGCACAGTTTTTATACCCGTTACTCGTAGAGTAAAAAGGGTATACTAAAGTCGTGCAAATGTATGTAACAGGGAGAAGGAAGCATCTCCGATATCATAAAGTATATATATTTTTCATCAGTATCAACAGCCGAGTCGATATAGCCATGTCCGTCTGTCCGTCCGTCCGTCCGTCCGTCCGTCTGTATGAACACCTAGATCTCAGAGACTAGAAGAGCTAGAGCAACCAAATTTTATACATAAGCTAGTATTGTCTGTAGGCAGATCCAGTTTGTTTCAAATTTTGGTCACGCCCCCTCCCGCCCCCGCAATAAAAAATGTTGAATAACTCCCACAATTTTTAAGATATCGAGCTCAGATTTTGCAGTGTAGTCTTTGTGTCCAATATCTACAATCTCACAAATTTTCAAAAGGATCGGATAATAAATAGCCGAGTTAAAAAAATGTTGCATACTTATGCGAGCTGAGCTGAGTAACGGGTATTTCGAAGTCGGGCAGGGCCGACTTTAACTTACGCTCTCGTTTTTATATGAAGTTTGGCAGGAATTATTAGTTTCCGCTGTGCTGGATACCCGGCTTAAGACAAAAAAAAAAAATTCGGTTTTTTCAAAATTCTAGACCAGCTTCCCCCCTTAAGGCCACAGGGGAAATGTGTTTTGAGTAAGTTTTTGTCAGGCTAAGGACGTATGACGTATCATAAAACATGTTAATCGGTGGTGTCCCAGAAATCTCTAGAGATTTCCTTATAAACGATTGTACTTGGAATTGAACTAGGAGAACTTTAGATGTAAGGTGACAGCAACGCGGCAGGCTACTAGATAACAGAGAAAGCAAACCGTACGCATCGAACCTGCTGGGCCTTGAACAGTCGGTTTCAAATCTCTCCACTTTTGTCAACTAATCTACCCAGCGGCGGAGAGCTAAATGTGTTCTGTCGAAAGTATGCATTACGCCTGACGAAAAAGTAATGCACTACACCTGCTTCTAATCAATAAAGGGATAGTAAACAGACTGCGTACGAGCTGCATTACAATTTTGAAAAAGTAGTACGCATTTGTAATGGGAATCTGATGACAGTTCGGCTCTAGCATACATTCTGTATTACCAGTAATGCAGGTTGTGCGCACACCGTTTACAAAGTGGCCATGCTTATGGCAAAGTAAACCGGACTGTATTGGATTATTTCCGGCATACAGAAGGCAAAGTAATGCAGGAGTAATCCATTATGTAATGGCAATTTCCGCCGCTGGGAATGGGAGTAACATATCTGTTATCAAAATATCTGAGCTAATCTATTTGGAAACATTAACTGTTTGCTCCTCAAATGGTTCATAAGCTGGGTCCACAATTTTGGCATACTCTCACCAACATATCGTCGGGTATGTTACGAATATATTCTTCAATATTGGCTTCCTGTGCGTCAATTGATGCTGGATTGTCGCTCCAGTTATGCCAACGCCAACAGGGAGAGACGGTTGAGTTACTGACAGCTGGTAGGCGGCATTGATCTTTGAAGAGTGGCGAGGTGGTTGCTCTTGAAACAGCTGTACGATCTACCAGCCTCCTTTGTGGTGTTGTGTTCCTGTTTCAAGTTGTACGAAAACATAACATGACATCAAGCCGGCTGAGACTGCAGGTTTAGTCTTAATCTATATATATTTTGCAAGGTGTTTTGGGTCCATCAAACCGGACATTTTAAATTGCGAACATTCCGAGACGGATCCTTGTAAAAAGGTTCAGTTTGAAGAATTACTTTGGCCAGTGTTTTTCAAAACTGGACCAAAAAAACAATCCAACTTTCAACTTTTAAATAAACATTTCATTTATTTAAAGCTTATATCCATAAGCTTCTAACGAAATCACATTTACCACCAAAGCAGGAGGCGCAATTCTTGTTTGTTGCTAGGAAATTTTTGGTACTAAAAGCAAAATTGTTTAACAAATTTAACAGAAATAATGCTTAAATTTACACAACTAAACTACGGAGAAAAGGCACAGTCGCTGTCGTAGCTTCTAGCTGAAGAAATAGACCGAGTCCAGGACATTGCGCAGATCAAAGTCGCCCTTCTGTGGCAACTGTTTAAGTGTGCGATTCAGCTGCCGCTTGGATAGATCCTCCGCAGAGCCATCGTTGGTGAAGTCGCTAGGGAAACAAAATTAGTTATAGAATCCGTACACAAAATGTGATTCCAACTTACGTGTTTCTAAAGCTATAGATCTGGTGCATAAACTCGGACAGTTGCTCCAGTATGGGCTGCGAGTGCAGAGCCACAAACTGCTCTCGACAATGTCGATTCATTTCGGGCACGTTGCACGCATGCGTCCAGAAGCAATCGTGTACAGAGACAAAGGTAATGCCCTGACGTTCGCAGTTCAGTGAGGTTAGCATCATGTGCGAGGAGTCCAGCGAGTGTATAAAGTTGGGCGGAAAGGCATTCTTTTGCTTCAGCGTATTGGGACGTTCGTACAGGTCCATGGACATGCTGGCATTGATGCGCAGGCCAGTGCGGGGTATATGTTTCACCTCCTGGCGATTGTAGGGCTGCACCACGGGCAGACCCAGCGGGGTAATCCACTCTACATTCTGACTGCACACACCCGAGATGAGGCGAGCACATTCCGTGAACCAATCCTGAATTTCACGTGTCGAGGTGAACATTTCACGCAGACTCTCGAATGTCTTGGAGGTTAAATAGGTAGAGGCAGGCCACACCCAATCCTGTGGGAAATCATCAATGTCTTTCAGCTGGCGGGCAATTTGCAAGCGTGCTCCATAGCGGGTCACTCCATAGACGGTGGTCATCACAGTCTGCTTGATAACCTTGCGACGCACAAAGCCATCCAGAGCCTGGGCCACATGCAGACCATTTTGAGCATCTGTTTTGCGGCTGCGCTCGACCAGAGCGGCCACCGCACTGTACACATCCTGCGGTATGGCCGAGGGAGCCAGATTTACACTGCAGGCACCAGCCTGATCTCGTCCCAGGGCCGCATAATGCTGCAAACCATTGCAGGAGCCATCCTGATGTATGGGAAAGCGACTTTGAAAGGCGGCGGGATCGGGTGAGCGAGCCACCTTAGCGATTTCCATGCAACAGGCCAACGTTTGCCAGGGTTCATCTGATTTGGCCCACCACATTTGACCCGTCAGCGGATGATCTGCAGAGTCCAATATCTCAGGCATGATTTCCTCCGCATAGATCAAACGCTCACGCACCGAATCACGTTTCTTGAGACCCGTCAGATTGATGCAGTGCAACTTGAGCCAGCTAAAACCATCTATGCCCAAGGGCTGTGCCTGATCAAAGATGAGCATGGAACGGGCCAGATCAGAGCCCAGATGGTTGAGGTGCGGTGGCACAGGATAGACACGTCCGCGAAAGTCCATGTTGTGCGGCAGCCAGAAGACCTTGTCGCGGTACTGAAAAGGAAATTAGTGAAACTCTCCCAAGAAAAGTCCATTCCGAAAAACTCACATGCTGAGCCAGCGACAATCTGTAGAGAGCATCACACCACAGGCTGTACATCTCCGCCTGCTTGCGTCTGTGGGACAGCTTGTCGCGAAACTGTTTAGCCCGATCCGCATTCGTGGAGGAGTCACCCTCCTTCTCACTGGGCACCATGGGCAAAGGTGGCAACTTGCTGGGCGGCTGTGGCACATCCAATTTGGCATCTCCACCATTTTGGAACACCTCTACGATAACATCCAACAGCTGCGTATTCACCCTCCAAGGCACACTGGCCAGCTGATTGAGTGAGTCCAAGGCGGGATACAGATGCTGCGGATTGGCTGCACGTATGCGCTCCCACTGCTGTATGGCCTGTTGTGGCAGACGTATGAGCTCCGATTTATTCAGCAAATAGCCACCATTATGCGGTGTACTCCAGGGCTGAGGGGGACACAGCATGGGCACCAGCTGCGAATCAAACGTAAGCGTCTGTTGGCGTGAGGCTCTCAGTAGACGTGCCAAGACCGGATGCGGCTTGACCTCCTCTTTGACCAGGCGTCCCTGATTGCGGAATAGCGTGTAGAAGGCGGGCAATAGATTCTGCTGCTGCTGCTGCTGTGTAGACTTGGCTTTGCTTTTGGGTCGCATGATGTGTGCATCAATCTTGATGTCACGCATTAGTATGTTGTACAGAAACCGACCCACGCCGGTCAACACATTCGTTGGCCACGCCACCTCTGGCAAATCCATGCTGGGTCCCGTCTCCCGCTGCTCATGCACCAGACGCTGCCACATTTGTCGCGTGTTATCCGGCGTGCTGCCACTATCCCAGAGATCACAGTATGAGCTGTAGATCTCACCAATTTTCTCCAGTGTACTATTATGTTTCTTTTGCTCAATCTGATAGCGTTGCTGCACCCTCTGACCCAGTTCCTTGAACAGTTGACCCACCGTCGGACTGAATGTTTCCGAACCCTCGGCCAGCTTGTACAGCTCTTTGATGAGGATGTCCGCAAAGTGTAAAGTGTCCAGAGACTTGAGATATGTGTAGTAGTTCATGTAACCATGCGGCTTGAAACGCACCTGCGCCCGCAAAGTGTTCAAATCCCTTACTATGGCTGTGGAGATTTGCTTGCGCCAGGTCTGCTCCAGCTCCTTGAGACGCTCGCGCTGCAAAAGAGGTGAAAAGAAGAAGTTATGAAGGCACAATTGATGCATGTGGTAGTTATCACTTACACATTGCTCGGCATTGCCAAACTCCTTGGTCTTTTCAATCGATTTGATGGTAATGCAGCCATCCAACTCCACCTTTAGCTGCTCCCTGGCCCATTGCTCCAGTTGCTCTTTACTAAAGCCCAGCTTTGAGTTCATAATGGCACAATCAGCTGCCTCTAAGCCTTCTCCCACTGGCGGCACATACTTGTTCAAATGATTCAACAGTTCATTGTCATAGCCCAGTTGGGGTGGCACATAGACGGGCTTAAACTCGGCACGCACTCTGTTTATGGCATCCAAAGCAATATCACGTTGATCTGCCACAAATTTGGAGCGATCCATTATTTGATTTAAGCTAAATCCCTGCTGCTCGGCCCGTTCTATGTACTGCTCTATGTAGCGAGAGTTCTGTTCACTGGGCTCCAGGCGTCCCAGACACTCAAAGATGGCCGCATAGCTCTGTTCACTGAGTGCGAGGCCATCCTCTTGAACAAGCTTGAACAGTTCCTGAAAGCGTTCGAACGAACCTTTGCCCGCATAGCCATGCAGTAGAATGTTGTACATGTCAATGGAGATGGGACTGGAAGTCTTTTTGGAACGATCACGGTAGGCTATGATGGTGGAGTGGGCACGGCTAAGCATATTTGAGGAAACGCAGACATTCAGATAGACGCTCAAATTGATGTGTAGTGCGCGCTGCTTGGCCAGACGCTCCTGCTCCTCATTCACATGGGTTTTGGACTTGAAACGTTTCTTGGATTTGGCGGTAACTGTGGCGGCAGCACTGGGCAGGGCTGGAGCCGGTTTAGCCTTTTCCAGGGGATTTATATAAGGCTCTATGGCCTCAAAGGGATCTATCAGGGAGTCCAATTTGGTGGCATTTTGACTGAAACAAGTTATATTTAAAAACTTGAACATTTGTTTGAGTTTCTGTTTGATTTACCCATAATCAGGCTCCGCACTCTCCAGTCGCTCATGCTCCATGCCCTCAATAATGTCCCGAAAGTTGTGAAAACTCTTGAGTATATTCTGCACCTCCTCGGGATTGGCTATCACCTGTTTGGTGTACTCCTCCTGGCCAAAGAACAGCAGAGGCCGGTCATCATAGATGCCGGTCTCCAAAATGGAACCATCGATGGCCTCCAGGTTGATTTTTTGATATTCTACGGGTTGACGCAGGGCGCTGTTTTTACTGCAGGTTTTCTTGCCTCTTCGCTCCTCCCTGGCACGCTTCTCCAGTATTTGCATTTGGGTTTTTTGTATGAACTCGGCCAATTTTTTGGATTTCAGACGCTTCACCCGCGACTTGCGTTCGCTGGCTGTGAGCTCGGTGACTGCGAATGGAATTTTGATTTAATAAACCTAGTCTTTTGCCTTAGAATGTGTCTCCTACCCTCCAAGAGCTCCACATATTTGGCATAACGTGGCTTGCGCAAACGCTTCTTCTTGGCCTGAGCCAGTGCATCTGTCTGTGTTATGGTGGTGTTTGACTGTAAACGTGATGTGGTTGCTGTTGTTGCTGTAACTGTTCAAAAAAAAAGGTGTCAGTCAAATTAAATTGCACCCATTTTTCATGTATTACGCACTTGCCGGCACTTGGCGGTAAAGCATTTGATAATACTGCTGATATTGCGTAGTGGAGCCGCCGTCGCAGCCGCAGCACGTTGTTGGGCCAGGGGGTGGCAGTCGCAGCATGGCCACGGCTCGATTTGTGCTTAGCAAACGGTACATTTCCGGCTTGTTGTTGTTACGTACTCAGGCCTTAGCAGTCGGCGCTACTAGCAAACTAAAAATTTGCAGTATTATTCACAATTTTCACACAAATCCTTTGCTTGCATAATACGGCGTGGTAGCCAGGTACCCCCTTCGCTTTTACTTGGGATTCGTAGTACCGTACTGTGTTTTGATATTTGTGACTAGTGCCTGGCATGGGTAGTACCGTTTTATGTGCTATCGGCTCTCAACGACTGCCAAGCGGTAACGATAGCTGGTTGGTTATCGCTATCGATAAGTGGGCGCTAGCTTAAATTTAAAAATATGCAAAAGCAAAAGATTTAATAACTTACAGAAGATATATGTACATAGGTAAAAATAATTTTGTTTTGTTTTTTAAAGCATATTTAAGCCAGAGCACATTTTATTTGTGTAAGCTTGAAATATTTCAAGCATAAATATTTCATGAGTGAATTATTCACTGAGCTGAGCAAATGCCAAGTCAATGGCAATGGCATAGCTTTTCAAAGTCGTTCTCAGCTAGTTGATGTTTCCTTCCGAAAGTCCCAGAGACATGAATGCAGCTTCTTACAGATTTTTGAGTCTTTAGCTGTCATATTGCCTATTTTTGGGATGCATTGAAAATGAGTACTTTTTGACGAACAAATATTTGCCTACTTTTGGATATGTTTGTAATATTAATAAGGTTAATGTAAAATGACTATTGAAACCCGCATTTATTATTCATACGAATAATTTAACTTTGAATTAACAAAGCCAAATAAGCACAAGCAAAAAAATAAAATAAAACATTAGCAAATTTTACTTTTTTCAAGTGCTGCAGCAAACGCGAAGCCCCATGTGCATTCTCGAAACTCATAAAACACCCACAACAATCACGTTTATTCTTATTGATTGGCAACAGCGAGATAAAAAAAATATTTTGCAAAAATTACTCCAACATTTTTCAAAAGAAGCTACAAAAATTCAATTGAAATATGATAAAAATGCTAATGATGATAATAATTCTCATTTGATAAAAACCTGGGCAGCAAACCCTAAATATTTTGGCGGATCTCCGAACCACAATTCACCAATAGCTTTTGTTCAATAATTTTCATTTCAAGGATTTTGGGAAAAGGCTGTAGATCGAACATTGGTTGTATACATATATTATTTATAAATTTCGATTAGGCAACACTATTTACGAAGACATAAGCTTTTTATTCAAAATATAGCAAATAGCCAAAAGTAAACTTTGGTTCCCCAGCAGTTTATATACCTTTGCGGTTCGTATATTATGTCTAAATGATAGTTTTAATTGAGTGTCATTCAAAACACTCTTTATAGTCTGTAATAGAGGTACACAGAGTGTATTTAGTTTGTGCAAAAGTATGTAACGGTCAGAGGGAAGCAAACTCCGACCCCATTATATATATATATTCTTCATTAGCATCAACAGATGAGTCGATATACCCCTGTCCGTCCTTAAAAGCAAACAGATCTCAAGATGGGAATAGATAGAGGTTCAACTTGTATGGGACAAGGCAGATCAACTTGAATTCCAATTTTTGCCACGCCCCTTCCGCTCCCGCAATTTGAACAAGAAAGAAAGTCGGTCAAGTCCGACTATAACATACTCTGTACCAAGAAAATTTGTCTTTTGATCATAACTCGAAAACCGTTCATCCGATCTTCTTCATTCCTTTGACGGATCGATAAGTTATCCTTATAACTAAATATGTCCAGAAGGAACAAGCCATCTATCTTCAAAACTGTGGGAGATATGACGTTTTTTCCAAATTGCGGGGGCGGGAGGGGGCGTGGCTAAAATTGAAAATAAACTTGATCTGCCTGCAGACATAAGAAGCATATGTCCCATACATGTCAAACCTCTATCTCTTACCATCTCTGAGATCTGTGCGTTCATACGGACAGACGGACATGGCTATATCGACTCGGCTGTTGATGCTGATCAAGAATATATATACTTTATGGGGTCGGAGATGCTTCCTTCTGCCTGTTACATACTTTTGCACAAACTTATAATACTCTGTGTACCTACGGTACAGAGTATAAAAAGAAACAACTTTCTTGCTTGTTTTAATCAGGAATGCAAGCCACTTGAATGTAAGGTCTGGTTCGGTTCAGTGGTTTACACAGTTTTTGAACCTGCGGTTCGGTTCATTGCATGGTTTTTGAAGCTAACTGAGACGCGGTGTCGGTTCGATTCAGTGGTTCACTCCTAATTTATTATAAATTTGCTGGAGGCCTGTTTCTCTTCCTGTATTACGAGTTCAAAAGTGAGTACATATATTACACTTTCCATATTGAATTCCCCGAAATCATTTGAGTAGCCTTAAAATTGTCGCAAATATACATAGTCGGATATATAGGCGCTGACCATAAGGATAAGACTATGGTTATGGTGAAGTTTTCTTTTGGATTGGTTTAAGGTGGTAAAGCACCACAGAATATTGAGAATTTGGTTCCTTGGAGGATGTGGGAGCATGAAGAGCATTTACTCACTCAATTCAATAAGCAACTTTCTCGAATGGAATGCAGCTTAGAGCTAGGTGGGAAATTGCATTAGATGTACGGAATGACTTGACGTATAACATAGGTTTATATTGGGTGATCCTTAAAAGCTACATCAATCCGGCAGTGCTTAGTATATATTCGATCGCTGGGCGGTCTCTCTTAATTTAATCGAAGGTCGGTTACAATTTTGCTTAGGGAAAGTATAGCTATTCACACCTTTTAATTATTTCGTCATTGAACCGAACCGAACCGTTTTGTGCTTTTCGGTGCAGCAATTTCGAAAAGCCGCCGGTTCGGTTTATCCTCTGGCATAAGGGGTTCGGTTTTGGTTCAGTTCGGCTTAGAATCGGTTTGCATTCCTGGTTATACTCTGTACCGAAGGTACATAGAGTATTATAAGTTTGTGCAAAAGTATGTAACATCCAGAAGGAAGCATCTCCGACCCCATAAAGTATATATATTCTTGATCAGCATCAACAGCCGAGTCGATATAGCCATGTCCGTCTGTCCGTCCGTCTGTCTGTCCGTATGAACGCACAGATCTCAGAGATGGTAAGAGATAGAGGTTTGACATGTATGGGACATATGCTTCTTATGTCTGCAGGCAGATCAAGTTTATTTTCAATTTTGGCCACGCCCCCGCAATTTAGAAAAAACGTCTTATCTCCCACAGTTTTAAAGATAGATGGTTCGTTCCTTCTGGACATATTTAGTTATTAGGATAACTTATCGATCCGCCAAAGAAATGAAGAAGATCGGATGAACGGTTTTCGAGTTATGATCAAAAGACAAATTTTCTTGGTACAGAGTATGTTATAGTCGGGCTTGACCGACTTTCTTTCTTGTTTTAAATTACATTTTGTAAGTATTTAGTAAAGTTTAGAATTACCCAAGGAAGAGTTATCTATATTCATATCAATGAATGTCACTAGTGCTAGGAAAAAATACAAAAATCTGCACATATTTTTCAAAAGTCTCTGTACATATTTCTGGGCAGTTCGAGTAAATATAGCATTTACTCATACTTGGATTTTCCCAACACCCCCAAAATTCTGAAGTTATGGCCCAAAAACAGCTTTTTGCATACTGATGAACTGTCTGATTGTTAATAATCTTAGCAGGCAATGGAATCTAAAAGGTTTGATAGATAGAACTCTATTACTCAGAAATGCGGCAGTTTGAACTCTTTTTTTTGAAGCGTTACTTTAGCCAACACTGCTTAAACTATTGCAATTTAAGCGATTGTATTTAAGAGCTATTATTAATGAACTTTTTTACTCTCCGTTGAACAAATGTTGTCCCATCAAATTTGGTTACCCTTTGACAAAGTTATTCCCGTATTTCTGAGTACACAACAACAATCTAGTATTACTTTTTGAGTGTACTTTAACCAGAAGTACGCTTTGCTGGGCGGCCAATTCAAATTTGGGTAACTGAATTGTATTTAGCTCTGCTTCGTCTTCATTTAGTTAGCCCCACTTTTGTCAATAATCTTTAAACACTGATCACTGATCATTTGGCCGTTTGGTGGGGCTTCGTTTATGTCACACATTGTTTTGTCTTTGGATACTTTCACTGCGGTCACCTTGTGAGGGTTCAAGTGCGAATTGGTTGCTGGTGGCGGCTGGGCAAACCGGTCGCAAGCAACTGAATGCCCATTTGGCGCATCTTTACATGTTGACTGGTTTGTTTACCGCTGTCGGATTATAAATGGAAACTTAATAAATATAAATAAATTTTAATAACGGTTTGTATTTATATTATTTTATTTCTTTTTATTTTTATTACGCAAGTCGTTGACCAAAACCGGACCTCGCCGTAGACACTTCTGAGACGTGGCCAACTTTGACGAGCATGCAAAGATCGATTCAGTGCCAGGCACACACGAGGTTCAAGAGATTGGCTAACGGCCACTCCAAAGCAATTTCAAAACCTGCTTTCAGAACTCTTTCGATTTACATATCGGAAATCGAATCCCATCAGGTAAGTTCATAGCAAATGCAATAAAATCAAGGAGTTTGACATCCGTTTGAACAATTAGCAAGTAAAGCGAAAAAACGCCAAACTTGTCATTGGATCACATGACACAAACAACCAAAGCCACCAAAAGTAAGCAAACCACTTTTGTTGGCAGTTGGTGCTTCTTGTTTCTGTGTTTTCTTCGCTGGATTCCTGTTGCTAATGTCAAGCGGCTTTGGTAAAACCATAAAAAATGGCCAACTAAAGATAAGCGTCGAGCACGTGATGCCCCGAGATGAGTTTGTGGTGGTTTTGTGTTCAAAGGTTTCGGCCAGCGTCAGCCAATGGTCGTTTAAATGTAATTTAAAAACTTTTTTTCTGAGGTGACAAATTAAGGCCCCCTGCAAGGTCATGTGAGGGGCGGCCATTAACCATGAAGACACCAGACCAGCGGCAGCTCAACGCAAATGTTGTGGCATTTTGCTCAGTTTTTTGTTGACTGTTTTGACATCTGAACGTCAACTGTGTGGAGTGTGGAGTGTGGATGGTTGATTGATTAGAGGAGCTGAGACAGTTGATCAGCGCCTTTCAAATGAAGTTAACATAATGCACACTAATGTGTGGGATTATGCAAATTGAGTCACAAATGTGACGGCACATCTGTGGCAGGTCAATGTATTAGGTAGGTGCAGGCCTCCGGGCCACTGCCGCACGCTTCCAACGAATGATGCAAGCGGCTGGAGCCGAAGCTGCTGGGCAAATGCCAGAATGCATTTCGTTCAACTGGTTGGCCCAACGCAACAAATTAATTGAATAATCATTGGGAAAGAGAAATCGTTAGACGAAATTTAGGATCGAGTCGTTTTAATTACTTGCGGGGGGGGGCTGTTCACGATTACGAAATTTAGTAATTAATTAATATTCAGTTATCTGTACAGCAATTTATAATAGCAAAGACACTTGATTCAAGGCTTACTTTTGGTTATTTGCGTAGAAATATTGTTTTAGGTTCTGCTGAATGCTAAGATTATGGTGATGAAAACTGTGTAGGGATCCCTGATATGATTGTGTTGTACTAATACCCCGTTTATACACTGATATCAATCTAAAACCAAAACTCTAGTCTTCATATCCAGACAAAACGGTGTCAAAAGTCAACAGGCAGAAGAATATCACTACTTAAAATTGTATTTTGACTTTTAGACTTTTTTGCATTGTGAGAAAATGAAAGTAACTTTGCAAATTTCGCGGCTTTTTTGACAGTTTGGTGTACAGGGTTGTCCATATTCGACGGACCCATGTTTTTTTTAAAAAAATCAAAGAAAAAAATAAAAATTTGGCGGTTGGCAATCTTAATCATTTAATTTGTTCCAAGTAGATTTGTTTACATCAATTTTTGAATATGATATCTCTCAAATGGCCGCCTCTGGCGTTGATGGCGTATTGTGCCCTTTTTGCAGCATTTTCCATCGTTTTCGCCAACATTTCGGCCGGAATAGCGGCTATTTCTTCACGAATGTTGTCCTTGAGCTCTTCTACGGTCCTTGGCTTGTTAACGTAAACCTTTGACTTCAAATATCCCCACAAGAAGAAGTCAGGCGGCGTCAAATCGGGCGAACGCGGTGGCCAGTCCAAATCACCACTTTTCGACATCAAACGGCCCGGAAACAATTTCTTCAGAAAATCGATTGTTATGCGACTTGTGTGCGGTGGAGCGCCGTCTTGTTGAAACCAGAACTGCCTCATACGCTTTCGACGAATAATTGGCATCACAAAATTGGTCATCATGTCGCGATAACGCCCCTGGTTGATGGTAACAGCATGGCCATTTTAATTTTGGAAGAAAAACGGCCCAATGACCGTTTTCGCACCAACGCCGCACCAAACAGTGACTTTTTCGTCATGAAGAGGCACTTCTTGAATCTCCTGAGGATTTTCAGTGGCGTAAATACGGCAATTTTGCTTATTTACGGCAGGGCTGCAAACCCAAAAAATTTCGTGGATCTCCGGCTCCCTGGTTCGAACCAAAATTTACCAATGGTTCAGGTTCAGAATTTTGAGGTTCAAGGTTTTTGGGCCAAGGTTTTGGTTCAAACCTTGGTTCAGCCAAGCTTGTTTATATAGTATATAGCATGTATACAGCATAACAGGTTTATAAAGTAATCGACCTAAAACCGACATAAACTGTTAGGGAATTGTCTCGATTTTGGGTTGGGATGGGATTTCACAATACTTTATATAAATAGAAAAACTCTCATACAGCTCATGACCATCAAAGCAATGACAATGTGTTTTACTTATATAAAGTATTGTGACGAAATAAAAACTTCGAAGTTCCGCATACAGCCCTAAAAGTAAAATGCAATTTCGTAGCCCACATACGAAAAGTGTTTCCACATTTCCACATGTGGATAATTCTATCAGGATAATAGAAGAAGTTACTGGGAAATAGTTCAAATTTATAATTGTTGTTGAACCGAACCGAAACATTGGGTTCGGAACGGGTTCAGGTTCAGCTTTAATACCTTAAGAGGTTCGGTTCAAGGTTCGGTTCACAGTAATCTGAAAGTCAGAATTCCGGGTTCGAACCGGTTCGGTTCAAAACCGGTTTGCAGCTCTGATTTACGGTCCCATTCAATGTGAAATTTTAATTTTTTAAAAGCACGTTGAGTTTTCACAATTGACTTGTTCTGTTGAATGTAAATTTCAACTATTTCAGAGCGCTCGCGTGGCGTTTATTGTTCCATGGTAAAAATCTGCTTGGACTGACGCTTCAAACGCGGTATGTCATTAAGCGATCTGACATCTCTGTCAAAAGTTATGGCGTTGCCAGATGGGTCCGTCGAATATGGACAACCCGGTATATTAAGTTTGTGCAAAAGTATGTAACAGCCAGAAGGAAGCATCTCCGACCCTATAAAGTATATATATTCTTGATCAGCATCAACAGCCGAGTCGATATAGCCATGTCCGTCTGTCTGTTCGTATGAACGCACACATCTCAGAGATTACAAGAGATAGAGCTTCTTATGTCTGCAGGCAGATCAAGTTTATTTTCAATTTTTGCCACGCCCCCTTCCGCCCCCGCAATTTGGGTAAAACCTCATATCTCCCACAGTTTTGAAGATAGATGGTTCGTTTCTTCTGGACATGTTTAGTAATAAACATAACCTTTCGATCCGCCAAAGGAATGGTAAAGTTCGGATGAACAGTTGTCGAGTTATGATCCAAAGACCGTTCGCGCTGCTTTCAGCTGCCACTACCAGTCCCAACCAGTTCCTAATCTAAGGCAAAGTTAAACAGAACATTTCCTGTACAAATCCAATAAATTCTTCAATTATTAAGTAGTTTTGCGTCTGATTTCTATAAGCCAACTGTCTGATGCGCGTCTGCATGTTTTATTGTTTTATCGTCCACACTTTGTGATGTCGTCGTCCATTAATTCGCCACCTGCCGTCTGGTGTTTGCTTGGCATTTTGACACCTCGACACTAATCAAAATGTTTGGCCAAACAATCAACTTGTGGGGGATGCCGCCGCTGCCGCCGCAGTGCATTCGATTTCTAATTCGCCCACACACAGACACACAAACACAATTCCCACTTCCACTCCATTGCATTGCCCAATTGGAAGACCTTTGGGTAGTGGAGAGCCGCTTACATCACACAGCAGGAGACGGAGAAGCGTCTCGGCCGAAACTCGTTTGGCTCCACGCTTTGCCAGCACTGAATAGATTTGACTGTGTTGTTTTTGTTTCATTTTGATTGCTGACTTTTTTGTGCAAATTACAAAAATAATAAGCGACACAAAGCGCGTGACTCCTTTCACAAGATGCGCCTCGAAATGAAAAGTGCAGACAAAAGGTGTTAAAAAAAAAAAACACAAAAATTGGTGAGCTGATAAATGTGCCAACAATGCGAACCAAATAAATTGGCCAGAGACGCTTGGCTCCCCCTGACCGCAGACGAAAACAAAAGCGCGAGTCTGGCCTGATTTTGCTTTCGTTTGGGGTGTCGCGGTGTCGTGCTGTGTAGTCGAGTGTAAGTCATCGTCGCCTCATTTGTACTTTCTCCGCCTCTGTTGGCTGGTGGCTTGGGAGGGTGAGGCAGGGCAGGCGCTCTCCGTGCACTGTCACGCTTGTGCTGTGCTCTCTCACTCCGGCTTGCCTCACCCTGCTGCCTCTTGGTGAGAGAGACCGGCTAAGCTTTGCTCTACCGGTTTACCCACCAAAGCTTGTCTTGACTTGGCTTACAGCAGATCCGTTTTGTTTGCCGCCGCGCTTTGCCTTTTAAGCCCCAGCAGCAGCACTCCCAGCTTTCAGATACGTTTTTGCTTCTGTCCGAGTTGGAGGCAAAGTGGTGTTTTTGTCGGGTCTCGATTCGGCCGCGTTCGCTCAGTGTACCGTCTTCGTCTGCCGTGGCCAACATAGGCTCGCCGTCCATCCCATTCTCGCGTCAATGCTGTGCTCCGCATTGCCAACGTAATGCTAATTACGGAAAGGATACAAATCATAGCGTACATTATCGGTTACAATCTATTTGGCAAGCAGACGACGTCTGACTCTGACGTCTACTAGTTGAGTCTCCAAATCCAATTCGGCCCATCCCGCCCTCAAACGATCCAAGTGCAAAAACCAACCAGATAATAATCCATAAATATATATAAACACACACAAATCGATATCTATCTATATATATATACATATTTATTCAATATTCAATTCGCAAAAAACGTGCCAAATATAAGTTAAATCTATTTATTTTGTTTTAACAAAAAAAAAAGAGCCAATAAGTCTAACTAATACATACAAAAAAGCCAACAAAACAAACAAACAAACCAAACTTGTGGCAGGAGAGGCAACAGTTGGCTTCAACATGAACAGGCAACGACTGTTGTTTAGTTTAGTTTTATGGTAAGTTTTGATGATAAATACAGAGAAGAAAAGTGCACCTAAAGTTGATCAACTGTTTGAGAAATTGTCACAAAACTTCAAAAAAACAGTAGAAATATAGATAAGTTCATCATTTTCGCTTTGGTTTGACATTCTCTAAGCCATTAAAATGTGAAAAAGTCACACTAAAACATTTCAACTTGATAAACCAAATTAGTTTCGCGATAAAAAAGAAAACTTTATAAAACTCGAGAGTTCTCTTTTAGTCGTTTTTCTTTTCAAACCAGTTTCAAGACAGTTTCTTACACCCATTTGAAACCCTTCCTGTAAGCATCTGATTGTATGGAAAGTGCTTCGCTTTGGTTATCACCAATTTGATAATCAAAACTTACAAAGCTACTGTTAGCACCTGGCAGTAGTGGGTGCCTTGCACACTCAATTCAGTTACCTTCCTGGGTCCTACCCAGCTAACCAGATCGTTCAGGGGTTGAGAATAAGTAAAAGCATATTTTTCGGTTCTTAAAAACATAGAATACTAGCTGAAACCCATCCTGCATGAAGAGTTAGATTGGGTTTCTCCACACGAGAACATGCCACATATTAAACATTTCCCTTAGGATTCGAATTTAAGCGGTAGAAACCTTTCTCTCTTGTGAGGAAATTAGAAAAAACTAGAATAAAATATATAAAATTCAGAAAAATGTATAAAATCTCTACAGGGTGTCTAAAGTGTCGGTATGGCAACACTGAATAAATATAAAAACAAACCACCGATTGCTATATGTTGATCTTGTTCCTTTAATTTGGTCCTGTACAATTTATTTCGACTACTTTTTGAACACAACATCAATCAAGTGGGCGCCTTTATTGGCCACAACAAAATGTGCCCTTTTTGCGGCATTTTCCATCACTTTTTCGAGCGTCTCAGTCGATAAAGTGGCGATTTCGGCACGAATGTTGGCCTTAAGCTCTTCAATGGTCTGTGGATCGCTGGCGTAAACCTTGCTTTTTAAATAGCCCCACAAAAAGAAGTCTGGGGCGGTCAAATCTGGAGATCTGGGTGGCCAGTCAATACCAGGCGTCCAGGGACGTGTAAAGGTATTTCATGGATGCGGCGTGGATTTTCCGTGCCCCATATGCGACAATTTTGCTTATTAACACCACCAGAAAGCGTGAAATGGGCCTCATCGGTCATCAAAATTTGTTAGCACAATTGAACGATTATTTTCGATGAACAGCGTCACTATTTCGGCACGTTGTTTTGGTGTGAAGCGTTTCATGGTCAAAATTGTACTAGATAACAAAAGCAATCGGTTGCTAAATGTCAAAGTTATTCAGTGTTGCCATACCGACACTTTATATGGCGCACCCTGTATATTAATCGATAGAACGATCTATATAATTTAGTGTTTAGAGATGATTTCATGTAAATGTAGGCCTCAAAGGGTTCATATGGGATCCATTTTGGGACTGTCAACTGTGCATCGTCGCTATAGCCATGAGGCTAAGCATGGCACCACAAAAAATAGTCCAAAGGCGGTAGATCGCACTATCTAGGCAACCAATTAACCGGCCTCAAATGTGAAATAAACTTTTAACTGAACTCGCCTTTCAATTGGACCATTGCAATGCATTGTTTCGCCTGCTTTGTGGCATGTGGCAGCGATTTGTTGAAACCATATGTCAGCCAAGACCAGCTCTTCCATTTTGGGCAAACACTCCTTTTGAAAGTTTGTAATCATCGCCCTCCCTTCACAATAACGTTCCTGCCTTCGTCATATGTAAAAAAGTAAGGTCCTATGATGCTGCAGGCTCATAATCCACACAAAATAGAGCATGTTTTGTGAATACTTTCGGATAATTTTGTTTGTTGACGTATCCATTCAACCAGAAATGAGCTGAACACAATTTTCCGATAAAAAAGTGTTTAAGAAAAGTGGAATTTGATAATAAAATTCAATAATTTGCAAGAGTTGTTCGTTTCTAAGTCGATTCATGGCTAAATTATAGAGCAAACTGAACATGTTTGACAGTAACATGTGACAAGAATACAAAAACAGAGTTTGCCAATAAGAAAGTTGCTAAAAAATCACCCTTCAATAAGTGATCAGTCTAATTATACGATTTGTCGAAGGAATGGTGAAGTTTGAACAGCGATGGGCAGCACTTTACCCACCTTAAACTTAACCAAATTTTGGCAGTTGCAGGGAATGTTGGGAATATTTAACTCGATTGACTCAAAACTAAAGAAAGTATTTTCGCTAGGTAAAATCCAATGAGAACTTTGATGAGTTATGACAGAAATTTTTTAAATAGTCTTTGCTAAAGTATTAACTCCTTATCATTAATGCTCTCTCTCTCTCTGATCGCTATGAAAGAGTATGTGTGTGTGTTGAGCAACTCAGGCATTCCTATTTGCTGACTCCATTTTAAGGTAAGGCTCTTAGCTCATGCTTTACACGTTGCGCTGTCTTCCAAGCTTAGTGATATTCTATATTCCGCGGATAAGCTATCTCTAGAGCATTGCAAACTCTATGCAGAAGTTGAGAAATCTAAAGCTTTTCATTTGACTTGTCTATATCTGGCAATGGTACTTGTTTACTTATTTATTATTTAACAAAGTTCAGTCAAAGTGTGCAGTAAACAGTTTTGAAATGCGATTTGAATATTTTTTCTAATTATAATAATTATTCATTACAACTAACAATAGAGAGCTTACTTAGAGATGATACCTGTGGCATATTAGAAAGAGTTTGCCAAAGGGTTTATGAGCATCAGAAATCGTTCAAATAGTTTTGGCATTACCGATAACAAGTTAAGAGCGAACGCTCTTAAAAAAATATTTATTCGTTCTTGAATCTTCAAGAATTTCGCTCTTGAAATCGAGCATCGATGTATTTCGGCGAGGGGACTGAGGTAAAAAAACAGAAAGGAGAGCAGGCACATTTGAGAGCACACAGCGTAGAACTCGCTCTCTCAGTTTGATGTTTTATGGAAGAGGGTTGTGTGGGGAAGCTATCGAGCGGAGAGTGCAATCGATTTTTGCACTCGCGTTGCTTTGGAATTCCCAACCAGTTATGACATTGCTGGCATGGAGCGACGGCTGTGCGACTGCCAATAGACAGGCAAAGACTGATACTCCTTTGAGGTGTGATGTATTCCTCGAGCCGGCTAAAACTTGCCACATGGCTTAACAATTAGTTTTCCATGAAATAAATTTAAATAAAATGGAAAAAAACAACTAAATTGTTGTAAGAAGCTTTTGATTTAAGAGTAAACTATCTTACTCTTGAATCTGATGAGCTCTTGATAATAGGAACAAGAAAGAAAGTCGGTCAAGCCCGACTATAACATACTCTGTACCAAGAAAAATTGTCTTTTGATCATAAATCGAAAACCGTTCATCCGATCTTCTTCATTTCTTTGGCGGATCGATAAGTTATCCTAATAACTAAATATGTCCAGAAGGAACAAGCCATCTATCTTCAAAACTGTGGGAGATATGACGTTTTTTCTAAATTGCGGGGGCGGGAGGGGGCGTGGCCAAAATTGAAAATAAACTTGATCTGCCTGCAGACATAAGAAGCATATGTCCCATACATGTCAAACCGCTATCTCTTACCATCTCTGAGATCTGTGCGTTGATACGGACAGACAGACAGACGGACAGACGGACATGGCTATATCGACTCGGCTGTTGATGCTGATCAAGAATATATATACTTTATGGGGTCGGAGATGCTTACTTCTGGATGTTACATACTTTTGCACAAACTTATAATACTCTATGTACCTACGGTACAGAGTATAAAAACATTCTGTAATTTGGTCAATGCTGTATGCTCTTGATTCAAGAATGAATAGCCTTAAATTTGAGTTCGTTTTGGCACTTGATTTAAGAATTTTGCTACTTGATTTGAGAATGTTTCATTCTTAGATCAAGTATTAAAGCTCTTGGATCAAGAAACAACCCGGCATCAAAAATTCATACTTGGATCAAGAATTTTGCTCTTAGATCCAGAATTTTCACTCTTATCGAACTATTGATCACGAAAATTCTTGATCCAAGTATGAAATTCACTATTTTTTCTCTGAGTGTATATATATGTCACTGTGGGAGCTTTATAAGACTAAATTTGATGCAATTTTCTATAAAGGAATTATGACTAAAGAGTAAGCATACGATTTCCAATATAATTATCAATAATATTCAGAAATGATACCTGAAAATTTCCCCAAAATTACTTGAATAAATTGGGCTACATTTTCGAGCAGGGAAACAGAGAGGGGAAAGCTGAATATTTCTGCTACTCACAATAAATACTTTTGATAAACATTTCCTGATAAAAAATCAACTGATCAACTTATACTAACTCTAACCGAACTGGTTTCTCAGAAACTTCTTTGTTTGTTTACTGCCCCTAAACTTTGACCTTACAAAACATGGTTGCATTTATGCATAAGCATAAACTTAAAAACCGGCCTACTCGCAACAATTATGGTGTGTAAACTTTAAACGTTTGATGTTCGTTTGATCATTAATCACAAAGTTCAAGAAGAAGCCCCAACGGAAGTCAGACTGTGTCAGTCTTTAGGCAGCACGAACACTTCCCCCTTGTTGAGTCCTTGAGGCCAACATCTAAATACATCAACCTAAAGAAACTACAAATTGAAATACCAAAAACAAGACAAATACTAAATAAATATAATATGTAATCAATCTTAGTGTTAAAGTTTCACTTTCATTTCTCATACCCCGCCTCTCTCTCGCTGCCAGCGAAACCGAAACGGAGAAGAGACAGCAAGAGTTGTGTGTTAATGCTTTTGATGTTTGTGTGTCGCGGTACCAGTTGTGTGTGTGTGTGTGTGTGTGTGTGTGATTTTGGGGAACGCTTTCACAATCACAAGATGTTGTGTTTTCTTGCTTTCTGTATACATTATGTCCCTTGGCGCTTGAGCTTAATGGGCCGGGCCTACTCATCTTCTAGCCCAGTTTTAATTATTGAAATTTACATGCAGCTGCTAAATGTAGAAAGTTTTGTGTTAACCAATGTATAATTTATGCAAATTTAAGCTCCATTTTGTGTACAATTATGCAAGCCATTGGATAATCTCTATCTATACACCCGTCTCTCTGGGCGACATTGGGACGGGCGGGCTGGGGCCTTGGCCAGCCCCGCGGAGACTTCTTTTGCTTAGTCATGCGACGAGGCACAGAATGCAGCCAAGCAACTTCAATACTGAGGCAAATTAAGCACAAGTGGCAACACCTGCGTCGCAGCCCGCGCCAACCAGCCAGCCAGCCAGCCAGCCACTGACATTGTCTAGCTGACACACTTAAGTCACTTAGTTTTCCAGCTCCGTCGCCGCCTTAGAATTCTTTTGGTGTTTTCTTACGAGTCGTCCAAGGCTTAGTCGATCGCCAAAATAGTTGAAATGAATCTTTCAACACTTTTTTTCAATTTTTGCATAATACACAAAATAGTCAAAACCAATTGGAGCATTTGTGTGGGCCGCCAGCGAAACGAAAGACTTAGGCAACGAACTTGAATTGACACGACAGTTGGCAAGGTCAGGCGAGTGATGCCTACCAAGTGTGGCGTGTGGGCGAGGTGTGATTTTTGTTTTCTTTTTGAGAAGGAATGTAAAGAAAAGGTTGAGGAATGTTGGCTTATTTTAAGAATATTTTAGACTAACTTTTTGCTTACATTGCTTCTTAAAAGGGATCAAGTCGTTATTACAAGTACAGGGTGCGCCATCTAAAGTGTCGGTACATAGAGCTATCTGTCACATAAAGTAACACATAACAGAGCAAAATCAAAGTTTATCTCACACATAGCTGCTATTGGGAAGATTAGAAATCCGACCTTAAAATATTACAAATAGTTAGACACCTAGGTAGATTCAAAGTCTTTCAGCTTTCTGTTAGCTTTCGAACTCCAAGAGGTAAGAACAACCTGCACCTTGACACAATATTCCCAATCGATACTTCTTCTGAATAGAATTGCTGCAGCATCTGTTTAATATAAAGGTTGGGTAAGGAAATCAAGTTCGGGGCTTTCGTTTAGTTTAGAACTTTGAAAAGTTTCATTTACACAAAGCATCCTTACATGATGGTCTTCGCCAGCTTGATCCCACTGACTATAACGTCAGTACATCAATTTGACGGTTGCTTAAGTTGTTCCAATGGTTCAGGCCTGACCTGAAAAGCTGTCCAACATAACAGCAGCTTTCAGCTCTGGGACATATTATATAATATTATTGATCGATAAACTATGTTTTAGTAATGAATGAAGGCTAACTCCCATGGTTATCTTTACGTAGGTAATGCAGCTTTTCATGAAGCCTAAGCATTATAAGTTCACGCAAATATTTTTAAAAGTTTGTTGATTTTGTTTTCCTTAAGTGAGAATACCAAATAATTTGCATGGAAGCATTAGCCGAGTAATATTTACCTATGTTTTTGCACCAATTATGTGGTACACAAATCTCAGAAGCACCCTGCTAATGGTATTTTGTGAAATTCGACAATAATTCAATGCATTTTCAGCAAAATCAACAAATTATTTGCTCAAACAAATCGGCCTGGTTAATATAAGGTTGTCAAAAAAGTCTTGCGGCATTTTTATTGAATTTTCAATTGTTCATAAAATTGGTTATAATAATGCGATTTAAGTCAAATACGCGCCGTTTTGTTCGATGACGAGTTCCCAACGAGATGCCAACTTCATAATGCCCCTTTTATAGAAGCGTGCTTCCCTATTGTCAAAAAACTCGGAGAGCCAATTTTCACAGGACTCTCTTGTGGCCAACTTCCGACTACCAAGCTCGTTCGCCATGGACAGAAATAGGTGGTAATCACTTGGTGCGAGATCCGGACTATACGGTGGATGCAAAAGAACCTCCCATCCGAGCTCCCGGAGCTTCTGGCGCGTCACCAAAGATGTGTGTGGCCTGGCGTTGTCCTGATGGAAGACAATTCGGCCTCTGTTGATCAAAGATGGCCTCTTCTGCATGAGTGCTGCATTCAAGCGGTCCAGTTGTTGGCAGTACAGGTCCGAAATGAGCGTTTGGCCATAGTGGAGCAGCTCATAGTGGATGATTCCCTGCCAATCCCACCAAACACACAGAAGAACCTTCCTGGCCGTCAATCCAGGCTTGGCCACCGTCTGGGCAGCTTCACCGCTTTTCGACCACGACCGTTTGCGCTTCACGTTGTCGTAAGTGACCCACTTTTCATCGCCAGTCACCATCCGCTTCAAAAACGGGTCGATTTTGTTGCGATTCAGAAGCGATTCGCATGCATCCATCGTGTGGCACCCATACATCGAGCTTCTTTTTGAATCCAAGCTTCTTCAAATGGTTTATAACGGTTTGATGACTCATGTCCAGCTCTTGGCCGATGCTACGGCTGCTACTATGCCGGTCTCTTTCGATCAATTCAGCGATTTTATCGCAATTTTCGACGACAGGCCTTCCGGACCGTGGCGCATCTTCGACCACCTCTGCACCAGAACGAAAACGTTGAAACCATCGTTGTGCGGTGGAAATGGAAACTGTATCGGGTCCATAAACTGCACAAATTTTATTGGCAGCATGAGATGCATTTTTGCCTTTATCGTAGTAGTACTGTAAAATATGCCGTATTTTCTCTTTATTTTGCTCCATGTTTGCGACGCTATAACTCACGAACGACTAAAAACAAACAACAATAAATCAAACACGTGTTAGCGCGTGAAAAGAGCTTTCCAAGAAGCTCTAGCGTGAACCGATGCGACGAATACAACTAGAACTACGCGCTTGCAACGACAAGCTTGCGGAAATACCGCAAGACTTTTTTGACAACCTTATATTTAGCTCAACTATTTCTTGCCACCTCAAAAATCTATTAATTTCCCACACTTAAAACCTAAACTCATTTAAAACCCCAACTTAATATTCGTCTGGTCTGGTCGGTTGTGCTATCATTCATCTTTGTACACATTTCACAGAATTTCGCAATTAAAAAAACATCGATCCCTGACAAATCAAAAGCTGTCGCCATTAATTCTCAAACAAAACCCCCCCCAAAAAAATATTCAGAGACATGAAAATATTTCGACTAGAACTGCTTTGAAATCAATTAGCTGGCGTATAAATTTAGTAATTAGCTGGGAACAGCGATGGGTTCAAGGCTAATCAGGCAGATGTCTCTGGGTGTTGAGTTATTTGAAAGTGTTTGGAATGGTCAAGAAACTGAGATGCGCATTTTGGGTAATTTAAACTCGTCTTCGTTGATTGTTCCGCCCATTTGTCATGTCTCCGTGTTTTTGTCTGCGGGCAATTAATCATGCTTTTGTATTTCTTTTGTTTTGTTTAGAAAATTAGACTCGGAAAGTTTTGCAATTGTGGGGCGGGCGGGAAAAGTTGAATGCACTTTTGCAAAACAAAGAATTTCCTGGTTAATTAAGCCAAGTGAAAGGCCAAGCCATGGAGCCAGTTGACCCTGAGGGAGCAAGAAGTTTGTTCGGGCGCTAAGCTCAGAAATGAATATATATGCACTTGCCTGACCACTTCCAAACGAGTTAACCCAAAAATCTGGGTATTAAAATTCGAAAAAAAGAGTGTTATATGCACAGCAGCTGCTGGTTAACAAAAAAAAAACAGGTCGCCATGGTGACGCCCCACTGTACGCTGGTTGCTGCATTGTTTTGTGGTATTCCCCTCCCTGTCTGCACATGTGTGTGACACAATCATATTGAAAGGTACCAGCAGCAACAGCAAAATCTTGTTTCCAACTGGTTTATTTGGGTTAAAAAGAAATTTTTAGATAACGGTACACAGCATTCGTACGGCAACAACAACAGCAACTTTAAGCAAAAACAGACGAAAGTGAAATTTTTGTATTTCTTGTTGTTGTTGTTGTACAACAAATATGAGTTGAATGACGACAGCAAACGTAATCAACTTCAGGATGAAGTGCCCAACAGGCCTGACTGAGCCACGGAACTCACAAATTTGTGCATTTACCGAGCTCTTCATAAAACTTGAGGCTTGACTTGGCTTCCGCGATTTCAAGGTGCCTTCAGCTAGCTGCCTTATTTTTTTTTTACATAATCTTCCATGCAGTGCAAAAAGTTGGAATAGATTTGTAGCCTTCGGCATAAACTACACAAAAACAAATAGGTTCTTTTTATGTTGTTTGTTTGTTTATACTTGCTGGATTCGTGGCGTGGCGTCCGTGTGGGGGAGTTGGGTACCACTTTGTGAACGATCTAATAATAAAACAAAAACAAACTGCAGCTTGGTGTTTCGCAATCGTCACTTGTTTTAAGACCGATGGCGTCAGCTCTCAAGTAATTAGCCATAAAACTTTGAGACATTCTCTTGGGCTAAATTTGAAACAGCACACAAGTAAAGCTTGACTTGGAATGTTTTGGTTAAACATATATCTGGCTAACACTCCATTTTGAGAGCCCTATTTAAAGTAGACTGCTTAAGCGGGTAAGTTCTACTTTCCAGCATGATCACCTAACCCTTTAATTCTTCAGATGCTCGCCTCTGAATTATTAAAAAAACACCTTAAATCTTTTAAAAATAACTTAATAACTTGCACCGATAATATTTAATGTTAAAAGTTTAATAAGCATGCAAATTCTTAGTCCTAGAGCGTAATTCTTGTTCCAAGTTATATTTACGCTCATAAAATATAATAAACCGAAAACTTCATACTTAAATGGAGAATATTTAATGTTAGAAGCCCGAAAAGAACAAAAATTCTTAGTCCTAAATCAAAAAAAGTTCGTTAAGAATGAAAATTCTTAGTCCTAGACTGAAATTCTTGATAATTTTGATTATTTGATTACGGGATTCTTCAACCAAGAGCATCAATACTTAAATCGAGTACGAAACATTCTCAAATCAAGTAGCAAAATTCTTGTATCAAGTTGCGAAACGCACTCAAATCCAAATTGTTTTCATAAAATTTTAATTGTCAGTCAATGTAGCAAGTTTTCGCCGCTACAGTTTAACTTTTACATGGAAAGACCACATCTGCATCTGATCTGCTGATTGACCAGACTTTGCTTACTTCTGTTCTTATCTATGGAATTGAAGTTTTTGACAACTGTGATGCAGAAAGCCAAAGAAAGCTTCAAGTAGCCTTTAATAGTATAACACGTTACAACTCCAACAGAAAACAATTTGAGGTGTCTTTAAGTATATTTAGTTATCCCTGCAGACTTGAATAAATGTAAGAAGTAAAATAGTTTGGACCAATGAACCTGCGTACCAAAAACTTAACTTTAATGTGTCAAGAAGAACATACAGGGTGCGCCATCTAAAGTGTCGGTATGGCAACACTGAATAAATATAAAAACAAACAACCGATTGCTATATGTTGATCTTGTTCCTTTCATTTGGTCCTGTACAATTTATTTCGACTACTTTTTGAACACAACATCAATCAAGTGGCCGCCTTTGTTGGCCACAACAAAATGTGCCCTTTTTGCGGCATTTTCCATCACTTTTTCGAGCGTCTCAGTCGATAAAGTGGCGATTTCGGCACGAATGTTGGCCTTAAGCTCTTCAATGGTCTGTGGATCGGTGGCGTAAACCTTGCTTTTTAAATAGCCCCACAAAAAGAAGTCTGGGGCGGTCAAATCTGGAGATCTGGGTGGCCAGTCAATATCGCCTCTTTTTGATACCGGCCCAAACAGTCACTTTTTGGTCGTGTAAAGGTATTTCATGGATGCGGTGTGGATTTTCCGTGCCCCATATGCGACAATTTTGCTTATTAACTCCACCAGAAGGCGTGAAATGGGCCTCATCGGTCATCAAAATTTGTTAGCACAATTGAACGATTATTATCGATGAACAGCGTCACTATTTCGGCACGTTGTTTTGGTGTGAAGCGTTCCATGGTCAAAATTGTACTAGATTGATGTTTCCAAAACATGTCTAACAAAAGCAATCGGTTGGTAAATGGTAAAACTTTAGATGGCTCACCCTGTATAATTGTTGTATGTAAAAAAATGTAGGCGTTCATTATCAGAAAATCACTTCTTCAAATAAGGTGTTTGGGTTTGAACCAAAATTTAAAAATGGTTCAGGTTCAGAATTTTGTGGTTCAAGGTTTTTGGGCAACGGTTTTGTTTCGAACCTTGGTTCAGCCCATACTTAATACAAGTTTATTTAGTAATCGACCTAAAAACGAAATAAACTGTAAGGAAATTGCGTCGATTTACAAAGTGTTTCCACAGTAACCAGTTAAGCTCTTATTTTGTGAATAATTCAATCAGCTTTGTAGAAAAGGATCTTAAAAACACAGACTCTTATATGTGTAGGGATTCTAATGGTAACTCTGAACATTTTTATAGGTGCTTGCATTAAACTTTCCTGCCGATTGTAAGACTCAGTCTTCCAGAACCATCAGGATAAGAGAAGAAATTGCTAGGAAATAGGTCAAATTTATTCATATCTTTAGTTTTTGTTGAACCGAACCGAAATTATAGGTTCAGAACAGGTTCAGGTTCAGCTTTAGTACCTTAAGAGGTTCGGTTCGAGGTTCGGTTCACAGTAGTCTGAAAGTCGGAATTCCGGGTTCGAAGCGACTACCACATGACATTGAGACTATAAGAAACGCCAAGCAAATTAAGTATTAAATTACAATCACTCCTAGGAGCCACGAACTATTGAAAGTAAGCAAATTAATGAATTATTTAGATTTAAGACAATTTTTTGTAGGATCTGTAAAAATTTGATACCAAATTTGATCAACTTTTGTGACTAGCTCTTTAAATTATAAGTATACTGTGCTTGGAACGTTAGTGTGATAAGAAAGGAAATCAATTCAATTTGAAAAAACAGCTGGAAAAGTAAAGCATATCTAATGGAGTGACCGCCTACTGCGCCACGTGATGACTTGTACTTGTACTAACAAACCTGCCGAAGAAAGAATCATATTTGCTCCACTCGTTTGCAAATTGAAAAGATTTCGAACCAACTACGAACCATTTTTATATACAAACTTCGATATTTTGAGAAAAAAAGGCGAGTCAGCTTTCAACCACTAAAGACAATACTTTCCTTACATACAAAATATTATTCAGAGAACTTCATGGTATTTATTCTGGAGATAATCGATCCTAAAAGATTGTCACAAATGTTATAGGCTCGGTTAATAATTGCAACATTAAAATTCTATGTCATAAATGCACCTATGAGAGATGTAAGAAGTGTAAGATTAAGTTTAGTTTAAGCCAGTAACTGCTAAAACTAACCGTTTCCCAATTTATATGACACCACCATTTACAAAGACCTCGGCATTCTACCAGTTTGCCCGCAAATCAATCCACACACCAGTAGATATAGAGACCGATTGCCAGCCCACACAAACCGACGACAGCAAGGATACGGAGACGGCTCAAAAAGAGACAACCGTCCGACCTAAGGTCTGCTTGCCTCGCCTTAAATGGAATCTATCTGTCCGACCAGTACAATTACTTTTTCCAGACAGATGGCAAACTGTCCCCGTTCCAGTCCTTGTCAACCTCATAAAAATTTGTAAGCGGTTTAAGTTCCGCGAATCCGTTTTCTCTTTATATATTAAAAGTTTTATACTGGGTTGTCCATATTCGACGGACCCATCTGGCAACGCCATAACTTTTGACAGAGATGTGAGATCGCGTAATGACATACCGCGTTTGAAGCGTCAGTCCAAGCAGATTTTTACCATGGAACAATACAACCACGCGAGCGCTCTGAAATAGTTGAAATTTACATTCAGCAGAACAAGTCAATTGTGAAAACTCAACGTGCTTTTAAAAAATTAAAATTTCACATTGAATGGGACCGAAAATAAGCAAAATTGCCGTATTTACGCCACTGAAAATCCTCAGGAGATTCAAGAAGTGCCTCTTCATGACGAAAAAGTCACAGTTTGGTGCGGCGTTAGTGCGAAAACGGTCATTGGGCCGTTTTTCTTCCAAAATGAAAATGGCCATGCTGTTACCATCAACCAGGAGCGTTATCGCGACATGATGACCAATTTTGTGATGCCAATTATTCGTCGAAAGCGTATGAGGCAGTTCTGGTTTCAACAAGACGGCGCTCCACCGCACACAAGTCGCATAACAATCGATTTTCTGAAGAAATTGTTTCCGGGCCGTTTGATGTCGAAAAGTGGTGATTTGGACTGGCCACAGCGTTCGCCCGATTTGACGCCGCCTGACTTCTTCTTGTGGGGATATTTGAAGTCAAAGGTTTACGTTAACAAGCCAAGGACCGTAGAAGAGCTCAAGGACAACATTCGTGAAGAAATAGCCGCTATTCCGGCCGAAATGTTGGCGAAAACGATGGAAAATGCTGCAAAAAGGGCACAATACGCCATCAACGCCAGAGGCGGCCATTTGAGAGATATCATATTCAAAAATTGATGTAAACAAATCTACTTGGAACAAATTAAATGATTAAGATTGCCAACCGCCAAATTTTTATTTTTTTCTTTGATTTTTTTAAAAAAAACATGGTCCGTCGAATATGGGCAACCCTGTATATAAATTTTCTTTTCAATTCTTGTTTCGAACATTTAGTAGAAATTGCAACACAGTTCAACTGAGATGTGCACCGAAAGGGTTACTCACAGCTGAACCTGTTTACAAATTCTCTGACTGGGAGTCATGAGCACCCCAAGTGTTATTTATATACGCATTCTTTTGGGTATTTCCATGAAAAGACAACAATTTCAATTAGCTGAGGCGATTGACTCCCCAGTCATGAATCATTTGACTGCAATTACCTGACCAGAGGTCGGAGTTCGTTTTCATTTGATTTCTGGTTTGCTCAAGACTTACAACACCCACAACCCAACGAACGCAACTCTGGCGATGTAACCATTCTTGCCAAAAGAAATTCCACCATAAATTTGTGCAATTGTACAATTTGAATGCGTTGCAGACGCATTCAAGCGGGCTACAGCTTAAAATAAGCCAATAATAATTGGCATGAGTAAACCTGCGGGGGGTGCAGAACCAGGCAGTCACGTCTCGCACACGCTGCGAAAGCGAGAGTTGGCCTATAGTTTTTGGGGCCTGGCTATTGATGTCACACGCAAGTATGCAAAAATGTGTGTCAGGCCACCAATAATAAAACCGCAAATAGAAATGCTCGGCGCATGCGGCAGCGGTGGCGTATACGCGTTATTTAACAGCATTATGACATCAATGGCTGTAAATCAAGTGTGTGTGTGTGTGTGTGCTCAATTTGTTTGACAATTAAATGAATCTATGAAAATGAAAGTTTAGCCAAAGCAAACGGAAGCAGCCGCAGCAGCAGCAGCAGCAGCAGCTTCTTTATAGATAGGCCAACTCTGAGTGGACTTAAACTTGTTTGTTTTACATGATTTCGTTGGCTTATTCAGCAGGTGACTGGAAACTGAGTCAAAATACACCCAAATATTCCCAAACCGGTTTCCAATTCTCTTCTGTTCCAATATTTGCATTTAGCTAATGCATTTCTCAGCGTATTTTATTAGTCATGGTCAGCGATTCTATGGGTATGAGAGTAGGAAACACGTGACCAACGGCGGGTCAAACAAGTCGAAGACACGTCAACGCGTGCCAGTCTCTAAATAGTTATCAATTATCCGCATAATTTAATAAAGATTGCATAATTCTGTGGCCAATTTATGGTTACCAGAGTCATGAGCACTTTGCGATAAGCCGTATCCATGTTGAGGTGGTTTTTTTCAGTCACGAATTAATTGTCGATTGATTTTCCAACTATAAACAATTCATGAGCTCACACAATTTGCGCAATGTGCAAACAAAAGACTTAGGCAACAAACTTGACGCCAATTGCTAAATCATGCAGCGGCAGACAGCACAGAAAAATACAGCAAAACAAAAACCTTTTGAAGAAGGCTCAGACAAATGGGTTACTGTGGCAACAACAACAACAACAAACGGGCCCAGCATAATTGCGGAAGCCCGCAAAATCTGCGTTTTCATTATCAACACAGCCCACCTGGCCGCACGGCTGACTCCCCATTGGCATCCATGTCTCGCTGCAATTACACCCAGGCACGTAACGTCATCGTCATCGTCATGTGACTTGGCACATGATTTCCTACCACCAACACAGAAAACGCCAGCGAAACATGTTTTGTCGTCTCTCAAGAGACGAAAGCGAAAGGAATTTGCCAAGTTACCCCGGAAAATGTTCTACAGAAACAAAGACATTTGACGGACTGGCCAGGGTCTGCACCAGCAACTAATTTTGTACAATCTGATGGGCCTACATTCAAAAAATTTCAAGTGCACTTCATTAACATAATAAACAATCAATGTGAATGATGATGTGGTTGCTGTTGACGAGGAGGAGGAGGATGATGTTGCACATGATGCAACACCAAACAGGTGCCCAGCCCGGTGAATGTACATACCTAGCTGGCCACACAGGCGTGAAGATCATAGTTCTGTCTCTGTCTCTGTCTCTGTTTCAGGCAAGAAAGTGTAAACGAAAACGTTGGCCAAGTCACGCACACTCACACACACACACACACACACTCCGGCGGGGCGTAACTTTCGTTTTCATTGCGAAAGTGCATACAACTTGATATTGGTAAACAGTTCGAGGAGGAGCAATCAACTTTGGTGCTTAAGCCAGGCTTATGGCGCTACGAAATGAGTTTCCCATTAAAAGCTGTGCCCAGCTATGCTCAAGGTCGAGCCTGCCACCAATGACCCATTTGGTCTTAAATGGGTCTATTAAAGTGACAACATCTAAACGCCATAATTGACATGTAAAAATGCTTCGAATTGACGCACGACGCACCTTTTTTTCTTGGTGAAAACTTTGCTTTTTTTTTTTGGTAGGCCTTCGGGCCAATTTTTAGGCAAATTAATGAAGTGAAATGTGCGAAAGTGAAAAGTAAATTGAGATAAGGCAATTTTATGCAAATGAAGCGGAGAGATGATAAGAGAGAGAAGCAGCCATCACACATCAAACAGATTAATGCCATTAAGTGGCATATACATATTTGCAGCATTTCAACTTGAGATATACAAGTAAGAGTCTTTATATATTTTCCGAAATTTTCGGTCAATTTTCTATAATAGTTTTTCTCAGCAAGTTGAATCTCAGCTGACCCTTTTGTATTCAGAAAGAAAGGAATTCGAACTTGACTTGGCAAATTTCTTAAAACTAGAAAATACATATTTTTAATGTATTTTTGAAAATTGCCTTTAGTTTGACAGGAATTATATTTCAAATTTGCAATATCAGCTTTAAGTTACTTAAGGGGGTTACTCAAAGGCCTTCCTCCCTCCTCCTTCCTCCTTATATCTTGGGGACAACTTTTGAGAACCCTACAGCTGCTGTCCATATCTTGCTTAATTGGCCAGAACTTCTTGCTACCTATCCGATGTTGTGTGTGTTGGTATGTGGGCATTGGTATTACTAAAAAGGATAGCTATGCATTATTTCATAATGCATCTTTCACATTACTTTCTTTTATAAGGATTGATGTGGCAGTGAAACATTTTGCTTTAAGATGTAAGCTGTTAGTTGTTGCTCAGTGGAACCAGCCATTTACTTTGGAATCTGTGGATTTATTGAGTCAAGAGTGAACAATAATACTCTTGAACCTTATAAGCTCTTACTATGGCAAACGACTATTCTTAGCTTATAGCAATGCACTATACTCTTGATTCAAGAACGAGCTATCATCTTGGAATTGAGTATGTTGAGCACTTGATTCAAGAATTATTCTACTTGATTTGAGAATAATATGTACTTGGTTTAAGTTCTGAAGCACTTGGGTTGTGAAAAAGGTATCAAAAATGCATACTTGGATGAAGAATTTCGATCTTGGTTTAGGTGTTTTCATTCCTATCTTATATTGACACAAACCAAGCATGAAGTCCCCTTTTTTTCTAAGCACTTGATTCAAGATGTCTTTTAACTTGATTTGAGAATGTTTCGTACTTGGTGCAAGTTTTGGATATGGAAAAAAGGTTTCAAAACTACATACTTGGGTTAAGAATTTCGATCTTGGATTAAGAATTTGCATTCTTATCCTATTTTGGCACTAAATAATCCTATTCAAGCATGAAATTCTCTATTTATTTTCTCTAAGAACTTGATTCAAGAGGTTTTCTACTTGATTTGAGAATGTTACGTACTTGGTTTGAGGATTGAAGCTCTTAATTGTTTAAAAAAGGTATAAGAAATTCTTATTTGGGTCAAGAATTTCGATTTTGTATCAAGAATTTTCATTCTCATCTTGTTTTGACACTTGACATCTTTGATTTAGACACGAAATTCTCTATATATTTTCTCTGAGTGTACAGAGAAGAAAGACTTTGAAAAGGCAGGCAAAATTAAGATGGAAAGAGGGTGTGGAAGACTAAGCGAGAGGTATGTTAGATCGAATATACTACACAGAGAAAATAAGTATTTAAATAATATCCATTGACTGATTTCCCGTATTCATTTGGACTTGATATGTCTTAAATATCTATTTAATCATCCAACGGAGCTCAAAATCATCCAAAGGATATGAAAAAGGATCATCCTTTGGTTGATTTTGAACGCTGCTGGATACTCAAAAGTATATTTAAGACATATCCAGTCCAAATGGATCTTTTTCATCAGTGTAGACTTCTAAAAACTTGCTTGACAGAAAAGTTAAAGAAACTCTTCATTACGATTACACCGTGAGTAATAGAACACTGCAAAAGTTGTGGAATTAAACTACTGAAACACATTTTTGAATCTAAATACAAGAAAACTAAATCCGCACAAGACTGGACTTAGACGGACCTATAGAACAGGAATCAATTAACCATTGACAGAAGATTTTGATAAAATTAGCTTACAATCTACTTCGATTGTAACTTTAAGACACAGTTGTAGCTTCATTTTGATGCTTGGCATGCATGCTATGAATTAACAACAGCGAAGTGCAAAAACAAAACCCGCCTCATCGCTTTTACTTGTAATCATTTATCAGTTAGTTGATTATATCAGATAATTGCCTAGAGAAAACTAAACAAGATGAGGTCATTCGAGAAACTGTGAGCCGGAGGCAGGCCTACTTTGTGGAGACGTATTCTTTGCCTTGATCAGTCTGCCAGTCACGTCCAATAAAACCAAATGCCACACATATTATTTACTTGAGACTCAACCTTGTAGACATCACCCCAAAAAAACAACACTCAACACCAAATGCCACACATTTTTGTACGAAATGAAAAAAAAACTAATTAAACTGCTCGAAATGTTTTCAGAGGAGAACCAGTAAGGCAACTCTGGGCCCACTTGGCCACGTTTATCAAAAAACATACTTCTCGGTTATCTTGAATATGGAAAAGTGCGTCAGTGGCGCATTGGAATGAGCTCATTAGGCGGGTTCTGAAAGCGGATCTTCTACGCCCACAGCCAAATGGCAATGTTGCATAAGTTTGCCAATTTATGTTGACAGAAAAAGAGTTCCACCGAAACATTAATGTCAATGCAACAAAAGAAACCTCATCACGTGTGCCAGCCAAAATCAATGGGCAACAGCCATTGAGAAGAACATAATGACAGGGTATAACAATCGGCTTAGTCAGTCAGTCAGTCAGTCAGTCAGTCACTAGCCTTTTGGGGGCACTCGTACAGCCGCCGTGATTGTTCATAATTTGAAATTGATTAGTTCGACAGACGTTTCTCATATCCGGTTGGGCAAAAAACACCAGCAACAACAGCAGCAGCAAAATGCTTAAGCATTTTTCTCATTTCGTTTTCATATTTGAAGTTTTGTTACAGGTTTCATTCATGCATGCGCCTCATTTAATTAAACAATGTTAGCAAACGAAGGCGATGATGGGAAACCGGGTAATTAAGTGCCGGAAAATGCCAGCCATGAGTAGCCAAGTAGCTTACAAAGTGGGGAAATTGTTTGATCAAGCCAATAGATTTCGGTATTACCCACAGGATGCCAGGGAATAGAGGGGAAAACACTGCCTTAAACCCCTGCCTAATCTCTCCTACCCTTGCCTTCCAGGTGCCTGGCTGCCCCCAACCTTACCCTACGCATACCCGAAGATCTGGAAAATGGCGCCATCAATGCCTTACGCTCGGAACGCGCTCGTTCCCTGACCCCTTGCCAGAGTGCCAACAGCGAGCCGAGTGTGGCCAATGACTATGATGTCTGCCCGCCGAGCAAATATCGCCAGCCCACCGCCGAGTGCAACAATGTGTCGCATCGCAGGTGGGGAGCTCGTGGTGATATATTCCAACGCCTCCTACAGGCCGACTATGCTGATGGTGTTAGCCAAGCGCGCAGCTCGAGCGGTACCCATGCCCTGCCCGACGCCGAGCTGGTGATCGAGCAACTGCAGCGTCATGTGGAGAGTGAGTTGCGACATCCGCATATCTCGGCCATGCTACCCGCCTGGGGTCAACTCTTGGCCAATGACTTGTACGAGGTGGGCCAGCTGCCCATCAGTGGCAAATGCTGTGAGCGTGACACCGCCGTCAAGGATCCCAACGAACTGCAGCAATGCTTTGTGCGTGCCGGTCCCGATTGCAAGGAGTATAAGCGTTCGGCGCCCGGATTCGATGCGGAGGCGTGTCAGAAACGTAAGTGAAGGATTCTTAGGACACATTAAGTGGTTTTAAAGTACAATATCAAATAGTTGGCATTTAAAGTCTACAAGTTCCTTAGAGAGTACAGCTTATATGTAGGGTTTTTAGTCTCTTGCAGTAAAAAATACACTCCTGTGGCATTTAGTGTAAATAATACACTCCTCTTTCCATCTATTTCCTACTTTTAATACTTCTGCAATAGGCAACTGACCATAATTTTCCATACATTTGGCAATCTTCAGACAGATTGTCGTTTTAATGGCCACCTTTCACAGTTTACCTTTGTTATTAAACAAGAAGAATCGTTAACATTTCAATTCTTGCCACAGTTCAATATAATTATAGTTCAACACCTGGCGCAGTAGGCGGTCATTTCAATTATATAGACATTTTACGGCTTATTTGCCTTCTCTAGCTTGGCTAGTTCATAAGGTCCAGTAAATGGAAGGGTTGATTAGCTGATTTGCATATGCTTAACACAAATCTGCTTAGTTTCTTTTGTAAATATGTGCCTCAAATGCCTATTTTGTCCTGTTTATTAGAAGTGTTGAACCATTTCCAAAAAGAGTTTAAATTTAACTAACCTATTGAAGCAGTTGAATAGGATTGAACAAAGCAAAGTGGATTACATTCGTCAAAAGGAATTGATCTGTTCAAGCAACCACAGCTATGTTTTCTCACTTTCATACAAATTTCAATTTCAAATCAAACTGCTAAAGGTCAGCTGCTAAACCGAATCGGCGCTCTTAGAAAAAAGGCCTTACCGTGTCGAACCGAAAAGCAAAACGGTTCGTTTTATGGTTAATGTTCAAAAACTCGAGGTGAAGATTTTGTTGACAAGTTTATATATGTAGTAATCGACCTAAAAACGATATAAACTGTAAGGAAATTGTGTCGATCTACGAACCAAAAGTATTTCCACAGTTCCAACGCTAAGCTCTTATTTTGTGAATAAATCGATAAGCTTTGGAGAAAAGGATCTGAAAAACACAGTGGCTTATATGTGTAGGGATTCTAATGGTAGTTCTGAACATTTTTATAGATGTTTACATTCGACTTTCCTGCCGATTGTAAGACTCGATCTTCCAGAACCATCAGAATAAGAGAAGAAGTTGTTAGAAAATAGTTCAAATTTTTTCACGTCTTTAATTTTTGTTGAACCGAACCGAAATTATAGGTTCGGAACAGGTTCAGGTTCAATTTTAGTACCTTAAGAGGTTCGGTTTACAGTAATCTGAAAGTCGGAGTTCCGGTTTCGAATCGGTTCGGCTCAAACCGGTTTGCAGCCCTGTCTAGAATCATTTAGCTTCGAGCAGCTGTGCTGGTCACTTACAATCATTTAGGTTATTCACTTTGTTGTGCAGTTGGACAAATGTGCTGGGCTATGCCCAAAAACTGCGCACACATAACTTTTGACGTTTTGCCTAATATGTTTGTCAGATTTGTTGAGAAACAATTATATTAACAAACAATTATATTATATTATCTCGACAACTGTTATTCGCCTTGCAATTGGTCGTCTCTGCCCACCAACTCTGTCCTTGCCGCTGCTGTACACATTATATAAGGTTGTCAAAAAAGTCTTGCGGTATTTCCGCAAGCTTGTCTTTGCAAGCGCGTAGTTCTAGTTGTATTCGTCGCATCGGTTCACGCTAGAGCTTTTTGGAAAGCTCTTTTCACGCGCTAACACGTGTTTGTTGTAACGTAATTGTTGTTTGTTTTTAGTCGTTCGTGAGTTATAGCGCCGCAAACATGGAGCAAAATAAAGAGAAAATACGGCACATTTTACAGTACTACTACGATAAAGGCAAAAATGCATCTCATGCTGCCAATAAAATTTGTGCAGTTTATGGACCCGATACAGTTTCCATTTCCACCGCACAACGATGGTTTCAACGTTTTCGTTCTGGTGCAGAGGTGATCGAAGATGCGCCACGGTCCGGAAGGCCGATCAAATCGCTGAATTGATCGAAAGAGACCGGCATAGTAGCAGCCGTAGCATCGGCCAAGAGCTGGGCATGAGTCATCAAACCGTTATAAACCATTTGAAGAAGCTTGGACGCAAAAGGAAGCTCGATGTATGGGTGCCACACGATGGATGCCTGCGAATCGCTTCTGAATCGCAACAAAATCGACCCGTTTTTGAAGCGGATGGTGACTGGCGATGAAAAGTGGGTCACTTACGACAACGTGAAGCGCAAACGGTCGTGGTCGAAAAGCGGTGAAGCTGCCCAGACGGTGGCCAAGCCTGGATTGACGGCCAGGAAGGTTCTTCTGTGTGTTTGGTGGGATTGGCAGGGAATCATCCACTATGAGCTGCTCCCCTATGGCCAAACGCTCAATTCGGACCTGTACTGCCAACAACTGGACCGCTTGAATGCAGCACTCATGCAGAAGAGGCCATCTTTGATCAACAGAGGCCGAATTGTCTTCCATCAGGACAACGCCAGGCCACACACATCTTTGGTGACGCGCCAGAAGCTCCGGGAGCTCGGATGGGAGGTTCTTTTGCATCCACCGTATAGTCCGGATCTTGCACCAAGTGATTACCACCTATTTCTGTCCATGGCGAACGAGCTTGGTAGTCGGAAGTTGGCCACAAGAGAGTCCTGTGAAAATTGGCTCTCCAAGTTTTATGGCAATAGGGAAGCGAGCTTCTATAAGAGAGGCATTATGAAGTTGGCATCCCGTTGGGAACTCGTCATCGAACAAAACGGCGCATATTTGACTTAAATCGCATTATTATAACCAATTTTATGAACAATTGAAAATTCAATAAAATACCGAAATACTTTTTAGACAACCTTATATTTATAATAATGCCATCGAGAAGAGCCTAATATAGTTAAAAGCTAACATACTGCACTTAATAAGCTGCATATTCTAAATCTGCGTCTACTTACATGCAACATGCAACATCAAATACTCTCTTCATAATAGAAACATTCCAAGCAGATGCTGTTTCAGAACTATTACTCTAATAGTCACGACTTTTTCTAGAATACGACTACGACTAATAAAAAGAATGTTTATGGCATGCGAATTATAATGAATAGACAGCGGATTTTGCATATTTTCAAACAGATTTTCATCCAAGTAAGCCATACTAAATGTGCACAACACTATATAATGCGCTGACTTTTTACGTTAATAAAATTCCAAAAATTCTGCACTCAATTCCAAGATGACTTGTGTAATTATTTCATGAGCTTCCGAACGACAGCAAAAAACAAAATAATGTGAACAAATTTTGTTAAATACACATTTTTCCGAGTCTACTAGGATTTAAATCGGTTTAAAAATATGCAAAATCCGCTGTCTAATAATGAAATATTGTCAAGATTCTTTACTGTATTCCAAGAAAAATATTCTGCTAGACAGATGACTGGGTGACGGGAAAGCTGTGCACGAACTGTCTAGAACAAATTGTTGTTGTGAATGCTTACACATCTGCCCAAGTGCACAACAAAACTTTCAAACCTAATTGTGTTATATCCACTGGCAGTCCTCCTATCAAATCCTGAACTGCTTTCGAAGTGACCGGGGTTTTCATTTCAACATGAATTCAATTTAGAAAATAGAGGAAAGTAAACTTCGGCTCTGCCTCTCTGAAGTTTGTATACCCTAGCAGCACGTTTTTCTAACAAATTGTTCTCACTAAGACTACTTTTCTGACTCTACTTTTGTATGACAGCTATACTATATAGATGTCCGATTTCGAACAAACTTAGTGGAATCATGGTAAAGCATATCAAACTAAGAAATACAAAGTTTGAAGACGTTTTCTTTGAGAACCAAAAAGTTTTTCTTACTAAAACTAGTTTCTCGACCGATCATTTCTATGACAGCTATAACCTATAGTCATCCGATTTTGACAAAACTTTTAAGAATTGTGTGAAAGCTTATAAAATAAATATATGCCAATTTTCAAGCGGTTTACATTGAAAACAAAAAAGTTTTTCTTACCCAAGACTATTTTTCTAACCTTACTTTTCTATGACAGCTATACTATATAGATGTCCGATTTCGATCAAACTAGGATAAATCGTAAGGAAGCATAGAAAACTAGTAAATACGGAGTTTGGAGACGTTTGCATTAGAAACAAAAAAGTTTTTCTCAATAGAACTAGTTTTTCGACCGATTGTTGCCATGACAGCTATATGTTATAGTCATTCGATTCGGTCGGTTCCGACAAATGTGCAAAGTATTTGTACCAGAAGACTTGGTGCAAAGTTTGGTGAAGATAGCTTTCAAACTAACTGAGGAGATAGCATAGAAACAGACGGACCAGGCTAAATCAACTCAGCTCGTCATGCTGATCAAGAATACATATACTTTATGTGGTCGAAAATGCTTCCTTTTATGCGTTACAAACATCTGCAAGGGTACAAAAACGAACGCACTTGGAATGAAGGAAGGGAAACGTAGGGAAAAGTGGTTAACCATTATTCAAATCCAGTCCTTATATCCAAGCGATCTGTATTGCTGCAAGCATTGGTTGATACTGTGCACATTAGAGTGGACTTTGATAGGGTAACATGAGAAAACTTTACGGAAATTATTACAATTGATAAACTAAAAGTTATAACTCCTCCGAAAAGGCTTCAAAGCAAGCACTGATATTACGTATACGACCAAATAGCCTAATTGAAATTTGCTCAATTACTTTAAAAGTTGTCAAGTAAAAATTTCGCATTCAAAGCAGGAAACCAAACCGAACCGAACCGTCTTCCTTTCAGATATGCTGAGCCGAACCAATTGAACACAAAGTAAAACGGTTCGGTTCAGTTCTCAGACGAGTTTTAAGACGTGAATCGCTTTCCTCCTTATAAGTTTGTGCAAAAGTATGTAACAGCCAGAAGGAACCATCTGCGACCCCATAAAGTATATATATTCTTGATCAGCATCAACAGCCGAGTCTGTCTGTCCGTATGAACGCAGAGATCTCTGAGATGGTAAGAGATAGAGGTGTGAGACATATGGGACATATGCTTCTTATGTCTGCAGGCAGATCAAGTTTATTTTCAATTTTGGCCACGCCTCCTTCCGGCCCCCTTAATTTAGAAAAAACGTCATATCTCCCACAGTTTTCAAGATAGATGGTTCATTTCTTCTAGACATATTTAATAATCAGGATGACTTATCGATCCGCCAAAGGAATGGTGAAGATCGGTTGAACGGTTGTCGAGTAATGATCAAAAGACTGTTTCCTGCTGCTGCGCTGCTTTCAGCTGCTACTGCAGCATCAAAATTTATGCTGAGCGTATAATTTCGTTGGTACAGACTATGCTATAGTCGGGCTTGACTGACTTTCTTTCTTGTTTTTATATATTTCGATCGAAACTCAACATTCTTAGCGATGCCGGAGAGATATAACCTTTAGGGTTGACTGTTACAACTTGTAATCGTGTGAGTCTTCTGTAAATTTGCCGCCGATCTCTTAATATACCTTTCAACAAGCTGCATACTTTCCTCTATCGTCTGTAATACTTCTTTGCCTTAATTCAAGAGTTCTTTCTCATATAAAATGTTAGATAGAGTGTGTAAGATGCATGCTGCGTATACTTTTCTAACCGAATGTGCCCTGTTTTCGAAGGGCATTCCGCTAGGGAATCGTTCTAATTATTTTCAAGATATTCAAATGGTTTATAGGACTGCCATGAAATCTTTCTTCAATCTGAAAACCCAACCCATTCCTGCCACCTCTTAATAACCCCCCCGATGATTCATTCTTCCATTCTCTTTCCATAGACGTGCGTCAGCAGATGAACATTGCCTCGGCCTACATAGATGGCTCTGGTTTATACGGCTCGACACGTCATGAGTTCGATCAGTTGCGCACCTATCTGAGTGGCGGTGTCAAGGTGGAAACCTGTCGCCATTGTCAGGTGGCCGGAGCCACTGGTGCCCTACACCGTGCCCTGTTGCAGCAGCACAACAACATTGGCGAGCAATTGGCACACATCAATCCACAGTGGTCGGAGGAGGATGTCTTCCTAGAGGCTAGACGCATCATTACGGCCATCATACAGCACATTACGTACAATGAGTTCTTGCCTCTGGTCTTGGGTCCGGAGACTACGGCAAAGGAGGGTCTGCGGCTCACAGCCGAGAAGCATGCCAGCAACTATTCGAGCTCGGTGCGTGCGGGCATCTACAATGAGTTTGCCACCAGTGCCATGCCAGCCTTCTGGAGCATGTATCCGCCCGAGATGTTGGCCAAGAAAATGTCCGCCCATGAGCTGTTGTCGATAGCGGCGCTGCAGAAGTCATTGGTGCCCAGTCAAACCAATGCCGAGGGTTGGTCAGAGTTGGCTCTGGCGGTGCATCGGGGACGTGATCATGGTGTGGCCTCGTATGTGCAGGCCTTGGATCTGTGCGAGCGTCGCTATGCCGAGAAGAGCGGGGCGAATGTGAGCTTTGATAACCTGTCACAGTTGAGCAACATACCGGAGGAGCATATCACCAATCTGAGGGATATTTATCAGTGAGTTTCACATAAATACTCATGAAATGATTCAAATTCTACCCTTAATTTGTGCCTACAGAAATGCGGAGGATATTGATTTGCTGGTGGGTGCCCTAATGGAGGATCCCGCCGTGGGTGCTCTGTTTGGTCCCACCATCAGCTGCCTGTTGACCTTGCAGTTTGAGCAAATCAAGCAAACGGATCGTTTTTGGTATGAGAATGAGATTCCACCCTCCTCCTTCAGTTTGGAACAACTGAAGAGCATACGGCAGACCAGTTTATCGGGCTTATTGTGTGGCTCCCATCAAGTGAATACAGCGCAGTCAAAGGCTTTTATACTGGAGGATAACTATTTGTAAGTGGTTGCGGCTGGGTTTACTCTAGAAGGGGAAGAGCTTTACTTATGGTGTTTTTTTTTTGTATGCAGAAACTCTGTGCTGGACTGCACTCAGCTGCCCGAATTTGATCTGCGTCCCTGGCAAATCAATGCCGAGGATGAGCTACGAGTGGATCATGTGGAGGTGGAACCAAACACCAAGGAAGCCATTGCCGAACTGAGTCCCGAGCTGCTTGAGGCGGCCGTGGAGCGGGCCAAAGAAGAGCTGGAACAGCGCAAACGTTTCGAGTATGAGGTGTGGCGTTCGAGTAAGTTATCTTCGGCAAACTTTTTGGTTCGATTCTGGGAAATATTGAGTCAAACAAGGGTTGAAAAGCTAAGGATATATAATAGGTAAACGATTTTGAGGATAAGGACGATGATAATCAAACCAAATCAATGATTTATGATCTCAGGCCCTTCTTAGTTTGGTTTTTAGAGGCCAGAAGAGTCAGCAGAAGTATTTCAGCTAAGAGGGCAAGCAAAATCGGCACCGAAATTAAGCATAAATTCGCCAATTTGGTAAAGTTAAAGACAAAAGATAATTCATTTAAGCAAAAGTTCAATCGTTCGATTCTGACATTGAACATTCTTGATTTGTTCAAGTTGGAAAGTCTCCATCTTTGCGATGAGTTTAAAAAAATACTCTAAAAATCTCGATATTTAGGTACCCACCTACTATGTACACAATTACAGAACAGAATCAGAATCATTTTTGGAAAAAACAGACAAGCAACATTGACCAAAAAAACCACCTAAAGTAGTTCGACATGATAGCAAATTAAGTAACTGTGTCGTACTATATATGTACTTCAAGAGGGCAAAAAGCTTACGAGAAGATTTCAAGTTTTCCAAATATCAATTTAAGTGGTGTCGAGACACTACCAGGCCTAACGACCTGATACATCAATGAGCGTTAGTGCGTTAGTAACTACCAGTAATGCAACGTCGTACCGATCGGTACGTTTTGCGTACATTTTCATACTAAATTCGTTAGGCTGAGTACGAGAACCGACGGGATCGTTTCAAGGATTCGTTAATGCCGCAGCGATGCTGCCGAACTACGGGGTAATGATTCAAGAATTGTAGAGTTGGTTGTCGAGATACTAATAAGCGGCATGGTTCAAGTATAATGGGAAAGATTAAGAATCCTATCGATGGTCATGAACGACAGGTTCTTGAAGCAGTACTGTAGAAAGCAATCAACTCTTTAAGGTCTAGAATGCATAAGCAGCAGAGATCTGCACGAGTGCACTGCAACTACAAGTGCACTGCATAAGTACTTGATGTTTTCACACCCTAATGTCCCAAGCACTGCAACAAAATGTATACAGTAGTATTTCTACTCGCGGCATATTTGTGGTTCGCACACGAAATGCCAAAAACACTCGCGCCACTCGCGTTGCTTATTGCTAATACTCATACGAAAAGAGAGCTCAAAAATTTGAGTGTGGAATTATCCACCAACAATTCTGGCAACGCATTTTCTACTTGTCGCTCACTCACTTGAGTTATTTTTTTGCTCATGCTTGCTTCTTGTTGTATTTTTTTTACTGCTGGCTTTGTGTGTCCGCTCTCTGATATGTCTTCGGCTTCTGTCCGTCTTTTTCCTTCCTCGGCAAATTGATCTCTAATTCACGACTCTGCTTTGACGTCGACGTCAGCAGAACCGAATTCTGTGCGCATTGTTGTTGCATTGTATGAGGAGGATGATGACTTGGAGGCGGAGGAAGAGGAAAGAGCAATACACAATACATACATGTGTATTAGTAGTGTGTGAGCTGAGAGCACGGAGTATTTTTGCGTATTCCTCTTCGCTCTCTGAGTAAAATTAGTAAATATACTGCAAAGTGCGAGTGCGTCCGCTACCTCAAAGACGAAAGCAACATGCAGTGTCGCTCAAAGCAGAGACAATCAAATTTGACATCCGCTCAAAACAGCCACCAGTCACAGAAGTACTAGTACGAAAATGAGTGAGTATATCATTTGACTAGACATTTTGAGTGTCGAGTGGTACTGCGTACGCTTTTTTAGCGAGTGTACTCGAGTCAAGAAAACAGGCACTCGTGCAGATCTCTGACAAGCAGCTCATAGTCATGACCGAGCTAAGTACTTCGTCTACAAATTCACTTTTACAAAAACAGAGGAAAGTTAATTTTAATCAGTGTTTGAAAATGCTATGCTATTTCGTAGTTTTTTATTTTTGCTCCTGCTTCTGCTCTGAATGTGATAGGAGCAGAGCAGTAGCATAAGCACAAAATTTCATCTGGAGCACTATAGCTTTGCTCCGTGCTGACAATTTTTTCAACGCTATAGAAAAAGCATAAAAAAAACTACTATCAAAATACTATCTGGAGTTATAGCCATAGCAAAAAAAATTCGGAGCAATCGGATCAATTGGAGCAAAGCATGCATAGATTTTCAACATGTCATATAGCTATAGCATTTGCTCCTTGAGCTGCTCCCAAATCTGCTTCTCATAGCTGCTGTAGCTGCTCCAAGTAGTTCTACCAAACAGTTTGCTTAAAATTCTATACAGCTTTTAACAAAGTGGCTCAATTCTCATTATTATAGTCTCATTAGTACATCATGGGGAATCGCAGGTCTTAAATCGACCTGCGCTTGTACTGAAGAATTCGCGGCCTCAATTTTGTTTGATTTGATGATAAGGGTTGCAAAAGTACAAGTATGAGGAGAGGGGTTGAATATTGGTACTAAAACCAATACTAAACCGCGATTTATACCATGGATGTTACATGTAGAAGATTGAATCAAGGCAGTTTACAGAGACTGACAAATCATAAAATCGCGAAATAATTCCAAAGAAGACTCAAAATAGTAATAATGCTTAACAAACTTTACTCCCAATCAAGTGGAATATCAAGCCAGGAGCAATGCATAAGCGCAATTCACAGTGAATGGATCTCCATGGTAATAGGACCGCTAAATACTTAAGAATCTGCTACCCAGCCATGGCTATAAATATTCTGAACCGCGATGAAAAAAACCATGGATGACCAATGATAAAGAATATAGCCCAGATCATAAAAAATGTTCTAAACGCTATCCCTTGCGCAACTTTTAATCTAAGCCCATATGAAATACATTTTTTATCAACACTAGAAACCGTTATGATGGGCCAATAATTTTATTTTGAATGCATCACTCATCTTCGGCTTCTTCGAACAAAGCTAACTTATCAATTGCTTCGTCCAAATGAGATGAGTTTAGCTTTACGAGCAAAATGTTCTCCAGAGTGTCGTGGCCAAGTCTATTTCGATTATCAGCTAAGACTAGTTTTAGCGAAGAAAAGGCTCGCTCAATTGTCACCTTGAAAGAAAGTTAAATTAAAATGGTTGCGATTTAAATAATTAAATTGTTCTTACTTGGGTTGGAGGAATAGCGAAGCATACTTTGCTTAGTGCATAGAGCTCTGGATGGGTTGATTGTCTTTCCTTCCAAAAGTTGAAAACATTATAGCTAAGAATTGGGCCCTAATTCCAAATATATTTCTTTGAAGACGAGTCGCACTTGACTCAATTCTTGTTTAATGCTTGCTCTTATATTATCAGCTACCTGTTGCAGCACTCTTTTGCAATTGTTTCCGTTGAGGATACAATTTGTTCCAGTCTTAGCCTTAATGCCCTGGCAAATGGGATCAATAATGCATCTCATGTTTTGCGAGTTTAAAACATTAAAAGAAATGCCGTCTTCAGTGACTAGTCCAATGTATGAACGAATAAGTTGTTTTTTGTTTAATTCTATTTTGATAGTTTGCTTTCGAACCTTTCTGATTGGGTCAGCAGAAGAGCATTTAGTTTCTCCTCTTTCCAGACTTATTTTATGCAAAATGTGTGCCAAATGTTTCTTCAAATTATACGAACGATCCTTTTTTAATATTCGACTGCATATTTTGCATTTAAGGTATCCGTCTGTACTAGGGCTAAAGAACTTTTCAATAAAAGCATTGTCTTGGCGCATGGTCATGTTAAGTTCGCAGGCCGCTAGCTATCATATATTTAATATATATATATTAATATCGATTAGTGATAACATGAATAATACTCTACAAATCCGAGCTTTTAAAAAATTGCCAGTACAGGTACCATTTCTTAGCCTTGGCAGGGAGTATCATCCAAAGTTGGAGATCAAATTGCAAATATGCCAGCTAAATCTGCACGTAACATGGAATAATATGGACATATGTTGATAAAAATGGGCGTTATGGATTAGTGGAAACTTGAATAATACTCTACTTACCCGAATTCATCAAAAACTGCCAGTACAGGTACCATATCTTAGCCTTGGCAGGGAGTATCATCCAAAGTGGGAGATCAAATTGCAAATATATCAGCTAACACTGCACGTAACATGGAATAATATATATATATTATTTAATATATATATTTAATTATGAGTAAATTTGTTCACATATATGTTAATAAAATAATACTCACTCTTTTTTTGAATCAATTTTGGAAAACTACGAGAGCAGCTATACGTAGCACTATTGGGAGCAGACTGAGTGGCTCTAAAATCAATAACTACTTCTATAGCAAGAATAGAAAATCTATGCCTGCTTTGCTCCGATTGCTCCGATTGCTCCGATATTTTTTTGCTATTGCTATAACTCCAGATAGTATTTTGATAGTAGTTTTTTTATGCTATTTCTATAGCGTTGAAAAAATTGACAGCACGGAGCAAAGCTATAGTGCTCCAGATGAAATTTTGTGCTTATGCTACTGCTCTGCTCCTAACACATTCAGAGCAGAAGCAGGAGCAGAGTATTTTTTTCGTTGCTATTGCTGCTCTGTAGGAAGCAATTCAAACACTGATTTTAATGTTTGTATACCCTTGAGTTACGTTTATCTAACTAAGACTACTTTTCGGACCTGACTTTTCTATGGGAGCTATACTATATAGATGTCCGATTTCGACCAAACTTAGCCTATCAAACAAACATGTTAAAAACTTGGAGTCGATTCCATTTAAAAGAAAAAAGGTTTTTTTCGATAGATCTTTTTTTTCGATTGTTCATTCCAACTGCAGCTATATGCTATGGTCATCCGATTTTGGCAAAACTTTGTAAAATAAATAAATGCCAATTTTTAAGACATTTCCATTGAAAACAAAAAAGTTTTTCCCATTAAGACTACCTTTCAGACCCTACTTTTTCAGGACAGCTATACTAAATAGATGTCCGATCTCGACAAAACTTGGAAAAATCATGGAAAAGTATAGCGAACTAAGAAATAGCAAGTTTGCAGACGTTTTTATTGAAAAGAAACAAGTTTTTCTCACTAGAACTAGTTTTCCGAGATAAAAGATAGCTTTAAAAATGTCGGAGGAGATAGCATATAAACAGATGGACATGACTAAATCAACTCAGCTCGTCATGCTGATCAAGAATATATATACTTTATGTGGTCGAAGAAACTTCCTTCTGCACAATTTTATAATACGTTCTGCAAGGGTATAATAATTCGGATTGATGTTTCCTAACTACATAGCTCTGAAATAGAGATTGCTGTTCTACTCAAAACTGTGTTACTTGCTAAGTTCTTTCGTAGAAATGTCCCAACCTTTACTGCCTAAACTAAAAAGTTAGGCTAATGTAGCTAACCTTAACCTACCTTAACCATTCAGCAAATGTTATTAAGATTTAGTATATTTTGGTTCCTTGCGATCGCAGCTTAAAATTTTCGTAAAATTCAACTCGATTCTGTGATTCGTCGGGCAAAACTCGGTTTTGATCTGATTATGGGTTGAATTTGAATGGTCTTAAAATGGTTCGCTAAGGCATCAAGTCTTTTCAAGGCGATGTCGAGCAAAAAAAGTAACTTCGTCCAGTACTTACTGTCGGCGGAATTATGTCGCTTCATACTGGCGGAGTAATAAACCACATTGTCCTTTTTCACAATATTTTAAACATATATCCGCTGGGAGTTTCCGGCGGAATTAAGTCGTTATAATCACTTTACCCCCTTTCTCTCTCCATTTTTTGTCTCTCCCAGAGGGTGGTATCAGCGCCCGTTCCCCAGATGGCACCGCCGCCTCCTTTAGCAAGGCGAATGTGGCTGCCCTCAATATGGCCAACTCATCACTCATCTTCGAGCTGGCCTCCAATGAGATAGTCAAGTCACTCAATCACATCACCCGACGCAAGCGACAAATCTTCAATCCCAATCAGAATGCCTTCAATCGCAATGAACTGACCGATACGCTGCAAACGGTGGACATTAGCTCGCTGATTGGTGGCTCACAGCAGCAGCCCTTGGATGAGTGTCCAGAGCCGTCGACGCAGTGTGATGCCAACACACCGTTCCGTAGTTTGTCCGGTAAATGCAACAATTTGCGTAATCCCAACTGGGGCAAGTCGCTGACGACCTTCTCGCGCCTGCTGCCCGCCCAGTATGAGGATGGCATTTCGGCACCACGTGTGAGCGGTGTCACGGGCACACCACTGCCCAATCCTCGTACCATTTCCACCACCATTCATCCGGACATTTCCAATCTGCACACACGCTACTCGCTGATGGTGATGCAGTTTGCACAGTTTGTGGACCATGACTTGACCTTGACGCCCATACACAAGGGTTTCCATGAGTCCATACCCAGCTGCCGTGCCTGCAACTCCCGCCAGACAGTGCATCCCGAGTGTAATCCCTTCCCCGTGCCCAGCGGAGATTTCTACTATCCCGAGGTGAATGTGACCAGTGGTGAGCGGTTCTGCTTCCCCTCGATGAGATCGCTGCCGGGCCAACAGTCGCTGGGACCACGTGATCAAATCAATCAGAACACCCACTTCCTGGATGCCTCGATGGTTTATGGCGAGAACGTGTGCCAGTCGAATAATCTGCGTGGCTTCTCGGGTCGCATGAACAGCACAGTGCATCCCATTAGGGGCAAGGAGCTGTTGCCGCAGAGTGCCACCCATCCGGAGTGCAAGAGTCGGAATGGTCTGTGCTTTATTGGCGGCGATGATCGCGCCTCCGAGCAGCCAGGATTGACGGCCATACACACCACCTTCCTGCGTGAGCACAATCGCATTGTGGAGGGACTGCGGGGCGTGAATCCCCACTGGAATGGCGAGCAGCTGTTCCATCATGCGCGTCGCATTATCAGTGCCCAGGTGCAGCACATTGTGTTCAATGAGTTCCTGCCGCGTATTCTCAGCTGGAATGCGGTGAATCTGTATGGTTTGAAGCTGCTGCCGCAGGGCTATTACAAGGACTACAATCCCTCGTGCAGTCCCATTGTGTTCAATGAGTTTGCGGCCGCGGCCTTCCGCATAGGTCACTCCCTGTTGCGTCCGCATATTCCACGCCTGAGTGTGCAACATCAGCCGGTGGATCCACCGCTGCTGCTGCGCGATGGCTTCTTCCGCATGGATATTCTAATGCAGCCGGGAATTATAGATGAGATTATGCGTGGCTTGGTGGCCACACCCATGGAGACACTGGATCAGTTCATAACGGGAGAGGTGACGAATCATTTGTTTGAGGATCGCAAGATTCCCTTCTCGGGCATCGATTTGATTGCCCTGAATATACAGCGAGGTGAGTTGGACTCTGCAGTAGAGATTTAACTGGGTGCCTAATATCCCTTCCCCCCTTTCAGCTCGTGACCATGGCATACCCTCGTACAACAACTATCGTGCTCTCTGCAATCTGAAACGTGCCACCAACTGGAACGATCTGAGCCGTGAAATACCCACCGAGGTGATCAACCGTTTCCAGAAGGTCTATGCCAGTGTGGATGACATTGATCTGTTCCCTGGCGCCATGACCGAGCGTCCTTTGCAGGGTGGCCTGGTGGGTCCCACCTTGGCCTGCATCATTGGCATACAGTTCCGTCAATTGCGCAAATGTGATCGTTTCTGGTATGAGAATCAGAGTCCAGAGGTCAAGTTTACCGAAGCTCAGCTGGCTGAGATACGTAAGGTGACGCTGGCCAAGATTGTGTGCGAGAATCTGGAGATCACCGGGGATATGCAGCGGGCGGCCTTTGATTTGCCCAGCAATTTTCTGTAAGTATTAACGAAAGTGTTGCACATTCATTTGGTGTTCATCCTTTTCCATTTTGTGTTATCCACAGCAATCCACGTGTTCCCTGCGCTTCCATGCCGCAAATCGACTTGAATGCCTGGCGGGAGAATGTACAGGGCTGTCAGATTGGTCAGCGTCAGGTGCGTGTGGGTGAGTCGGCCTTCCCTTCGCCCTGCACCAGCTGTGTCTGCTCCTCCGAGGGGGTAAGTTGTATTTGTTGGCCTGTGTCTGCCAGAAATTCACAGTTTTTGTATCCATTCCAGGCTCAATGCGCTTCGCTGCGCATCACCGACTGCGGCCAGCTGATACGTCAGTGGCCCAAGGAGGCCATTCTCCGTGACGAGGTGTGCAATTCACAGTGCGGCATCTATCTGACTGGCCAACAGTCCAGCGGCTTCAATCCCCAGCAGCGTCAGGGTCAGGCCCAGCCACGTGTCACCCGTTCCCGCAATCAGAACCTCTTCAAATTCCCCGACCTGACGCCATTCATTGCCTCCTTGTAATAAGCAGGACTTTGTAAATACCTTTATGCGTTTGTATGTACATAAGTTTCGTATGTTGTTGTTAAAGACTTGTCCAATGCACATAGACAGTACACGGCCCATCATCACAACTGCCAACCGCCGCTGGTTAAACTTGGCATAAACCATTTCTGGTTAGGTTCCCAAATAATTATGTTAAACGTTAAGCTAAGCCACAACTAATTCTGTAGCATTTCTATGTATTTTTATATATATATATATATATATATTACCATGCGTACGCAACCCTTAAGTATGCCTGTATGTATGTAAGTCTAATAAATAAAACTATAAATTAAACAAGAGTTCCACATGGGATGAGATCTGATCTTGGTTGCTGATGCACCGTTCTTGTTGTTGTTATGGTAAAGCAAACTTCATGAAGTTTACGTTTGTAGCACATAGCTGTAGTAGTAGCTCTCTCTATACCTGTTTCCCACTAGCAATTGCTTTTTGAAAAGCTCATGAAGTTTGCTTCAGCTTGTAAAAGCTTTCTAAGTCAGCGGTGGGCATTTCTTTGAGAGTAATCCACACAAACAAACAACGAATTGAACGCCAATTTTTATTATTTCCACCTCAGCACAGTGGTTGCTCAGCTGGTATGCCGTCAACTCCGACTGCTTTGACACGATTTCGAGCTTAGTGGGCGCTACATTTGCCTAATTACTGGAAATTCCGAAAACATTTTACCTTACTTAGATATAGTTTTGGTCATTTTCCTTGTAACAAAGAACATGTAAACTTAGTGTGGATATTACATACAAAAAATGTATTTCGTTTAAAAAGTATGCATCGCTTTGTCGACAGGATATCCACCTGGAGCTTCTGGATATTGATGTTTGTTGCTTGTACCTTTCTTTATAACTTCACTTAGTCCAATTTTCTAGCGTACCGAACCGCTAATTCCAGCTGAAAAGCTGAACCGAACTGGCCGTACAAAAACGAAAAACCAAAACGGTTCGCTTCGGCTCAAGACGTACAAATTTTGAAAGTTTTAAGCGTTTTCCTACGATAAGTACGATAAGTTGCTCTCAACCATTTTAAACCATGTCGCTCACTTACTTAAACCCAAAGCCATAGAACCCAACAACATAAATAACGGGCAAACAAGTGAATAGCATGCAAAATTGTATACATATGTGGATTTACCGTTAGAGTTTCGATTGTACATTAGTATGCTGTGTGTGAGCAATGCGTATGGCAACACTCTTAGCGCGCTCTCACTCGCTGCACAAAACGAAAAGAAAATCTAAAAATAGAACAGCGCACTCTCTCAGCGCGCTCAGTTTGTTGCTTGTTGTTTTGGCATCTCGGCGCTACCGCAATATCGGCAAGACAGTTGTTGTTTGATATTTGACACGAAACAACAACTAAGAAACGGCGCTCGCAGTGTGTGCCCTCAGCAAATCGTTCAGTGTTTCGCGAACTCTTAAAGCGTGAGGTTCTGCGCGGATGTCGTTGTTTTTTGCATACACAATTTGCGGTTCGTTCGCTCTATCGCTCATTCTCGTACACACTCTCGCGTTTTAAGTGTTGTAAAAAAAATTGTGCGCCGTACGGTAACTGTTCTCTTATGACACAACCACTCATACATACATACAAAAAAACACATAGGAAGTTTGCTCTCCTTAAAACGGTAAGTGAAAACACAAGAGAATCAATAACGAAACAACCGTTCTTTGCTCTCAGTGCAACAGAATTGAGCGAAAGCAGAACTATGTATGTACACTGCGCAGCGGCAGCTGGCAAAGCTGTTGGTAGTCGCTGAAGTTAAACTTGTGCGAATGCGTACGAAATTGGTGAGAAAATGACAACAAAGTGTAGAAAAACAAGTGTCAAGACAAAGTTGGATGCAGTCAATGTGATTAGGTTAAAGTTTATGTCAGCCGGCCATGAATGTTTTGTGAATTGTGGTAAAGATTTGTGAAATGAAACAGGAATAACTGTAAAGTGCAGTACATATGGGTATAGGCTGGTCAACTGGTATTACACTGGTTGCAATTGTCTGCTGCTTGTGCAAAATGGACTACTTTAATATATTGCCTTGGATACAAAGTACAATCAGTTGCGAGTTCTTAGAGACTGGTATAATTCTGGTATTTAACTAGACACTTTCTTTTTAGGGTAAGGGTGTTTTTCGCTCCCTCTTTTCGCTTTGTCCGTAACCAAACTGTTTCTCAGTGTTGAGAAAAATTTGCCTGATCCGGTAGAAAGAGTAGAGTGGGCTTGGCTGTATTTGTATACCCTTGCAAATATTCATTTCCGACCCAATAAACTATGTATATTCTTGATCAGGGTGACGAGCGGAGTCGATTCAGCTTTGTCCGTCCGTCTGTCTGTCTCTTTCTACGCGAACTAGTCTCTCAGTTTGAAAGCCATCTAGCTGAAATTTGGCACAGAGTCTTCTTTTGGCTGCACGCTACAAATATGTCAGAACCGGTCCGGATCGGATGACTATATCTCATAGCTTCCATAGTAACAATCGGTCGGAAAACTAGTTTTAGTAAGAAAAACTTTTTTCTTTTCCATGAAACCGTCTCCAAACTTTGTAATCGTAGGTTATATATGTTTTTTTTATAATTCTACCAAGTTTGATAAAAATCGGACAACTATATGGCATAGCTGCCATACAAAAGATAGGTCTGAAAACAAGTCTTTGTAGGAAAAACTTTTTTGTTGTTAATGATAGCATCCTGAAATTTTGTATTTGTTTGTTTCACATGCTTTCACCTAATTCTACAAATTTTTGTACAAATCGGCTGACTATAACATATGGCTAACATACGAACGATCGGTCTAAGATTATTTTTGAAATCATTTAAGCGTGCGAGGGTATAAAAGACAAAGTTAGCTTAGCTAACTCGTTTCTTGATAGGTTTGTTAGATATTTGAGGTACCAAGTTATATATAGAAAAATTCAGAAATCAAAAAAACTCACCTCTTAAGTACCAAACGAGAGCGTAAGTTAAAGTCGGCCCTGCCCGACTTCGAAATACCCGTTACTCAGCTCAGCTCGGATAAGTATGCAACATTTTTTTAACTCGGCCATTTATTATCCGATCCTTTTGAAAATTTGTGAGATTGTAGATATTTGCCACATAGACTACACTGCAAAATCTGAGCTCGATATCTTAAAAATTGTGGGAGTTATTCAATTGTGGGAGTTTTTATTGAGGGGGCGGGAGGGGGTGTGGCCAAAATTTGAAACAAACTTGATCTGCCTACAGACAATACTAGCTTACGTATCAAATTTGGTTGCTCTAGCTCTTCTAGTCTCTGAGATCTAGGTGTTCATACAGACGGACGGACGGACGGACGGACGGACAGACGGACATGGCTATATCGACTCGGCTGTTGATGCTGATGAAGAATATATATACTTTATGATATCGGAGATGCTTCCTTCTGCCTGTTACATACATTTGCACGACTTTAGTATACCCTTTTTACTCTACGAGTAACGGGTATAAAAATACCAGTTTCTTGAATGCTTCAAATTTGAAATCAATGTTTTAAACATATTAATATGACATTACCTTTCAGGTAAAGCATCTTTTATCAATCGGATGAATATAATATAATGGAAAAGCTTCCACAATTTCTTTAGCTATAAATGAAAGTAAAAATAAAATCTTATAATATAATTATGTCAGAATGTAGTTTTCATTTTGCAATATAACACCCACTGTCAAAAGTTAAACCTTGATCATTTGTAGATAGTTTTGTTGCTTTATTTAGTTTTGTATTCCGAACATGGTTTCAATTATAGCGAATATAATTTGTGTATTTTAGATAAGTTTCTTGTTTGCACAGCCTGGACCTGGGCACAGGCAGGCAACTCGGCTAAGCCTGACTTCAGTGGCTTGGCCTTGGCCCAGGCTGTGCATCTAAAATGTATGGACAATAAATAACAAAACTCACAAAGTACAATTGAAATCCTATAAAGAAGATTTATCATATTTCAAATAGAGTTTGCATATAGATAGATATATATATATATATATTAATGGATCCATCCATCCATTGCTTACAATTAGGTTTAATTAAATTCGAAAAGGAGCGCACTGAAAAACAATACAAAGCGCTTAGTGTTTTTTTTGTTTGTTTAAGTTTATCGGCTAACATCATTTTTTATGCTACTAAAGTTAGACTTTTGGTACCCATAGATAATTCCACTAACTTGTATGCGGTTGGGGGGGATGCTGGATAAACAACAATACTTGGTTTGCTTCTGTTGATGTTTCAACGAATTCACTACACTCTCTCTCTCTGCCATTTTTGGTACATTTTTGTTTTTGAATGTGCTTAAACGTCTACAGAATTTGACTTCTTTGCTTTATCATACACTAATCATAGTAGGGAATATGCTAAAATTGAAGTTACACGCACACACACACACAGACAATATATAATGTAAGTTTATAGGAATCTTGCTACATATTTTGCTGTAGATGTTTGCCAAATTGCTGTGCCGCAATTTGCTTATGGTATGTTTTCTTGCTTTTGTTTATTAAATGGTTTACTTAACTCTTGCGATACTGTTGCTCATTTCAAATGTTATATATACAAGATGAGTGAGAGAAGGTGAAAGGGTTCCTCAACCCTCGGTTTGGGTAGGGATGAAGTGAATGTAGAACTATGTACAAGCTGTTGGGGGGGTGAGAGTTAGGAGTTTGTTTGATATGTTGATCCAATTTTGCAGAAACGGTTCTTAAGAGCGGATAAAACTCTGTTTCGTTTATGAAAACCAGTAGCTTAAAAAGTTTAAGGGATTAGAAGAAGATGCTACGTTCTTAAATCAAAAGGCCTTTAGAGGTTGCGTCATATCTGAGTGAAATGCTTTAAAGTATGGGAAACCAAAGTTTGATTGTTTCCTATTCTATTCAGAGAAACAAGAGGATACCGAAATCAACCTATCATCAACCGTCTCCACTTGGAAATGGCCTAGAATTAGTCAAACTTAGGTTTAAATACATTTCGTACATTATTCAAAATATTTATTGCTTGTAAAGAACACAAATAAGTGCACAAAATGAATCAAGATACGCGTATCGGTATCGAAAAAAACCTATCGATATACAATTACAGCTGTAGGTAGCAGTATTGCTCGAAAGGAGCTTACTGTTTCCTATCATACCGTTTCACTTGAGTTCAGCAGAAAGTTTAGTGAAAATGTTTAATTGATCAAGGAGCAAGCTCGTCTGCTGAACGCAGCCATTAACTACAAGGTAGCGCAGTGCTTAATTACAGCTGTAGGTAGCAGTAATACTCGAAAGGAGCTTACTGTTTCCTCTGTCATGATACCTATCATACCGTTTCACTTGAGTTCAGCAGAAAGTTCAGTGAAAATGTTTAATTGATCAAGGAGCAAGCTCGTCTGCTGAACGCAGCCATTAACTACAAGGTAGCGCACTGCTTAACGTCTACGATTCAAAGCTGTAATCTGACTGACATGGTCGCTTGCGATATCCTGCTGTTTCAGAAACGTGTAGCCTATAGAAAAGTCTAAGCTTCAGTTCTTGAACCATTTAAATAACTTTGAAGTTTGTTTCTATAATCATTTAGACACTTTGTGATTCAAAATATAAGACGTATTTCTGTTAAGAAGAAAGCGTTTAGCTTACAGCTTACGAAGCCTTTAAGAACGTTTATCAATTCGCAGAATCCTTCTCATTCATTAAAGTTATCCTGCCTATCAACTCTACCTCGACTTACGAAATTGCCTGGACTTTAAAATGAAAAGCTTGCATCAACTTCTATGTGCATAAAACTACAGATATAACTTGAACTTATGTTCCATTTTCCTCCCGATGTGGATTTATGCAGATTTTAAACTTGATTTTGAAATGTTAAGCACTATAGAATAAACTGCCCTTCAAAGTATACAAATGATGTATTAATATGAAGACATTGCAAGTCTGTCATAGATATTCGACACTGCATTTTAACTCAGATTGTCGGGTATTCAACAAAATGTTGAGTTAAGACAAATATAAAATATATATACTTGACCAAAATTAGGATTTTCATATAACATAGCATACTTTAAAGGATGATATATATTGTGTGCATAAACGTAGTATGAGAATCGAACCTTTTTAAAGTCAAGGGGAGGTTGATATATTACAACTGAGTTGCCAAAGAGCATCTAATGCTGGCGTAGTCACTAATACAAATGACAAAACAAATTCTGAAGCATAACAAGCACAAGAAAAAGTAAGAGAAAACCGGTTATTGGCCTTTTTCTGTGTGTGTGCGGTCTGATGCAAACGCAATCATTCGACGCACAACAACAAATATTACACTTGCATACGCATGATAATTTATACATAGTTGTGCTCTATTCAGAAAGAGGCATATTGCAGAATAATTAGAGAGACAAATACACAGTTGTTCTTGCCTTTTTGCTATGCGCAAGCCGCTTTTCGCTTTGGAATTTCTAAGCATTAGGCAATAACCAATGCGGCGACTGCGTGTAACTTGCGTGCACCTCTGAATTCCAAACCGAACCAGTTCACCGGGTTTTTGTTTCAGTGCCTTGCTTTAGACTAATGGGAATGCTTGGAACAACAATTTACTTCATGGAATTTGGAACTAGCGGTCTGATCCTGTATTTCCCCCAATTCATATCGAGCCCACATCGAGGTCCGTCTTCAGGACGATTGATACAAGTGCTTGCCACGGAGTTGAAGATGAAACTTCATATTAATTGGCTATTTGGACATCTAAAATATGCGTTTGGGCATCCTTGGCCTGTGGTTCGTTGGTTCCGAGATTCCTTAGGATCTCGAAGCTTATACGAAGTACGTTTTTTTGTTAATTTTCAGGGTCATCGTCTTACTCTTTGACTTTAATTAAGGTGTTGGATGGTCGCTTTTGTGTCATAGAAGATGAAAATTACACCCGATGGTACAAAATAGGGCTAGTAATCACCCTGTTTATTCCATTGAATCGAACCATTGTTCGTAAACTCAACCGATAAACGTACCGCTGACTCTTTTAGAAATGCTCAGCCTTAAAGTTTGATGACATAAAGCAAATATCTCTCAAATCTCAGAAAGATCTTTTTCAATATTTTGTTATTTAAATGAGTAGCTACACAACAAAACAGATTCAAGATATCCGGGATTAAATCAATCCCAAACGTTCGTCGGTCAATCCCTGATTTAGACATTCCAAGTACGAATAGGATTGAATTGATCTCGGATCTAGTACAATATTTGCTGGAAATTTCAATCTGAAGGTCGAGATACAATGCTTGATTTCATCTGCCCCTTTGTTTTTCCTGTGTATCTATGATCTATTGGGTTAAGTCGGTTAAAGTGCTTAAAAAAAAGCTCTTCCATAGTTTCCACATATATTTCAGTTTTTCGTTGGGCTATAATGATTTCTGTAAGCAGGTTACCTTTCCTTCTACGAACGTCTTAGATGGAATTGACATTGACTTTGCTTTGTTCAAAATATTTTCACTTTCGTCCTGTTTCTTCAAATTTTTCTTAGCTTTTCTTGATTTAGGCTTGATCTGACACCCATTTTTTAGGTCTATCTAACATTAGCGACATAATTCCGCCGAAATATTTCCGCTAAATACATTTTACGAATTTTTGTGTCTTAATAAAAATATTCCTCCTGCGCTTTAGAGCTTAAATTGACATGGCGACATAATTCCGCCAACATTTGTTCGCTTGAAAGATTTGCCCACATGGCAAATTGTTGCCTTTAACAAATCCCTCTACTACCACTTTCTTGGCTTTCTCGATATAGAGCTTGGATTTAGCTCATAGCTTTAGTTTCGATTTTTTTAAGCGGAATTATTTCGCCTAAAACATTTTTCGACATGTTAACGTCCGCCAAAAATTTAGCCATTAAGAGTTTAAGTTTGTAGAGCGACATAGTTCAGTAGGGATATGAAATTTCAGTGGCGGAATTATGTCGCTTCTAGAAATGTAGGTCAAGTTTCACTTGCGTTATGGAGATAAAGTCAGCACAGCGATTTCAGCTATTTCCTAAGACACACATAAGCTCGGAGTGCTTTCGTTCGTTCTTTGTTATCGCCAAAAGGAACATGCAAAACGACTTTGAGTGGGCCAGCAAAAGATCTGTAGGAAACCCAGCAACAGCATTCCAGCTTTCAATTGCTACTCGACTACAAACTACGCAACTTCTACAGGAATTAGTTTTTGCAAAAAGACTCACGACTTTCCGTTCCGTTTCCTTCTGGAAACCAAATGGATCAAAATATCAACCATCCTTTTTCTTTCACCCCAACTCTCAGAACTTAGAGACTGCTTAATTATTTGTCAGCTGCCAAGGCTGTAGGGCCATTGCTATTGGTCTCCGAATGACGACGTGCCAACAGATGAGGATGATGCTGATGTTGATGCAAATGTTGCTGATGATTCTGATAGCAGGCCAAGCCATTGGCCGCAAATGACAGACCATCGAGATTTCCAAGTTTACCCACAATTTTTGGTATTTTATCACTTTCCAAATTGAGCAGCGGCGATGCATTTGCGGTGAGGGTAATCAGGCCACTGCCACCGATGCTGGCACTGCCGATGCCGCCTCCAATTATGTGATGCTGATGGCTCTGATGATGATGATGATGATGATGGTGATAATGGTTGTGGTTATGCTGATGGCTGATCACCGGCGAGCTCTTGCAGAGCGTATCTATGTTACTAAGACCGTTCTTTGTCTCCAATTCCTGGGCACCCTTGAGGGAGCTGGTCTTGCGCACTTGCAGGCCGCAGCGTGAGTGTTCACAGCTTTTGCAACGCAATTTCTGTGCCTGCCCGGCGGCGGGTGCCGAGGTTTTGCGTTGCAATTCATTCAGATTGGCTGCCACCAGCTTGGCCTGCAGTACTTTCGAGGGCGACACGGGGGTGCTGTCATCTTCACCTGTAGGTGGCGGCGTGGAGAGACGGCTGGAGGCTGTTGAGGAGGTGACCGAGGACAAGCAGCTGCTGCTGTTTGAGTGATACGACTGCTGCACTTCAGCATCATCAGCAGCGAGTCCATTCTCTGCTGCTACAACATCATCCACCTCCTCCTCGTATTCCTTCTCCTCCTCACTGGGCTGGATGCTGGTGGAATGAGAAGCAACAACAGCAATGTTGTTAGTAGCTGTGCCATTTACGCCTAACTGCGGCTCATCATCATCATCATCATCAACATCAATATCATCACTCATCAACACCTTGCCATCGCCATTTGCTATCACAATTTGTTGCTGATCCTGACTAGTATTGGTATTCACCCCATCGGCCAGATCGATCCAATGGCTGCGATTATCTCGTACACCCTCGACTAGTGGCTCCAGCTTATCCGAGAGGGTGGCAAAGGCCTGACAAGAGAATCAAGTTTAAATAGTTGCCAATGGTTCAATTCCAGGGAAAAACTTACCTCATAGATGGGCAAGCAAATGGAATCAATAAAGTTAACCTGCATCATGGGCAGCTCATCTTCTTTCTCGCGATTCATGATGTCCTGTTGAAGCAAGAGAAAAGTTAAGTTAGCTAAGTTTCCGTGGTTTTGACAATAGCATCGTATTAGCGACATAATTCCGCGGGAATATCTAAGCTCTTTCGCCTAAAAAATATTACCAAAATTAGTTTTCACCGAAAATGTTGACATTTTGAGCTTTAATTGGCATAGCGACATAATTCCGCCAATTTATGTTCGTTAAGAACTTTCAATTTCGCAAAAAATAAGCTGTTAAAACTGCTTCCATGATTCCGCTAAGAACATTTCACCGGCGGAATTATGGCGCTACCCCGTTTTCAGCTTTTACTTCCTACTTAAGGGGCAAAGCGACATGATTCCGCCGACTTAACTTCGCTTAAGACTTCTTGCCACGGTACTATGTTGCATTAACAAAAGTCTCTAACATTCACTTCCGCAAAAATTGTACAATTTAGGTGTAGAATTCGCAAAGCGACATAATTCCGCCAACTTAACTTCTCTTAGATTATTTTGCCACGCAACTATTTTGCACTAACAAAAGTCTCTAGCATCCACTTCCGCAAAAATTGTACAATTTAGGTGTAAAATTCGCAAAGCGACATAATTCCGCCGACTTAACTTCGCTTAAGACTTCTTGCCACGGTACTATGTTGCATTAACAAAAGTCTCTAACATTCACTTCCGCAAAAATTTTACAATTTAAGGTGTAGAATTCGCAAAGCGACATAATTCCGCCGACTTAACTTTGCTTAGAAAATGTTGTCACGGAACTATGTTGCACTAGCAAAAGTCTCTTACATTCACTTCCGCAAAAATTGTACAATTTAGGTGTAGAATTCGCAAAGCGACATAATTCCGCCGACTTTATTTCTCTTAGAATATTTTGCCACTGAATTATGTTGCACTAACAAAAGTCTCTAACATTCACTTCAGCAAAAATTTTACAATTTAGGTGTAAAATTCGCAAAGCGACATAAATCCGCCGACTTAACTTCGCTTAAAACTTTTTGCCACGGAATTATGTTAAATTAACAAAAGTCTCCAACATTCACTTCCGCAAAAATTTGACGTTTTAGGTTTTAAATCAGCATGGCGACATAATTCCGCCGACTAATATCCGCCTTGTTTATATTGACTACGGAACTTTGTAGCTTATTTTGCTATCAGACTTACAATGGGCGTAATGTTCAGCTCCTGCTTCTCCATATCGCCCTGCTCGAAGAACTCTGAGCTAACCAAATCGGCCACCCGCTTCTCAATCTCCCACGGCTTGGTTATGGCCGACAAATCACAGACAGTCATGCTCATGGCACGCAACAGGGCACGCGGCTCTTCATCCACCCAATGGCTCAGAGGCTGCTTCACGCTATCCAAGAAGGGGCCGCGTTTTCTGTAAACCAAAACATACATAGAAATTAACTCTGAATCCTCTGCTGAAGTTTGGAGTCCACTTACTTGAAATATACCGCCAGATCAGTGGATAGAATGGCATCTTCCAACACTCGAATCACACGACAATAATCATCTGAGGACAAATTGGCCAATATTTGGTTTCCAGGACTGTTTAAGATCATCAGACACTGATCGAAATGATGATGCTCCATGGTGGAGGTGGAATATAGTTGGGCCAGGGGTGAAGAGGCTCTGCAAATGGGATGAGATCATTGAAATTCAATACTTATGTTAGTTGTAGCCTCACTTACTTTATTTGAAACGAGTTGTTAGTCCCTCGATGATCCAGATCATGACACAGGCAGCCAATTATAAGTGCCAGACATTCAATTTCACCAAAGATTTTCCACCATTGAGTGGTCTGAAAAGAGCAATGCATAAGTTAACCATAAGTAGACCTAAGCCTTAAGCAACTCCACTCACCGTCAGTATGGCAAACATCATTTGGGCCACATTGAAGGCATGCCGCCAGTTGTGATAGGTAACATGGCGATAGTTCTTCTTAACGCTCAAAAGCCAACGACACAGAACCTCATAATCAATATGAAAACGTTCCACGAAATCGAGATCAAGAAACATGCGCAAACAGGACTAGGATGGGGATTATAGAAACAAATCATATTTTGGTTAAAACAGAAGAAGCCTTTCAAGCTTAGCTCTTACCTTTAGGGTGTCATCATCCTCAAAGTGAATGTCATCGAATTTAAAGTCATGCAAACGAAAATGTACAGCCGAGGGCACACGTAGGCGCTGAAAGTGAAGAATTTGATTGGGAAATTAGTTTTGAGTCAATCCATAAAACCTTCCCCAAAGACTGACAAAAGTCTGCAGAAAGCAAAGTATTCTTTAAGTTTCGGTACAGCCACGTACTAGGCAAGCGAGCGCCTGCTTACATTCGGCTAGAAAATGATTGAAAACATTTGAAATCAAGGGCAAATTGTATTTTGGAGTCAACTTTCTTGTTTAATTTGTGAAAATTAAGAGAAATTCCGCATTTATTTCAAAAGATCTACCTGAATTTTAATCTACCAGATCGCCTGCGGGAGACCTAGTTGGCGATTTGGAACTTCACTGATCACTAGAAGCTTCAAAGTTTTTGGTTCGGCAGCAAGGCCATACTATTCTTGATGCTCATTTTCAGCTCTTTTCCAAAGACTTTCAGGATAGCTAGAACAATCCGAAACATAATCACCCTATAAACTGATTAGCTTTCTGAAGAAAGGTCTTTCATAGTTGTCTTACTTAATGAATGCTCTATGTATCAACTGTTCGTAAAGCCATTCCACACTGGGACAGAATTCACAACTGACCAACAGAAATTTTTAAATCGAGGTTGTAGTCCAAATGCATGCTATATCTTCAACAGTGGCCAATCCACACCAGAGGTGGGAAATGTATATAATTCTAGGTTCCTTGGCTGGCCTATCGATCTCTTTCTCAGACCAAATAGCCAGCAATGAGATTGGAGCACCCAAGAATCTACAAAATGATACCCCATTTGATTGTTTTAGATCTTGGTAGCTTTTCCCCTCCATTAGACAGCTCACTTCCCGTCGTGATCCAAAAAATATTGCAAGAAATGAGATCAGATCACGCAAAGAACTATAAAACGAGACCCCATTTGAAATTTTTTATGTAGATTTGATCCATCTGACTCTCCAAAAGTCCGCCTCCTTTCCTGACGATTAAAAAAGTATTGCCAGAAAGTAGAGTAGATCAGAGCACCCTAACGATACATTTGATTTCATTTTTATACTCTGTACCGAAGGTACATAGAGTATTATAAGTTTGTGCAAAAGTATGTAACATCCAGAAGGAAGCATCTCCGACCCCATAAAGTATATATATTCTTGATCAGCATCAACAGCTGAGTCGATATAGTCATGTCCGTCTGTCCGTCCGTCTGTCAGTCCGTATGAACGCACAGATCTCAGAGATGGTAAGAGATAGAGGTTTGACATGTATGGGACATATGCTTCTTACGTCTGCAGGCAGATCAAGTTTATTTTCAATTTTAGCCACGCCCCCTCCCGCCCCCGCAATTTAGAAAAAACGTCATATCTCGCACAGTTTTGAAGATAGATGGCTTGTTCCTTCTGGACATATTTAGTTATTAGGATAACTTATCGATCCGCCAAAGGAATGAAGAAGATCGGATGAACGGTTTTCGAGTTATGATCAAAAGACACATTTTCTTGGTGCAGAGTATGTCATAGTCGGGCTTGACCGACTTTTTTTCTTGTTTTTTATTGATTTTACACCTTTCCGTGAGCCGAAAAATTTTGTCAGAAATCAAATCAGAAACCTATAATAAAACAATACCCTATTTTACTTTTGGTTTAAGATTTTACCCCTCTTCCGCTTCAAAAGTCGGTCTCCTCTTCACAGATCCTAAAAATATTGCTAGAAATGAGATCAGAGCACACAAAAACCTATAAAACGATACCAAATTGAGTTTTTTGCTTAACCCTCTTCCCCTATCCATTTGTCATACCCCAAAACATCGATCGGAAAACTATAGCCAGAAATGAAATCAGAGCATCCAAAAACGTATGGATCGATAACCGATTTGCTGGATAAATACCTGCCTTCCTAGCCTGGCTTACTTTTTTTCGCATGGGAACCTCTAGTCTGTTGGACCAATTGGATTGGATATCCACTTTGGTGGACTTAAACCAAGGTTTGACTTCTTGTTCACCAAACATTTGGAGCAGGTGATCAAAACAAGGCCTTATAAGCGATGACAGAAAGAACCTAAGGAGTCAATCTCGACCACCTTTAAGACCATAAAAAGACTCTTCAAATGAACAAGATGAGAAACGGCCTTACAAGTGAATGACAAGGGTAAATATCAATGTGGACCTTCAATTTTACATTAGTGTGCTGTGTGTGTGCGACGTCTGGCAAGCGAACAATCTTTGGCTATAGGGAGATCCTTGATCAACTATACTGCCCCGAAATGGGCCCTAAGGTAGCAAAGTGCTGTCACTTGATGACCCAGGCGGGATCATCTGCATTAGGAAACGGAGATCCTACACAGAAAACAAATTCGAAATATCCGGGATTAAATCAATACCAAACGTTGTTAGAAGTCGGTCAGTTCCGGATTTTCAAAGGAATAGGAATGGGAATAGGAATAGGAATGGGAATGGGAATAGAAATAGGAATAGGAATGGGAATGGGAATAGGAATGGGAATGGGAATGGGAATGGGAATGGGAATGGGAATGGGAATGGGAATGGGAATAGGAATGGGAATAGAAATGGGAAGAGGAATAGGAAAATTAAAATGAATTTTAATTGGAATAGGAATAGGAATAGGAATAGGAGTAGGAGTAGGAGTAGGAGTAGGAGCAGTAGTAGTAGTAGTAGGAGTAGGAGTAGGAGTAGGAGTAGGAGTAGGAGTAGGAGTAGGAGTAGGAGTAGGAGTAGGAGTAGGAGTTGGAGTAGGAGTAGGAGTAGGAGTAGGAGTAGGAGTAGGAGTAGGAGTAGGAGTAGGATGGGTGGGTAGGTAGGAGTAGGAGTAGGAGTAGGAGTAGGAGTAGGAGTAGGAGTAGGAGTGGGTGGGTAGGAGTAGGAGTGGAGTAGGAGTAGGAGTAGGAGTAGGAGTAGGAGTGGAGTAGGTAGGTGGGTGGGTGGGTGGGTGGGAGTAGGAGTGGGTAGGAGTAGGAGTGGGTAGGAGTGGGTAGGAGTAGGTAGGTAGGAGTGGGTGGGTAGGAGTAGGAGTAGGAGTAGGAGTAGGAGTGGAGTGAGTAGGAGTAGGAGTAGGTAGTAGGTAGTAGGAGTAGGGTAGGTAGGAGTAGGAGTAGGAGTAGGAGTAGGAGTAGGAGTAGGAGTAGGAGTAGGAGTAGGAGTAGGAGTAGGATAGGAGTAGGAGTAGGAGTAGGAGTAGGAGTAGGAGTAGGAGTAGGAGTAGGAGTAGGAGTAGGAGTAGGAGTAGGAGTAGGAGTAGGAGTAGGAGTAGGAGTAGGAGTAGGAGTAGGAGTAGGAGTAGGAGGAGTAGGAGTAGGAGTAGGAGTAGGAGTAGGAATAGGAACAGGAACCAACTCCTCACCCAACAGTAGCACATAAAATGTCACTGAGAGTCTCACCCTAATCAACACTGCATCATAGAAGACATGTCAAGGAGACCCAAAACAGAGCACTACGACCTGAGGACAGAACTATACAAGGTATGAGAGCTTTTGGTAAAAGCCAAGGTAACAGCAACCACCTGAGCTGAGGCCAAAAAGAAGGCACACACCAGAAGCTGTCTCGGGAGCTAAGTCACCACCCTTTGAAGATTCGAAGAAGGCTCTTTCAAGAAGTAGACAGCAGAACAGCTACCTAGCCACGTAATCCTTAGGCACCCTAGTTGTACTTTCTGGCATTGCGTTGGCAGTTGCTGCCGCGCTCTTACCTCTCCTTTCCTGTTTCTGGTGTCTGATTTCTGGCTTAAGATAGATGGTAAAGCCTTTCCTGCTATACCAAGTGATAGTCCATGCCAACAAGTTGAAAATGTAATACACCAAAGTAAACTCGGTTCAGTGTCTAAGTCCTGTTTTGGTCACCCGATTATGTAATTAAAACGCTGCAGGACTAAGCCACTGTTGTTGCTGCTCCTCCCTGCCTTGGCCCGGGCACGTGCCATGCAAAATGAAACCGAAAACCAAACCCCTTTCAACCTTCATCTGTTTCGCCGCTGTCAGAAAATGCAAAATTGTGGTCTATTAGCCACAAAAGCTGCAAAGTTTATCAAAAAGCAAAAACTCGAGCAGGAAATGTGCCCGCATTGACCAGTACAAAGAGCTGATATGGACGCTCGGCTGTCGCTTTCTCCGACTCGTAAAAGTGTCGCCGGGAATGGCATAATTTTAATTAAAATTAATAACCAACTCGACAGGCGGCCATAATTTTGCCAGCATAATTACGAAAAGTGTTGGGGCGGCAAAGCAGAGACAGATGTGAGGACTAGCCGGGAGTAGGAGGTGGAGGTGGAGGCAAAGGTTTAACTGCCAGCTAACAATTCTCTAGTGCGAAAAGTTTTCTGTTTTCTGTTCTGTTTTTTTTTGTCATACTTGTGAGGACAAACTAATTACAACTGTCAACACGTTGGCCGCCGGGTGGGATAATAAAAACCTGTAGCTAACACAGAACAACAGAAAGAAGTAGGCCGCCAGCCAGCCAGCCAGGTGGTAAGGTATGGCGGGGCATAAAACTTAACACAGCCAAGTGGCTGCTCCGCTGGGTGACCTTTTGGCTCTGCACAAATTGAGTGAAAGCTAATAAAATTAAGCATTTAAATGCCAACTTACGCGCAGACGATGCGCCTCATCCATGGTGGCCGAGGCATGATAGCTGAGCACCTCCAGTGTGACACTCTGCTTGGCCATGGCCACAATGGCCTTCTCGTACATGTGGGTATTGTGTATGCCCATGCCACAGAAGATGGCGAACGCCTCCACAAAGTTCTCATCGTTTTTGGTGAAGTCCTTCAAGAAAGCAAAAGCAAACGGAGAAGGAGATTAGTTAAGCACATCCAAACCATTCCACTGCTCCCAACTTACCAACTCATTGAACTTGTTGATCAGCTGTATCACTCCTATAATCTGTCCCAGCGAGTTCTTAATGGCCATGCACAGTATGGAGCGATGCTTGAAACTGGAATTCTCATCCACGCTGGCCTCAAAACGATCATCCTCATACGCATTGGGCACATTCACCGTCTCCCCCGTGGTGGCCACATGTCCGGTTATGCCAATGTTGATGGGGAAACGCGACTCATACGGACTGGTGCGCGAGGTGGCCTCCTCCTCGCTCAGGTCATTCGCCTCGAAGTCAAACACCCGCGAAAAGCTGCCCTTGTCCGCCTCGTGGACCAGCAAGATTTGCACCCGCTGACACTGAATGAGACTCTGCATGTGGGTGAGAATGCGAAAGACCATATGCTCAATGGTGCTCTGCTCCTCGAAGATCATGCGTGCCAAGTCCAACAGCACTTGATTACGCTTAATTTCCAATTGAGATTTCTCAAACAGCTGGGCATTGCGCAGGCCAATGCCGCAGAACTGCAGATACGAGGCAAAGACCTGTCAAAGGGATTAAACATGGTTGTAGAGATGAGATGTGATGGCGATAATCCTCAAGCCTTTGCCAATTTGCAGCCACATGTGTGGGTTAAGCTCTGTTGGCCGGAACACAAAAGAATAACCTCACGGCTCATTCCTCACCTTTTCATCGATTTCAGAGAAGCATTCGCCGTTCATTTTGTTGATGACCTGCGCCACGCCAATTACATCGCCCGCTGAATCCTTGATGGGCATGCAGAGCAAAGCCTTGGTGCGGTAGCCGGTTAGGGTATCGATTTCACAATTGAAACGCTGGTCCTGCAACATGCAAAAAAAAAGGGGCATAAGTTAGCAACAACGAATGAATGTGGTTGAGAGCAAGTATATAACTATTTTTGATCGATTTTGGTCGAGGGGAATTGGCAAGAGATCTGATGTCCTAGAAAGGAATATGTCGCTTATCAACCCACAGCCAAAACCGCTTATCTTTGGAAAGTTAGGATAGTTTGGACAGCTATTTGGAAGGTGGATAAAACTACTCGGAAAATTTTGTATGGAAGGATCTTTTGTCATCCGATTGACTGGAAACTCGTTTTGTAGGCCAAGTTTGAGACAAAAACAAGAGAAATGTTGTCCCGTCTTGTTAAATTTCTTCCACTAAAACTACTTTCATGCGATTTACTTAAAATTTGGGACTAAGAGATTGTGTTTCGCAACCAATGTGAGAAAATCCAGAATCTGGGAAGTAATATTGCTGGAAAACTCATATCTTATACAAAGGATATGAAAAATTTGAATCCCTTGCATGATTTTTTAGCTCCTTTGGTTGACAAAAGGGATGATAAAGACATACATACGGTATAAATGGATCATTTTTGGAACTATTTTTCTGTACAAATAAGTTTTGAATGATTTTTTGCAAGTTTGACGCTTGATTGTGAAACAGTTCTGACAAATGCATTTTTCAAAGAATTCTACTCTACTTTTTCCCCCATCTTTCTGGGCATTTTTGGATACCATTTCGAGAAATCGAAGCGTCTTTTGTTGCGATACACGAATCTATGCAATTTTAGAGTTCTCCAAATCTGCTGGGCCGACTGGGTTATATGACTGTTGGGGTAGAACTTTCCATTTTAGCCTTTCAAGTTATGTTTTCACCTCAACAGTCACGTTGAAACAAGAAAGAAAGTCGGTCAAGCCCGACTATAACATACTCTGTACCAAGAAAATTAGTCTTTTGATCATAACTCGAAAACCGTTCATCTGATCTTCTTCATTTCTTTGGCGGATCGATAAGTTATTCTAATAACTAAATATGTCCAGAAGGAACAAGCCATCTATCTTCAAAACTGTGGGAGATATGACGTTTTTTCTAAATTGCGGGGGCGGGAGGGGGCGTGGCCAAAATTGAAAATAAACTTGATCTGCCTGCAGACATAAGAAGCATATGTCCCATACATGTCAAGCCTCTATCTCTTACCATCTCTGAGATCTGTGCGTTCATACGGACAGACAGACAGACGGACGGACATGGCTATATCGACTCGGCTGTTGATGCTGATCAAGAATATATATACTTTATGGGGTCGGAGATGCTTACTTCTGGATGTTACATACTTTTGCACAAACTTATAATACTCTATGTACCTTCGGTACAGAGTATAAAAATTACCTTGCAGTGCCTTTGCTCATAATGTGGCCGATTTTGATATAATGCTCGGCTCAAACGTTTCAATTGAGTTTGGTAGAGTTGTCCTGTGATTTTACACGTTTTTAGTAGCTCATAGTCCCACAAAAAGTGTGCTGTGACGTACTTGTTGTCATAAGGTCTTAACGAACCCATTTTTCACCATCAACTTTCGTTGTACGTTTCGATTTAACACTTGAGGGGCTACCTTTAAAAAATCCTTAATACCCTTTTTTCACAGACAATAATTTGATATGTGATTTTGCTCGAAGCAACTTAACGTTCCATACTTCAGAAAACTGCTCTCCGAATGGTGTTCGCAGCATAAAAAGCATATGGATCGTTGAAAAACTGCCGGAAAATTGTATAAGGGACTGCATTTTTTCAAGCTATGGGCTTGTAGGTCGGTTGGCTAGGATCGTATGCCAGTTTATTAGACTACAGAAAACTCTACTTTCATACCATTGACTTGTAAGTCGCTTTAGCATAAATAATTTAGGTTTAGGTATTTTGAATTCAAGAAATCGGTTCCAAAGCAGACGAAAGTGCATTTATTTATAAGCGCCCTACAAAGTATGCTATGCGAATGAAAATTAGTAATTCAGGCACAAATTTCTTATAAATATGGCTTACAGTTTATTCATTTTGTATACCTTTAACTGGTCGAACAATCTGTATCAATATTCAATATGTATTATGTATAAATTAACTACGCATTATTTAAGGAAAAAACATTGGCATACTTTTAGGGGTATTTATCCTCTGCAAACATTTTGTCGTGTTACTTATCTTCCTCGACAATGCGAGGGTTTGGTGATAGCTTGGGGGACAGTTTGGAGATAGTTTGGCGATTCACACAAACAAAATTCCTTAGGTATCGCTTTTTTATTATAAAAGGGATGTATTGACAATATGTGTTATCGCATTTTTTCCGTCTATTCGATAAATTGGCGATATATCCCCCAAAAATCGCCTTGAGGTCAAGAATGCGACACTTTATTATTGGTATCGCTTTTTCATTATCCCATCTGAGTATTGGCGATACATCGCTAAACACTCCCTAAGAAGACCCGAGTGCGATTCTTCTTGAAGTGAGTTGAACGACTTTTTACAATATAACCAATGGAAAATACTTTGGCAACGCTTTTTTAACTTAAGTGCAAAATCGTACTGTTAAATAACAGAAATCGAAACACCATTTATTCGTATGGCTTATCTTCGGGCGAAGAACCGCATTCCAGACACTTGGAAGAATCACATTCTTATCTCCAGGAAGAATCGCTTTCCATTCGCTAAGAAGAGAGTTTTTTCTATCTCCCAGAAGTATCGCTTTCTTATCTCCCAGAAGTGTCGCTTTCTTATCACCCGTAAGATCTCGCATAGTGTCACCTTTTTTCCCGTAGGGAGATGAGAACGAGATAATAATGCGATATCGCTAGAGTAAGGCGATTCCTTCTGGCGAATCGCATTCTTATCGATAAACAAGAAAGAAAGTCGGTCAAGCCCGACTATAACATACTCTGTACCAAGAAAATTTGTCTTTTGATCATAACTCGAAAACCGTTCATCTGATCTTCTTCATTTCTTTGGCGGATCGATAAGTTATTCTAATAACTAAATATGTCCAGAAGAAATAAGCCATCTATCTTCAAAACTGTGGGAGATATGACGTTTTTTCTAAATTGCGGGGGCGGGAGGGGGCGTGGCCAAAATTGAAAATAAACTTGATCTGCCTGCAGACATAAGAAGCATATGTCCCATACATGTCAAATCTCTATCTCTTACCATCTCTGAGATCTGTGCGTTCATACGGACAGACAGACGGACAGACGGACGGACAGACGGACAGACGGACATGGCTATATCGACTCGGCTGTTGATGCTGATCAAGAATATATATACTTTATGGGGTCGGTGGTTTTGTATACATCAAGCTAGGCCCCATATCTATCTATTCTGAACAGATACAATCAGTTTGGACAAAAAACAACGGAGTTATAGCGAAACAGTTGAGCTGATAAGAGCAACCCCCCTAGAAAAAAGTGTTGCCTACATTTAGGTTGACATATAATAACTTTCTCTTCTTTCAACTCAAAAAGTGCTTCAACCATTTCTGAAACTTCTCTTCTCTCATCACTTAAATACTTTACATGCCCCCGGACTTGACTGGAGCTATAACCTCCTTTTAGCAGTATGATTGTAGATCGATTTGATCAGCTTTATCTTATTTCGCTTTAACTTTTCTGTTCCTGCTAGGCCAAGTAGAAACTATATAACCTGCTCTATATATATCTATAAAACCTGCTGCCAACAGATCTTTCTCTTTGTCTTTCTGCTCCTTAAAAAACCTTTCTTCTATCCAGGAAAAGTCTCCGGCCACAGCCAGCTGTGAGTTTACCTTTGGCCAAACCATCTTTTCCCAGACTAGCTGCTTCTATTTGCAAAAATATCGCAAAAATGTCAGGAATTAGTTGATAATTATTGGTTGGTCATTTCAATTTGAGACTTTTTTTTTGCATTCCCAAATTATTTTTTGCCATATTTATCTAGGTTATCAGTGCGGTGTTTGAGACACCTCTCCACCTCCGCCGAATGTTGCCTGTGTCGCAGTTAACATTCGCATTTTGTTTAATATTCCATTTAGCCGGTGGATGTGGCTAAAAGTCAAAGTCCAACAAAAAAAAAGAGCGGCTGCTAAAAGTGTTCACTCAAGCGTAAATCGAACGCGAAATGCGGCTCATTGAAATGAAAGAGAGATTTGGTCTGGTACCAGTCAGTCTCCAAAATTCGCTGCCTGATTAATTGTGCCAACAGGCGGCGGCGGGGGGGGGGTTTGGCAGCTGCGTCATATTGGCTGTGAGTTTATCTAAAATCTTAGATAAACAATAAGAGCCGCCGGCTTAAGGCCGTATAAAAATATAATTCTTGTTCATATCAGTGATATAACATGGCCTAAACATGACCTTGGGGTGTGGCTGCGGCCATAAGATTAATTACGGCCCAATTGGCAGGCGAGAATTGCTTCGAGCTCACTGGGCAGCGTTTAACATAACACATAAATCTTCCCATCGAACATCTTCGAGCCGTTTGATTTATTATTCAAATTTGTCAATTGAAAACTTTCCACTGACCTGATAAGCATCGGGGATATTGACAGGCTCGCCGCTTTCCGCCACGTGACCGGCTATCCCGGTGCCCCATGCAACGCGCACTTCCTCCTGCTGTTCCATTTCCTCCACGGTGCTGCGTGGGCAGACATCGAATAGCTTCGAGACGAGGCATCTGCAAGACAAATAATACAATTGCGAAATTATAAATTGAGAATGCAAACTTTGCTGCAAGACTTTAAGCAAGTTTTTTTGTTGAGCCACGCGTGCAGACAATTGCAATTAGCGTGGAGGATGGCGGATGCTGGCGGATGCCACCGACTACAAAATGGCGTCACGCCATGCATACAAAATGGAGCTGAAGCTGGAGCTGTGAGTGTGTGGCACTTATGAAGCCGGCAACGCATTGAAATCATAAAATGCCAAAAATAAATGTCATAAAATTGTGGCCACGACAAAGTTAAAGCTGAATTCTGAAACAAACTGGCTGCCAACAATGAAGTCATCCTGGTGGAAGTGAGAAAGACTCAGTTTCTTGCAGTTTCTTTTTAGATTATTTTTAAGTGATATTTTCAAGGCAAATTATCGGTGCACAAATTCTTAAACAAGTTAGGCCGATGAGTTCTCAAATGGAAATTGAAGCAGCAAATTGTTTGCTTGTGGAACTAGCAAGTTCTGCTAACATTTGTATCCAAAATTTGTGCAAATTATTTGCCAGCTTAACGCTTGCTCATTTCAGTCAACACAGCAACTCAAGTAAACAAAAATTTGCGCACATTTGCCAACAAAGTTAGAATAGAAGCATTATTGCTTGTTTGAAATCAAAATTTGGTGTTCGCTCAGGCGCAAATATTTGCTCCTAATAAATTTGCGTACAAACAAAGTTAGCCTTGAACAGCAAATGTTTGCCTGGAACTTAGTTCAAGTTTGCACATACGCAAATATATTCTGCCAAAATAAATTTGCTCAAATTTTGGCTGTTTGCGGTACTAACTAGTACTAACAAGATAAGTTGTTAAATTAAATTTGCTCTTAAAAAGTTTGAGCTGAAAATGTTTGTCTGCCGTGTCCACATGTTTCAAATCTTTGTTGTTTATTTCTGTTAATTATTGAATTCGAATCAATCCTCTACCTTGAGACGGCTCAACTCAAAACAGTTCGCTTAAACCCATAGGCATAAAATAAATTTGGTATCCTCAAATGGGCAAATATTTGCTGTTACTAAAATTCCGCACACGGTTTCCCTACGCTTATAATTTTACTTACTGTTAAAACTGCAGCAAAATATTTCTACACATTTCTTTGCTCAAACAAAATATTTGCTATTCATAAGTTTGCACAAACAAAGTTAGAATGTTTGCCAAAAACAAATTTGGTGTGCTCACAAGTCCAAAACTTTTGCTCTTAATAAATTTGCGCAAGTTTTCCCTTAATATTTACACTGTTAAGGATCATATATTATTACAAATTTCTTTGTCTAAGCTGTTGAAATGAATAATCAAGTAGGCAAACTTGTTCTGCTCTGAATAGATATGCTGGCCAAATATTTAGAGCAGAAACAAAGGAATCAAAGGCTGGGCTAATGTTTGTGCGCAAACTATTTGGTGTTCTCAAAACGGACAAGTTTTTTGAAATATTTGCTCAAATTGTTTTCTCATTGAGCAAAAATTTAAAGCCCTAAGCAAGGGAAATGACGCCTTGGCTAATGTTAACGAGCAAACTATTTGGTGTTCCCAAAAAAGGCACAAATTTCATTTGATGTACAGTTAAACTTCTGTACAACAAAGTTTTCTTTATAGCGCATTAGTTTTCAGAGCACTGCAATTTCGTTTAATATAAAAACAATTCTATATTACGAATTCTATATATAACGCAGTTTTTTCATCCCCTTGAGATTCTTTATATAGAAGCTGGACTGTATTTGAGCAAATTAATTGCTTGTAGAACCTTAGATTCACACGAATGCCAACTAAATGGCTTACGGTTCTGCACACAGGGTAAATCCTTGGTGTACGAACAGAGGAAAATTTTGTTTTGAAATATTTGCGCAAACTATTTGCCAACAAATTTTCCCAAGAGTGTTCCCAATTGGTACAATTGGGCAAAAATTTGGTGCACAATTAAAAAACAGGCAGCCTGGCTAATGTTGGCGAGCAAACAATTTGATTAACTGAAATATTTGTGCAAATTATTTGCCAACATATATGCGAACGGGTTTTTCCACTTGCAAATGAGAAATCGTTTTGGCTAATGTTTGGGCGCAAACTTTTTGGTGTTTGCTCTAAGAAGTTATGTTGCGCAAATTATTTGCCTAAGCTTGACTTTATAGTTCGTTAAACAAAGCTTATCATTTGAGCAGTTGCTCAGTTTGTGGCTAATTTTTGTTCAGTTTGCTGACTAACTTGTTCTTTTTAGATAAATTTTACTATTAATCAATCACAAATCTCAAGAAGTGGTTTCTGCTGGTAAACTACGCCAAACTATGCCGAATTCTCTTCCTAAATGCCAAATGTTTTTCACTTATTTAGCACTCACTTCTTTAGTCCATCGGCACCATTGCAGCGTCCCTGTACCAAAAACAATGAGCCACGATCCGCATTCAGCAGCATGGACACATTCTGTAGTATTTTGTGGCACAATGTGCGCACTTCCAGTTCATTGCAAATGTCCTTCACCTGCGCAAACAAGAGAGGGAGAGAGAGCATAAGTCAAACAATTCATGGCAGATAATTAAGCTTAACAATAAGTGGGCGCTTTTGTAGACAATTTCATTCAATTTACTTAACGGGGCCAAATACGTGCACAATGTGTAAACATGTTGGACAAACGACTCACCAGCTCAAAAATCAGCTCCTTCTCATCCAGCTGCTTCAGCTCGTTGCGTGACAGACGCTGTGGTCGCTGATGGCAATGATAATATTGATATTGATGAGCATTTCCCGCTGTGCTGCTGCTGCCCACAGCTCCGCCCGCCTGGAAGTGGCTGTGCTGCGGATAATGGGCATTATGATGATGATGATACTGATATTGTCCAACACTTTGCAGATTTGTGCAGCTGCCGCCAACGTTGTCCGACATGGATGGGGCGATGCTAAGAAATGTGGGTGTACCATCGATGGTGTTCACAATGGGCTTAAGCAGGCCGCCACGCTCGAATTCATGAGCAGAGATTTTGCTGTGAAAAGCGGGGAAACAGATTGGAGTCAAAACTGTCCGAGCAATTTTGTGCTTATAACTTACCGCACTGGTGTGGTGGCTCCCGAGCCGCCACGTGAGGAACTAGTCTGGCCATTGGCATGTGTGGGTGAGCTACTGTTGACCACATCGTTGCCCGCCGAAGTGGCATGCGACACCAGCCAGGCATCCACTGTCTGACGTGTGGCTTTTCTGCAAAGGAGATTGAAAACGCAAACATATTAAATTCTGATTAAAAAATCACAAATGTATCGCGGCAGCTGCCGCATCAAATTGTCTTAATAAAATCCCAGAGCTCATAAATATCCAGCCAGACCAGAGCCTCCATGTCCTTATGTGCTTATGTGCACGCGTTTTGGGCATAAAAATCACAGCGAACAACTCTTTTGAGACACTAGCCAACACACAGTGCAAGGGGCGCAAGGAGGGAGGAGCAAGGATGGATGAGCTGGCATATTCAAAATAAAGTCCTTTTTCTGCCTCGTTTAATGTGCGCCCCAGCGGCCATTGGTCGTTGCTCGACCATGAAAATAAAGCCCAATTTATGTTTTTAGTTGTTAGTGATTTTTATTATGTGTCATAGGCAAAGGCTAGCCCCGACACACACACACTCGCACGCACACACGCACGCAGTAGTGTCATGCTGTGCCGCCAACGAAAGGCAATTTCCGGTTTATAGCGGAAACGAGCTGGTCGACCAACGCCTGCCTGCCCGGCTGCTGGCCTATAAATATGGCTCTGACACCATCATCATCATCATCATCATGACAATGCAATTCCACATCACAGTTGCTTCGAGTTGCCTGTATGCTTACGAATTATCATCGATTTGCACTGTTAAATACATTGATACAATTAATATTGAGAATACAAATCATTCATTATTCTTGCGCTAAATTTGGAAAGAAAATTTCCAAAAATTTGGTAAAGATTTTGGTATAAGGAATGACCAGTGGGATATGGAATATTTATTGTTATTAATGGTAGATTATAGATGTTTGATTTATGCACACAGAAAGCAAAATTAGCTAAATTTCTACCCTTTAAATGTAGAAAACAGAAAGTTAAATGTGACTGCATGCTATTTACATGTAGAAATGAAACATGTAAGTAAGGCATGTAGATAAGTTAAAAAGGTACAAGACATGAGCAATTTTGCTTCCAAATTACTTGTAAATTTGTCAAACATCCATCTGAGTGCCATAGGAAAGCTTTAAGTTATCTACATGTACGTTTGTATATTGAACACCTACATAAAGATGTGAAAATGCTAATAGAAAATTCTAGCTCAGGAATAATACAGTATTCTGCAATTCTGCATTAAGAAAACTTCTCATCACACGTCACAAGTAGGTTTTCTATATAAAGGCGAAGAATTAGAGATGCTGAATGCTACACGAAATCAAATCTACATCCTTTCTTAATTTACTGTTTTTATACTCTGTACCGTAGGTACACAGAGTATTATAAGTTTGTCCAAAAGTATGTAACATCCAGAAGGAAGCATCTCCGACCCCATAAAGTATATATATTCTTGATCAGCATCAACAGCCGAGTCGATATAGCCATGTCCGTCTGTCCGTCTGTCTGTCTGTATGAACGCACAGATCTCAGAGATGGTAAGAGATAGAGGTTTGACATGTATGGGACATATGCTTCTTATGTCTGCAGGCAGATCAAGTTTATTTTCAATTTTGGCCACGCCCCCTCCCGCCCCCGCAATTTAGAAAAAACGTCATATCTCCCACAGTTTTGAAGATAGATGGCTTGTTCCTTCTGGACATATTTAGTTATTAGAATAACTTATCGATCCGCCAAAGGAATGAAGAAGATCGGATGAACGGTTTTCGAGTTATGATCAAAAGACAAATTTTCTTGGTACAGAGTATGTTATAGTCGGGCTTGACCGACTTTCTTTCTTGTTATACCCTGTTCCCATTGAAAATGGGAAAAGGGGGATCATGAAGTTGTGCGAATGTATGTAACAGGGAGAAGGAAAATTTTCCGACCCCATAAAGTATATATATTCTTGATCATCATGAACAGCCGAGTCGATATAGCCATGTCCGTCCTTCCGTCTGTCCGTCTGTCTGTCTGTATGAACGCGTCGATCTCAGAGACTATAAGAGATAGAGCCACAAATTTTTGCACGAAGATAGATTTATGCTGTACGCAGATCAAGTTTGGTTCAGATTTGAAAAATTCCACCCCGTCCCCCTTTTATCCCCAAAAAACCTAGACCTCCTCTATAAATCCCAGACCTAAAAAGCCGTCAGATCCACAATTTTCAAGTAAGAGCCTCGTGGTTTAGTATACATCAAGCTAGGCTCAATATCTATCTATTCTGAAAAGTACAATCAGATCGGACCAAAAACACCGGAGTTATAAGCGAAACAGTTGAGCTGATAAGAGCACCCCCCCAGTTGTTGATCAGGACTAGAAAAGTATTGCCTACATTTAGGATGACATCTTCAAAAATTCAAAAACAAATAAATGAAAATAAATGAACAGGGTATTTTGTGGTCGGGAAACTCGACTGCAGCGCCCTTACTTGTTTAATTGCTCGCGAGTGCTTAATAGTCGTATGCGCTAAGATGTCGGCTTTTGTTCCCAAGGGCCTGAGTTCAAATCCTAGATCTGCCTACCATCCTTTCCTGCATTCACACCTTCCCTTCACTAGTGTGGTGTAAACAATAGTCATTATGTTGTTTTTGTTGTTGTTTCTGTGTAAGAGCCCCATGTAGAGAAGCTACATATACTTAATTGGTACACAGAGGGAAAAGCCGTGTTCAGAAAATAAGATTATTTCATCTCAAAACAAGAACAGAATGTGCTCTCAAATTTTTGAGAACAAATGTTCCGAATGTTCTCAAAATGAGCACAATTCAGCTCATCACCGAAATGTATAAGTAGCCATTCAGACGTGCGGATGCAGAAGTGGGCAATAGCCTAACGAGCTAACACGTCCGCCGTCGCGTCGTTGCGCGCGGGGCGTCCTGGGCTCTCTACTCCCAGTAAGTCCGAACAATTTTTCTTTCTTTAATTTAATTATCAAAGACATGTGGGGTATTGTACGAGGCGGATTGCGGACTTGGAGCTGGAATCGGACCTAGACGTGGAATTGGACCTGGAATGGATCTGGTTCTGCACTGGATCTATGGACCCTGGTTGGTCACTGGTCCTGGACCTGGACCTGAACCATGAAAAAATTTTTTTGATTTTAAAAGGTTCTCAAAAACTTAACATTTCAACTCACATCAAGATTTTGCGTTCTCAAAAAAATGTTCTTGAAGTGAGAATTTGTTCTTGAAGTGAAAATTTGTTCTTGAAGTGAGAAAATCCGTTCATGATTAGTTTTTGACACCGAATGTGCTCATATTGAGACCAAAGTTCTTGGTTTTTTCCCTCTGTGTAGGAAAGCCCGCTCAAAACATGTAGAAAATATGCAGATTCATGTAAGTTACATTAAAAATATGATCAAGCTTCAAAAAACTAACTCATTTTTATCTAAGAGTTGTGATATTTGAAAGATCTGATAGAATTTGCCACTTGCACTCATCATAAGTAGTCTTCGGACGTAGGTTTTGTTTTTACAGATTTTTAGTTTTTTGATTACCTTAAGAAAACAAAGATATTATTGATATATCGATGTTTTGTAGACTCGATATATCAAATATCTCTATTGAAAATTCCGAATTTTTGATATTATCGACTGTCATATTTTGAGAGAACTCTAAAAAAGTTATTTCCGAAATATATGTAAAAGCGTAGAAGATTTTGGAAGTGTTTTGGTTTGTACAATAACAATAAATCGATAAATTGATCTATAGATGACGCGATACATTTAATTTTATCGATGTCGATACTTGATGAAATATCGAAAAGCCTAATTGGGTGTAGCTAGCTCGACGGATCTTTAAATAAAAGCGATTACCCACGATTCTACATTTATCTAGCTGCCGTATTTGATTTGAAGCTTGGTAGCATGAATTTTCAGAGTATTTCGGGTACCACTAGCAATTTTGAGCCAGTTCTTTTCGGGTTGTAGCCGATTTTAATTATTAACAATGTGATTTGAAGCTTTGTACATCGAATACATCGAATTCAGGGGTGCCCTACCTATATACGCTTCGTTGATTTTGTTGTTGTTGTGTGCCACAGACAGCCACAAGCACGCACAAGCACTTTTTATACTCTGTACCGTAGGTACATAGAGTATTACAAGTTTGTGCAAAAGTATGTAACATCCAGAAGGAAGCATCTCCGACCCCATAAAGTATATATATTCTTGATCAGCATCAACAGCCGAGTCGATATAGCCATGTCCGTCTGTCCGTCCGTCTGTCTGTCCGTATGAACGCACAGATCTCAGAGATGGTAAGAGATAGAGGTTTGACGTGTATGGGACATATGCTTCTTATGTTTGCAGGCAGATCAAGTTTATTTTCAGTTTTGGCCACGCCCCCTCCCGCCCCCGCAATTTAGAAAAACGTCATATCTCCCACAGTTTTGAAGATAGATGGCTTATTCCTTCTGGACATATTTAGTTATTAGATTAACTTATCGATCCGCGAAAGGAATGAAGAAGATCGGATGAACGGTTTTCGAGTTATGATCAAAAGACAAATTTTCTTGGTACAGAGTATGTTATAGTCGGGCTTGACCGACTTTCTTTCTTGTTTTACTTGTGTTAGTGAGCGCTTCGTTGATTTTGTTGTTGTTGTGTGCCACAGACAGCCACAAGCACACGCACACGCACTTGTTTACTTGTGTTAGTGAATACGCGAGCGCATTAGGTGCTGCTAAATACAACTAAGATTTGCATCAAATCACAATAAAGTGTAATTCAGAGCCCAAGGCACTTACCTTATAAAATAATCCTGTACAAAATCCTGATTCTCATCCATCCAGGCCTCCATGCGTGCATGCTCCGGATCGTAGGGCCGGCTATGCTGTGGCGATGTTGGCTGATGGTGATGATAGTGATGCTGCTGCTGCTGTTGCTGCTGTTGGCTATAGTAGAGCAGCGGCGTCTGCTGCTGCTGCTGTTGTTGGTTTAGCTGTTGTTGTTGTGGATAGGAGGATGTGGCATAAGCAGCTCCTGATCCAGCTCCCGTATGGTTATTGCTGGACAACTGATAATGGGCGGGTAGTGGCTGTTGCTGTGCGAGCGGCAGGGGGACACCGGTGCGTGTGGCAACAAGCAGGCTATGCTGCTCACTCATACCACCGTACCCTGTGCCCCCCTGCTCCGCGGTCATCCTGGCCGCTAGCTGGAGCGGCGTCGAGGCCGGCTCCTCAATGCTGCGCAAGTGCAGGCCTGCAAGAGAGATGGCAGAAACATGAATTTTTAATGCTTAAACGGTTTTTGTATAATTTTGTTATCCGTTTTTCCCGTTTTTGTTGTTGTTGTTTTATTTGCCCTGCATGTGTTGACAGTTTTATGGCCGAGCAGCGCGCAGAGGTCGAGCAATTCGATTGTCGCGACATTTGCATTGCAAATGGGGCATATCCTGAAATTGGCACGTGACTGTCATGCTTACACGCAGCCAACACGCTCGTGGCATATGCAAATGGCTAAACAATCATAAAAGGGGGACAAAAAAAGAGCCAACGACAAATCACTTTAAGTCCTTAAATTGCATTTACAGCTCGTTCAATTTTCAAAGGATGTGCGACAATTAAGAAACAGAGAACGAAAGCAGCTCACTCGCCACACTCGGCGTATACGTAATGTGGCCATAAATAACAATGACAGTTCAAGTAAAAGGCGCAGCGGCAGCGGCAGCGGCAGCTTAAAATGGCGCCCCAAAGTGTGCGCCAGTTAACATTAACCGGAAATATTGGCAATTTCCTTGAAATATTGACTCGGTGTGCGTGTGTGTGTGTCTGTAATGGCACCATTGAGCGTCTGATTAAGTGCTAAAAATAGAAAATAAATTCGAAAAGTAACCCACTGATGGATGTCCCGAGGATGTTGAAGTCTGCCCTTCGACTGTCTCTCACACAAAATTTGATTTATGACACACTGTTTCCCGCACTCACAACAAAACAACACAAAACAACACAACACAACACACAAACTGGAGGACAAACAAACAAACGACTTGTTCTTGTCAACTGACAATTTGACTGGGGCTAAGCCATGAAGCCCAGAATGTAACAAATTGACTCAGTTTCTTGGTGTAAAGTTCAAGCTTAGGTTTAAGGGGCGACCTTTGGCTCTCCTATTTTCCACCTATCCACAAAGAAATTCATTTAAATCAAAACATTACCAGCTTATCTCTGGGCGCATCCAGGCTTATGTGATATTTTTGCTCTTTGTTCGCATCTCTCTAAGCTGGCCAATAAGTTTAAAGCCAGCTACTTAATGTTGAGAGGAATTTATGAGCCACCAAGGATGGAGCCCAGTGCAGTGCGGCGCAGCGCACTTATATGCCACATGTTATGCAGCAGCAGCAGCCCCTCCCTTTGTGCCTGCCTTGTGGCACAATTTAATCTTTTAAGCTGCATTTGCCTTGCAACATTTGGCACAGCTCCCATGCTTCCAGCTCCTCTTGGAATGCCTTGGCTATTTGGTGCACTCGAAGTCGAATGACAAGTTGACAGTGTCAAGTGGGTGAGTGTGTTGGGCGGTTGCGGTTTGATGCGTCAGCTTTTTATGTAAGAAATTCTTACACTACTCCCGGGCCAAAAGGAATTCACTCTCTTTCACATTTACACAGGAGGAGAGAGAGTGGAAAATGCATTGGCTGCAATTGCAAATGGCAAATTGAAAGTTGGCTAGAACTATAGATATTTATATGAGAGGGAAAGGCAAAGGTATGTGTGTTGCTTAGAGATATGAGAAGAAGTAGAAATTTGTAGTTTAAAGAGACAAGTTTAGGTTTGAACCGGTTCAAAAGTGGTTCTGAGTTTTATACAAGAAATTATTGGCAATATGTGGGGCAGTCTAAATTGAGTTTTCAGTAGTAAAATTTTTTAAAATCTAATATTTATTTTGCAAATCTCAAACAAACTTAACTTGCGTACGGTATACACCTGCCTTAATGCAACAATTTGTGGCTATATCTCTTAATCCCTCTATACAGATAGACGGACGGACAGACGAACAGAAGGACAGACGGGCATGACTGTATCGACTCGGCTGTTCATGCTGATCAGGAATGGATATACTTTTTCTAATTGTTTCCTAATTTTGTAAAAACTGAATATTCTCTGTGTACCTTTGGTACTGAGTATATAATTAGATCGTGATTTGTTCGGCTGCTTAAAAACTTGAATACGAGTGGACCAAGTTGAACTACTAGATGCGGGTTTGTCTATAATTCCAACGCGAAAAATTTCAAGATTAAGCAAAATTCGACTGTCAGTTTAATTCATTTAAAGTTCAGCAAGTGGTGCAGTAGGCGGTCATTCCTTTATGTCTTTTATTATTTCCAGTTGTTTTACAAACATCAATTGCATCTTTTTCGTTCGTTGACTGACATCTTATATGGAAAATCAGTCTGAGAAGCCGAAAATGGTCTTTCGGAGTTCTCTTAGGTGATTTTAAATAGACAACTAACTCACAACTTAGAAATCTTTAGGAATTTCGGTGTCGGTTGGCTTGTAAATCTCTCTCAGCCACAGAACTTTAGAAGATTTCATTTTCTTATTAATCATATTATTCTTATTCTTATCAAATTATGGTTTAACAAAGAGATGCGCGTCTCTCTTAGATCTATTTAGATTTGGTAAAGTACTTTACCTTATAAATATAATATGTTACGGTACATTCAAGTTTCAGATGATTTATTGGAAACATATTTTGTGGCTATGATAACTGACGTTGGTTTGTGAATTTGGTTTGTTTGGTTTGCCAAATCTCTCCTTACAAAATACGACAGGTTTGAAACCAACAGAAAAAGATTTCTATAGCAACTAAGAGTTGGAGTTTTATGTGAAATTTTTATACTCTGTACCGTAGGTACATAGAGTATTATAAGTTTGTGCAAAACCCTATAAAGTATATATATTCTTGATCAGCATCAACAGCCGAGTCATGTCCGTCTGTCTGTCCGTATGAACGCACAGATCTCATAGATGGTAAGAGATAGAGGTTGGACATGTATGGGACATATGCTTCTTATGTCTGCAGGCAGATCAAGTTTATTTTCAATATTGGCCACGCCCCCTCCCGCCCCCGCTATTTAGTAAAAACGTCATATCTCCCACAATTTTGAAAATAGATGGCTTGTTCCTTCTGGACATATTTAGTTATAAGGATAACTTATCGATCCGCCAAAGGAATGCTGAAGATCGGTTGAATGGTTTTCGAGTTATGATCAAAAGACTGTTTCTTGGTACCAGAGTATGTTATAGTCGGGCTTGACCGACTTTCTTTCTTGTTACAGTATGATCATTTACAGTTTGACATTTGTTAGGGTCTCAAGAAGAGGTCATGGTAACATTAGCCGGCGAACTGAAGAACTAGAAGAGCTATTGAAAAGGAATCAGCTCTGAAACCCGCAGTCAAAATCTCAAAAACGTACAGCTCAAAGAACTGACATAGAGCTTTGCTCACTATTGTATGTAGCCTTGCACTTTTAAAGACATTTTGAAAAACTCGATTCCGAGATGGCTATAATCGTGGAAAAAGATAGTACTATTTTTATACCCGTTACTCGTAGAGTAAAAATGGTATACTAAAGTCGTGCAAATGTACTACTGTGAGCAAAAAGTAAGGTGTAAGGGTCAATTTAAACTTCGCGGGCCTAACAATTCGGGCAGGTTTTTTATACTCTGTACCGAAGGTACATAGAGTATTATAAGTTTGTGCAAAAGTATGTAACATCCAGAAGGAAGCATCTCCGACCCCATAAAGTATATATATTCTTGATCAGCATCAACAGCCGAGTCGATATAGCCATGTCCGTCTGTCCGTATGAACGCACAGATCTCAGAGATGGTAAGAGATAGAGGTTTGACGTGTATGGGACATATGCTTCTTATGTCTGCAGGCAGATCAAGTTTATTGTCAATTTTGGCCACGCCCCCTCCCGCCCCCGCAATTTAGAAAAAACGTCATATCTCTCACAGTTTTGAAGATAGATGGCTTGTTCCTTCTGGACATATTTAGTTATTAGAATAACTTATCGATCCGCCAAAGAAATGAAGAAGATCGGATGAACGGTTTTCGAGTTATGATCAAAAGACAAAATTTCTTGGTACAGAGTATGTTATAGTCGGGCTTGACGGACTTTCTTTCTTGTTCAATAGACTTAGAACTTGGCTAAAAAGAAATTCACTGCGTGGGAACTAGTTTAAGATCCACGTGAAGGGAGAAATTCTTATTAAGTTCAGATATTTTTTGAGATTTCGTTGCCTTGGGAAGGTACTGTGTACTTTTCTAAGAATTCTTGGATGGGGTTAGCTCGTAATATCAACAATAAATCTATATAACTTAGAATATTTTTCAAAAATTTTAAAACTAAAATTTTTGGGACACAAATTTTTGGAAATAATTTGGGTTTGAAAATGATGAGAATGTAATTTTCTCTTTCACATCTAAGTGACAGATAAACGCAGAATAGATAGCGCTTTGTAGAAGATGTGAAATCGGCCCTGAGTCTAACTTAATTCCAACTCTCTCAAAGCGGTGTCAAAAATAGTTTAACATTTTGTACAAAGAAACATTTTCTCACTCAGTTTCGTTAGCTTCTCTTCGAGTTTGACAAACTATTTATGCAAATTGTATTTGCTGACCTTCCAGCTTGACAGTTTCTTACCTGTTGTTGAGGTGTCTGCCGACTGTTGATGCAGCTCATGCTGCTGCAGCGAGGGACTGTGTGTGGGAGTTTGCTGTTGTTGCTGCTGCTGTTGCTGCTGCTGCTGCTTGCTGTTCTTGTTCTTATTTTTGTAACGACAACCACGAAATCGACACATACTTGCCGCTTGGCCCATGGGGCCCGCCAGCAATGCAAATGTTAAACCCTCCGTTTTAATGAATTTAATTTTATCAACCTTAAATAAGGCGGCCGCGTAACGTAGATTGTATTTGTTAAAGTTTGTTGTTGCTGCTGCTGCTGCTGTTGTTGACTCAATTTTGTTAGTTTTCTGGCCAACAAATGGCCGCAGAATGTAACCAGGAATTTGGTGGTATTTTTGAAACTTTGGTTTGGTATCTGGTTTCGGTTCAGCGACGCACTTTGTTTATTGACTTGCATATTAAACGCTGATTTATTCAAATATTCAATTATTTAAACACTCTCAAGAGACCTGTTGAGCATTATTATTAGAAGTTGGCTGTTAGAGGCGCTCGCTCACGTGCCAACGGCCACGTGCGCAAAAGTTTGCCCCACAAGCAGGACTGCGACTACCCGTAGAGAGAATATGTTCAAAAAATGTTCAAAAAATGTCTTTAAAGAGGCTGGCTTCAATTTTCAGAGGTAAACAAAGCGACAGGGTTGAGTTTGGGGTAAGTACATGCTGGACAATGCTGCCGGCACACACACACATGAGGGGGACCACAAATAAACTGTCAGTTAAATCAAATAAAGATGACCCAACGGCAATAATACTTAAAGTCCATTGACAAACAGAGCAAATGATGCCCCTAATGGACGGTATGACCAAACTTTAATACCCTCCCGGTGAAGGAAATAAGCTAGCTAACATCCTGAAGTAAGGATCCCACAACTAAACAATAAGATGTGTACAATCTGTACTTTTATGTGACCGACATGAATATCTCAATCCGTCTGTCGGCCATGAGCAGTTCGTCTTACACTACACTGAACTACTACAACAGGCTGCCCGGGTCGTCCCCAGTTACCTGATCGTTCCTCAGTGCAATGCGCTCCACTTCCACGTCCGATAAGTCAATGAGCTTCTCAAATAGTTGACTAGGTTCTACCACAAGTTGTCGCTTCTGTCATCTAGTATGCTGACCACCTCACCTCCTCTCCAGTGAGGAGCTGCCTACCGAGATGCAGCATTCTCAGCTCCTTCAGGAAATGCCATATGTCATCGTTTTCTAGGGTATTACATAGGGGACATGATACATAGGTGTTTGACGTTAATTTAATCAAGTCAAAGCATCCTGAAGTATGTTTGAGTTTATTAGCTTAACAAGCATTCTGAAAGCTAGGGGCATACAGCCGTACGATAAAGCTTTAAAAACCGTAAATAGATAGCAAAAAACCGTGGTGAAATTAGATTGAAATGCATTCAATTTAAGTATAATTGATTACGATCCAAGGCTGGAAACCAAAACATTCTGCAGAAGTTTTTCTCAGCTGTATTTGCGAAATTTTCTTGAAATTCCCAACTGGTTCTAACATTTTTCTCTTCTTTCTTAATTGTGGTCTTTGGTGCTTGAATCTTGACAGCATTCTTTGATTGAATCAGACACCTCAATTCAAATTCAATTTGTGCTTTGCAAAACTCATTTAAGATTAGACAATTCGTGTTCTACACAGAAAAAAATAAGATCAAATATCGAGTTGATCTTCCAATATAATTTCAAAAATATCCATTTTTAAATATCCAAGATGATGCTAAAGTATTACATTGATACTAAAAATATTATACTAATAAGCGAAATTCTCACAGTGATATGAAAAATACCCCAGTGACGTGATTTCAGATCAAAGAAGACATCGAAAGTCTGAGGGCAGAAAGAGACAAACAGAGTTTCTTAAAACAAAGAGAGACAGCTATAGTCCATCTCGAAAAAGGCAAAAACAATGTTCATGTCTCTGCCGCAGCTAGCGAGACAGCGAATTCGCTTCCGATTTGTCTGTTTTTGCTTTCATGGCTGACTGCAGTTCCCAACTGCTTAAAGCGGTGAGCGCATGGAGAGACTGTCAAACAGCGACAGTCATTAGCGAATAGCTAATGAAACAGTACTGTATAGGCAACCAGCTCTTTTTGGTGTATATAAATGCATAAGTTGTTTACAGTTGTGAACAATCGCAACTTTTCGGGACCCCGAGCCAACTAAAGACACTTCAAAAACAATCTTTGACAAAAATATAGCTTTGATATTATTTAATACACCATTGGTAATACATTAATACCCCTTTGATATTATAAAAATATATATTAAATATGTCAGCCATGTCGTAAAGGTATTGTGAAAATACTGCATTGATACTATAAAAATATATCAGGGATATTAACAAATATCAGATTGTTGATCTGAATCATTTCACATTGATATGTTCGAAATGTACGAGTGATATTTTCGATCATATCAACTGGGTATTCTTCAGATGAAGGCCGATTCGATACTGAAACATACCCGATTGATACTAAATATCGTGATCTTTTTTTCTGTATACACAGGGAATCTACACAGAGACAAAACAAGAAAGAAAGTCGGTCAAGCCCGACTATAACATACTCTGTACCAAGAAGTTTTGTCTTTTGATCATAATTCGAAAACCGTTCATCCGATCTTCTTCATTTCTTTGGCGGATCGATAAGTTATTCTAATAACTAAATATGTCCAGAAGGAACAAGCCATCTATCTTCAAAACTGTGGGAGATATGCGGGGCGGGAGGGGGCGTGGCCAAAATTGAAAATAAACTTAATCTGCCTGCAGACATAAGAAGCATATGTCCCATACACGTCAAACCTCTATCTCTTACCATCTCTGAGATCTGTGCGTTCATACGGACAGACAGACGGACAGACGGACATGGATGTTACATACTTTTGCACAAACTTATAATACTCTATGTACCTACGGTACAGAGTATAATTAGTGATATTTAAAAGTATCCATTGGAGGTTTACGGTATCCATTTGAAATGGAGAATGTCAAATGGATCTTAAAATTGTCATCCAACGGAGCTGAATATCATCCAAAGGATATGAAAAATGCACATTTGAATATCAATAAAAGCATATTTAAGACTATCCATTCCATTTTCACCTTTTTGAAACCTTTTTTCCAGTGTACAAAGTCTTCTTTAATTCGTTTAGCATGTAAACCTTAATTTCTCTCAACGCTTGCCAAAAAACGATTCACATCAAAGGGCGAGAGTTGTCCCCTTTGATCAACCTGATACTGTTGGGCCTGTCCCTACCATAACAGCTCATACGCACTGTGGGCCCTCAGACTGCACTCATAAAGCATTTTCACCTAGCAACTGGTAACCACAGAGATAGAACCACAAAAAATAAAACAGAAAACACAAAACTATTTTTATGCCAAATGGCGACAACCGCAAAAGCCAAAGCCCAGGAGACAGACATAGACATAGACATTGGTGGTGGCCGTCGTCGCAGTCGTCGCTTATATTATGTCAATAGCATAGGTAAGTGAGAGTAGTGGGAGGAGGCAGGAGGAGTCCATGTCTGGATAAGCAAATGATGTTCATTAAGGGCGCACGCCATACAAATTGTGCGATTCGGTTTGGTCTGCATTCAGTTGACACTGTTGATGGTACAAAAGGCAAGCTAGATAACAGATAAGAGATATACAAATTGTGTGTGTGTGTGTGGGCTTAATGCAAACAAGCAGCCAAACAGACGACGACAATGGGTACACAGAAAAATGGCGTAAGCCGACACAAAAACTGTCATTAGGCGTCACCACCAACTTCTTCGGCATCGATTAGCGAAGGGGACAATAGCCGCGCACAGGACAATCGAATGTGGAATTGGATCAATAACCTGTTGCTTTCTAAACTATTCTCTTCGCTTTTTTAGCATTCGATTGCGAACTTCCTACGCATAATTTTGCAAATAAATAAATCTCATTATCACATTTGGCTCGTGTTTCCAATTATGAAGAGTTGTGCTCTTCCGTGCCTAATGTGCCCATTCCCAAGGCAGGCGCGTCCCCCCCCAGAAGCTTTATACTGCCCATAAAATATTGTCTAACCAAGCGACAAATGGCCAATGGCTAATGCCTCGGCGGGCCGCTTTGATAGTTAACTATCAAATGGAATTATATGTACATATCTCTTAATATACAAGTACTTCAGTTGATGTTATTGCCCAGTTGTTTTATGGCATTTGAAATTATTTTGATATGAAGGAATTAAAGGCATAAAGTTGTGAGCAAGGTCATCATAGCGTTTGAGTCATAGCGTCAGTTGTAATTGTGCTTAACAGCGACTTGTATTCGCTTTACTACCAAGCTTAGTTAACAGAATATCCGGCTCGAAGGACCAAATACTTAAAATGTAAAGTTTCTTCAAGATACTCTGAACCGATTTGTATTTAAGAGGGTCCAGGGTAGTTCTAATGAATTCTTACGAGCTCACGAGTGTAGAGCTAGGGCTCACAAATCGAGAGCTGAGGCTCACGAGCTTAGAGCCCAGTGTTGTGCCTTGTGAGCCGAGAGCCGGTTGACGACTCACGGCTCACGACCTAGGGCAAACAGCTCAGAGCCAAGAGCCGAATGCTATGAGCTGAGAGCAATAGCTGGCCCGCGAGTGCGATTCCGATCCGTATATTGAACCCATACCGTTTTGTTACTCTAAATTACAAGTATTTTTGTCTGCGAAGTACTTCAGTTAAGTATGAAACGGTCTTAAATTGATAAACGATTCTTCATTTAATGGAAATCAGTTAAAAGTGCTTGAATCATGAAAATTTCGAACCCACAGTAAAAGGAAATGTCATAGAATTACAAAATTTGAAAAAATTCATTTAAATCAAGAAAAAAGTCCGTCAACCCCGACTATTACTCTGCACCAACAAAAGTGTATGCTCAGTATGTATTTTGATACCGCAGTAGCAGCTGAAAGCAGCGCTCTAAGTAAGGTACGGAGTATTTTAAGAGGGGAAAACACTGTCCAGAACATAAGTTGACTTCAACTTAAAACAACGTTCTTGAAATAAGCACAATTAAACTCAACTCAGCCACCGCACATCCAACAAGCTAACACTCCGCCTCCGTTGTGTGCGAAAGGTCTTGAGTACCATTGAGAAAAACCGTACCATGGTACGGTAACGATTGGGCTCATGTTAAGTCCAATGTTCTTAATTTTCTTTACCTGTGTAGGGTATTTTACGAGATTTTTATAAGAAAAGTCTGAGACACCTAAGAGTTAAGGTTCTTGGAACATAGAGTACCAAGTTCTTTGGGTAAAATAGGCGCTGTAGTCTTACTAATTTTCTTGCCTAGGGCTCTTGCGATCTCTCAAATATGTAAAATCAAACTAACGGCACGAAAAGTTATCCTCTAGGGTAAATTGTTGAATAAAGGTATGAAAATATAGGAAGCCTTGACTCCCAAAAAACATACAAGTGAACGGAAAAAGGATGACCAATACGGAAAGTGAATCATGTCTTCAGAAAGGTATCCTTGTCTACGGAAAAAAAAGGAAAAAACTAGAGAGGTTTCAATACAAGGGGGATTCAATGCAGAAGATTTGGACCACATCTGACTAGATCCTTAAAGTTTTCTTAAAATTCCCAACTAGTTCTAACACTTCTGTTTATTCAAAGTTAAGGTGACATAGTAAAACAAGTTGGTTAGAGGGAGACGGCTATTGTCTAAAAACAACTAAGAGACTAAACAGCTGATTCTTATATTGAGTGAAAAGATGATGACGCAGCCAATTGTGCTTCGAATTAAAATATTCTTTTATCTTGGTCATAAGTTAATTCATTTCTAGGCTTCTTCAGTTAAGTACAGATACATCTTTAAAGAATAAATCGGAAATAGCTTTAGACTTTTATGGGCTTAGTCCAAGAACTTTGTACTTGTTTGTAGAACTCTTAAATTGATTCTACAATTTACTGGAATATTTTGTGCTCATTTTGAGAGTGCATCGGTCTTGATTTGAGACCATTGCGGATTATGAGTATGAGACAAAAGATTTTAAAAATACATATATTAATATATTCCGAAAAACTCTTGAATTAAGTATTTTGGGATTGAAAAAATCTACTTGTAATAAGAATTTTGTACTTGAATCAAGTTTAAAAGTTTTACTTTTAGATAATAAAAACTTAATAAGTAATTCGACACGTACTTATATTCCGAAAAGATATTGAATCCAGTATTCCGGGTTTGAAAAAAACCTACTTGATGTAAGAATTTTATACTTGAATCAAGTATTATTGTAAAAACTGTACAATTGACAAGTTTTCTAATCAATTCAAGTACAAACTTATCAACTTTTCAAACTTAGCATTCAGAACAACCAAAAAAAAACTCAAATCGAACAGTTTTTTTTAAGTATTTCAAGAAAGCGTTTCCAACCAGCTGGATTTCTATTAAAACTAAGAACCAGAATACCTTAAGCAAGGGTATAAAAACACAAACAAAAAATTAAATTCTATTTGCTTGCAATTGACATACACCATTCTCTGGCCCGCCCCCTGTCAGACTCTGACAGACTGACAATCGATATGTTGACAATTTGGCGACCATTGGCTGCACTTCAAGAGCCCTTGGGAAGATCTTTAGTGATTTAATTTGTGAGCGAGCGACTGCCGCTAGCTGCTGTTGCCCGAGGACAGCTGTTGACAGTTGACAGGGGAAATGATTTAATTTCCGTTGCAACCGAGTCTTGACACTCACAACAATAGGGGACGTATCATCAGTGCAAGGATTGCAACAGAATGCTGTCTCTTTTGTTATATTTGAATAGACAATGGAGATGCGTTGGCATTGGCGTTGATGGAGATGCATGTAAAAGGCCTGATGCCTGATGCAGATGATGGTAGAGGGGTTGCTGGAAGCTGGAATTGAAATGTTGATTGCACCGACTAGAGCGCACATGGACAGTTGAAATGGCGTTGATTGCCAAACGAGTGCTGCAGCCAGCACTCGAACTCCAACAGTTCTGGTAAAGTTTTAAAACGAAAGTGAAAGTGAAAGTTGAAGGATTACTCTAAAACTCTCTAGCCAACCAATTAAGCTACCCAAATCAAAATATATATATATATTTCCATACCTATCTGACTTGGCTTTTTATTGCACATTTTCTTTTTAATGCACGGACACACACTGCGTATGAGTAACCAGCAGAAACTTACATGAAAGCCTTAAAATCTAATTGCGGTTTTCATGCGAATGGCTTTAATTATAGCTAATTTTTATGACTTGTATGCAACAACAACAACCATAAAGACGCAGAGGCAGAGTTCGCATTACGAATTTAATACACCCAGCAGACAACCAGAAACGCTGTCCGTGTCCGGCTACTTGAGTAAGATTTTCAATTTACTTAACGCTCCCGCCGCTGCTGCTCCCGCTGCGGCATGAAGTTGGACGAAGAAGTGTATATATATATATATATATATTGAAATTGTATGCGCCAGCAAAGGCGGCTGCCCGGCCAACTAGAAGTATGAGTAGTTCTTATCATAAATCTTGTTTTTTCTTGCTGCTTTTCCTTTTTGCAAAGCTTATTTCCCCAGGAGCTGCAGCACGGGCTTGGTCATGGCAAGGAAAGAAAGGCAACTTTCGCTGTATTAAAATGTATCTTGTAATAGGACAAGTGAAAATTTGTTACCCTTATAACTGGGATCGCTACTTCAAAGGCACTTTTGCATAGAATTTAATTTCATTTTGCTGTGTGCAGTTTAGGCCAGGCATTGTCCTGGCTCGTACTCCTTTTTTTTGGTGTGGTGTGCAAAGCTAGGCAAATATTTGTCTTGGTTAATTTAATAACCGCAGACTCCGCATTTGTGTCTTACACTCAACCAAATATGAAGGTCAAAGTTTGAAACGTTTTTTAAGTCAATTGAATTAAGTATGAAACGTTCTTAAAACTTAGTTAGTTATTGAAAAATCAAGCTAAATTCTATAAAAAACAATTAGAGAGCTGTAGTCAAGTGCCACAACTCCAAAGTAAACTGTACCCTTAGTTTTCATTCATTTTCTAGCCGAATGTATACACACACACACATCCATGCGAAAATTCGGGCTCTATCACTAAAATTCATCAACTTTTCAAGCACAATTACCCAATAATCCCCCTTTACAGGTACAATTATTCAAGTAATTGCAAAAGTAATTACAATTTCAACGAGAAAGCCAAGCTAACTTTGTCAGTGCCAAAGTTTTTATACCCTTGCAAGTGCTCGCTTAAATATTTTCAAAAAAATACTCTTTTTCCCATTTTCCGACCGATCGTTCGTATGGGAGCTATATGATATAGTCATCCGATTTGGCCTAAAATTTGTAGAATTATGTAAAAGCACGAGAAACAAACACATACAAAATTGCAGGATGCTACCATTAAAAACAAAAAAGTTGTTCAAACTAAGACTGTTTTTCAGACCTATCTTTTGTATGGCAGCTATACCATATAGTTGTCCGATTTTAATAAAAATTAGTAGAATTATAAAAAAACATAGAAAACCAATGAATCCAAAGTTTGGATACGTTTCCATTGAAAAGAAAAAAGTTTTTCATACTAAAACTAATTTTCCGACCGTTTGTTCGTATGGGAGCTATGAGATATAGTCATCCGATCCGGTCGGTTCCGACATATTAGTAGTGTGCAGCAAAAACAAGACTCTGTGCAAAATTTCAGCTCGATAGCTTTAAAACTGAGAGACTAGTTCGCGTAGAAACAGACAGACAGACGGACGGACAAAGCTCAATCGACTCAGCTCGTCACTCTGATCAAGAATATATATAGTTTATGGGGTCGGAAATGAATATTTCGATGCGTTGCAAACTTCTGGGCAAAATTGTAATACCCTTTGCAAGGGTATAAAAACATAATTATTGAATAATCGTAATTACAAGTTACAATTACGATTACTAAAAAAAAACGGTTTTAGGCATTGGTAATAAAATAATGAAAAGTAATTAAATACAGCAAGTAGTGATTACATTACAACTCTGCTATTTGCCAGTAACTCTTTAGCTAGCTTTAATTTCAATTTTAAGGCGGCTTTAAAAGAATTTTGAACAAATGGTTAAACTTCGCTAAGAAAAAACAAACTATGAAATATTTCGCATAGTTTACGACTCGAAAGTACCCCGTACACTTGGCTATCATTCATTTTCTAAAACCTCCCTACATTCAAAAAATTCTGGCTCTATCACTTAAATTTATCAACTTTTGAAGCACATTTACTCAAGTAATTGTCATAAGAAGAGTGGAACGTGTCCTTGGCACCCCAGCTGAAGCTGCCATTGTCTTCGATCACTCTTTCGGAGGCGTACGAAAAGATCAAAGAGCTCAAGTCCAAAAACTTTTCTGGAGAAGATAGAATCGATAACAAGTCGCTGAAGCCACTTCCTAACAAAGCCATACAGTTCCTGTTCTTCTCGATGTTTAACTCATTGTTGCGACTGGGGTACATGCCAAAGGCCTGGAAGAAGGCGCATATCGCAATGATTCAGAGGTTGAATCATAACGGCCAATTGGTTTGCTGTCGTCGGTGTTGAACATTTTTGAGAAGTGCCTGCTAATTAGGATATTAGCCTTGGATAAGCTAGGCCATCGAATTCCGCCCTTTCAATTTAGTTTTAGAAGGTCGCACGGAACGCCAGAACAGTTAAACAGAGTAACCAACTTTATCCAGAAAGGTTTCCATGCAAGGGATTACATCTTGGCAGTATTCGTTGACTTGAAGCAAGCGTTCGCTAGGGTATGGTACGAAGGATTGCTCTGCAAGATAAAGAGTTTCCTCCCACCACAACTATTTGACCTGGTACGCAGCTTTCTTACTTGCCGGACGTTTTCCATTGTCCCTGATGGTGCTGAGTCGAGCACAAAATATATACGTGTAGGCGTGACAGGCTTTATACATTTTCAACCATGGATTAGACCAGTGGAAGTAACATTCCCATATTTAATACCACATCGTAAGTTGTTATCGAAAAAGTTACAAAATAGGTGAAAAAAGTAATTGTAAAAGTAATTACAATTTAAAATAATCTTTGAATAATTGTAATTACAAGTTGCAATTACGATAACTACTACAAAAAGCGGTATCAGGGCATTGTTTTTAAATGTCTAAATAATCGAAATTATAGAAAAATTAAAAGTAATTAAAGTAATTACGGAAAGTAATGATTACATTACAGTTCTGCTATTCGCAAGTAGCTCTATACCTGACATTATAGGAAAATTTCTTTATTATCTATTTTATCTGCTATATCTTCGCCTCAAAAAAATCATGGAAACACTTGGTAGAGGATATTTCAAAGGTTATTTCAAAGTAATACTTAACTACAATATCAAAGTGAGCCAAGACAAACAAAAACGGCTCCCACAGAATGAACCTTAAGAGGGCTAACTTAAGCATTTTAAGCCACTTCAAACTCAAAATGATAGATTTTCACTTCAAAAAATCTTAGAAATTTTCGAAAAAGTATATTTAAAAGCTAAGAAGTAATGCCCAACGACCTGAACTAATACCCCGTTTATACACAAACACAAATTCATGAATTTTGCCCCTCGAGATATGCTATATTTATGAATGTTAATAATTATGGAGTCTATTTGTAATATTTGCCCCATAATTATTAATAATCATATATATATAGCATACCTTAAGGGGCAGAATTCATGAATTTGTGTTTGTGTATAAACTGGGTAACAGACAGCTAATACAAACGAAAAGGTGACCCTCAGAACAAGCCTGAAAAAGGGACAAGGTATGTATTTTGAGCAATTATGAACCATTTTCAAAAACATAACCAATATTAACTCTTCTTTGTATGGTAACTCTTTGCCTAGTGAAATCAATACCTACTTGAAACAAGAATTTCATATGCAAAAAGTTCTTAATTGTTTTCCCTAAGTGTACATACACACTCTCTCTTTCCCTTTCTCTCATGTGCTGTTTGAGTTATCATTATGACATGCTCGAAAATTACCAATGATAAACGTGCCTTGACTGACAAAACCCCACACAATTTTGAAGAAGGTCAAATAACAACCAGAACATCAACATCAACAACAACAACATTCCGTGGTTACTGCTACTTCTGTGTGTGTGGGGGCGTGGCCGGGGAGCACTGATTGCGCTTGCCGCTATTTGGTGGGCCCACAAAACATGTCCAACATTCGGTTGCAAAATTAGTTGGTTTTGTGTTTGCCTATCGAACGCTGAACACAGAAGTGGAGAAGCGCGAAGGGGCAAGGAGGAGCAGACGTCTGCTTGCCAAGAATTCGAATGGTACATTTAAGATTTTGATTAAATAGTTTTAGCTGCCAAAAACCACAACAGGTAATGGCAGATTATGGTGTCTTTTTACTTTTTATACTCTGTACCGTAGGTGCATAGAGTATTATAAGTTTGTGCAAAAGTATGTAACATCCAGAAGGAAGCATCTCCGACCCCATAAAGTATATATATTCTTGATCAGCATCAACAGCCGAGTCGATATAGCCATGTCCGTCTGTCTGTCTGTCTGTCTGTCCGTATGAACGCACAGATCTCAGAGATGGTAAGAGATAGAGGTTTGACATGTATGGGACATATGCTTCTTATGTCTGCAGGCAGATCAAGTTTATTTTCAATTTTAGCCACGCCCCCTCCCGCCCCCGCAATTTAGAAAAAACGTCATATCTCCCACAGTTTTGAAGATAGATAGCTTGTTCCTTCTGGACATATTTAGTTATTAGGATAACTTATAGATCCGCCAAAGGAATGAAGAAGATCGGATGAACGGTTTTCGAGTTATGATCAAAGGACAAAATTTCTTGGTACAGAGTATGTTATAGTCGGGCTTGACCGACTTTCTTTCTTGTTTTTAACTTAGCTTAAGCCAACATTCAAGAGACATTAACATTTTGTGGGGTATTAAAAAGTTGCCATCATTAATTACACAAAGTTGACATTATAAAATCGTGCGGTATGTTATGAATTGAGAATACACTACCACAATTCTAGGTAAAACTTAAGCACTTATCAAACCTTCCACTAAAAGCCGTTTGGTCGCTTCCGGTGTGGTCACAATTGATTAGTCCAGCTAATGGCTAAGTCAAGAGACAACTTTTGGGTTTGTTTGTTTGTTGTTTGCGGCTATTTTTAGTGTGGAAATTTACCAAAACTGTTGGGAACAAAAGAAATGCTTAGACCAAAAATAGAAGAAAGGAGCTGCTGCAGTTGGGTCTGACGTCAAACGGAATAATTAAGATAAATTACAACTAACTCAAGGTAAAGTGTGGCATACTTAGCAGGGCCAAAACCTTAAAAATGCAGCTGACCCAAGCGAAGCAAACAGTCAATGAACCTCTCGAAAGGCGTCAGTAAAGCACAAAAACTAAACGTATTGTTGTTGCTGCTGTTGTTGTTGATTATCGTGTCATTTCTGCTTTACTCATTCATTCATTTATTCATTCATTCATTGAGAGTGCTGCGACCTCTAAGACAATAACAAGCAAATATGTTTGTATGTTTGTATGTATGCTGCAGTTTGTTGCTGCTGCTGCTGCTGTTGTTGTTGTTGTTGTTGTTGTTTAATAATTGCCCCATCCAAGCAATTTCTGCTGCTGCTGCTGCTGACTGGCCCCGCCTCCATTTCATAGAGTCGCCAGCGAGGAGCCGTCAACTTTTTGTTTTGTTTTTCGTTCCTCCTCCTCACAGCAATTGCATTTGCCTTTGAGTTTGTTGAAGCGTGGCTGGGTGCAGTTCAATTAACCGGCTGATTGCACACACACACACACACACACACACACAACGACTCTTCCACCCACTTCTGTCATTCAAGATTTTTTAATTAATATGTCAAATTAATCGATGCTTCTCAAATTTACTTGGCTTAAGAATGAATATTTCACATTTATTTCCCCACATGAAAAATCATCAATCATTCATAATGAGACATTTATGCGACAGCGCAAATTGACATGAATTTTATTTAAAACAAAAAAAAATTTAAATAAATTGCCTGTTGAATTTGCAGCAGAACTCAAAAGGAACCAAATTAAAAATCGAAATTTCATTATGTGTGTGTGTTTTCATTCGTTTGATTGCATATTCAAGTATAGTAATGACTGGACTGGATGAACAAAGTCTTAAAGTTTCACAGAGTTATTTGCTTTAAAAATCACTTCTAAGTTTGCTTCTTTGCAGCGGGTTACGATAGCAGAACTACAAGGGTTGAACCGGTTCTTGAAGCTTGAACCACTAGTTATACTGAAGAAGTTTTGGTGGCACCTTAGTGCATCATGTCATCTACGAGAATTTCTCGAATTTAAAGCTTCTTCTAACGATACTGCCGATCTCCTTCAGCCCTTGAAAGTCCTCGTTTTAATAAACTAATTTCCACTCAATTTTGCTTGCTCATTTTGAAAGCTTATGTTAATATTAAAAGCCAAGTTTCGATTACTTAGAACCATTTTCCGACAGATCGGTCCTTTGGCCGTCATAAGATGCAGTCATCCGATCTAGAACATATTTAGCAAATACCTTTAAAAGCATATAGCATTCATATCGGCCGAAATTAAAAGCGATAGCATTGAAAACGAGAGCGTAAGTTAAAGTCGGCCCTGCCCGACTTCGAAATACCCGTTACTCAAGGCAATTAGTGTTTAATAACCTCATGTGGCTCAGATAAGTATGCAACGTTTTTTCAACTCTGCCATTTATTATCCGATCTTTATGAAAATATGTGAGATTGTAGATAATGGTCACATGCACTATACTGCCAAATCTGAGCCCGATAGCTTACAAACTGTAGGAGATATTCATCATTTATTATTGCGGGGGCGGGAGAGGGCGTGGCCAAAATTTGAAACAAAACTTGATCTGCCTACAGACAATACTAAGACTATATATACTTTATGATATCGGAGATGCTTCCTTCTGCCTGTTACATACATTTGCACGACATTAGTATACCCTTTTTACTCTACGAGTAACGGGTATAGCTAGCTGAGACCCTTAACCAAACAATCAGTCCCAGGGCAGCTATATGCTATAGTCATTCGATTCTAAAATCTTTGTAGAAATAGCTGAGAGCTTATAAATAAAAATCGAACTTCAAGATTAAAATAAACAGCTTTTCTTACTAAAACTATATTTCAGACCTATCTTTTATATGCCAGCTATACCATATAGCTTTCCGATTTTCAACAAACTTGGACAAATCATTAAAGAACCATAGAGAAGTAGAAGAAGTAGTAGAAGCTTTGAAGACATTGAAGAGACTAGTTTGAGTAGAAACTGGAAGACCGACTCAATCGACTCAGATTGGCGTTCTGTCAAGAATATACAGTTTATGGGGTTGGAAAGGTATATTTCTTTGTGTTGCAAACTCTAGACACACCTATAAGTACCCTTTGCAAGGATATTAAGAAAAATAAATTTTCTCAGATCCTTTTAGTTTTGTATTCTAACGGTCCAGAATATACAGACAATGAGTGGTCAATTTGTATACCTGCTCCTGTTTCGAATTTTTTAACCTTTTATTTTAAATATTCTGACGTCTCGCCTTTTTATTTGTAAATTTATTTCCTAGAAAACATTCAACAGAGCGTTGTTTGATTTTGTAGGGTTCCTAGAAGCTTAGGTGGTCCTTCGAGCCGGATATTCTTTGAGTAATTGTATCAGGTTTCGGAAGTATTTAGCCGGGTATTTTGGAAACAACCACTCGGAAATAGGAATCGTTTCTAATGTGGTTCGAAAAGATTCAACATTCAAATAAGTTTATTTGCCTTTTAGAGGACAAACAAACTTAATTGGTCCTTCGAGCCGGATATTCTGGACTTAATGGTTTTCTGTTTCCGAAATTCCTTATTTTTTAGCATGAATCTTTCGGCATATCACACTTTTATCAAAAATGTTACTTTCAGAAAACATTCAAATAGATTTTTCTAATTAGTAGTACGGAAAAGTACCTTTCGAGATCATTCGAGCCGAATATACGGAAAATCAAGGGTTTTAATATATCAAAAATGTGTGGTTCTTGTTTTAAACAGTTTTTGGACTAGTAGACGCTAGCTCTTGATGTTTTACGAGTTGGTACAAACACTTTGGGTTATTTTGACTTCATTATTAATCTTCCTTCTATAAGATCTGAATCTATTTTCTCACTTAAAAATTCTTGAACAAGCTGATTATGTTAACCAAACTGTTTTCCACTACAAGCATTGTTTGGTTCGATTAAGAACAAATTTGTAACCCTGATTCTTGGGCTCAGAAATTCACATTCGGTGCTTAGAGTAGTTCATTTTATCAGTTAGTGGTTCACTGTATCCAAACAATACTGTATTCTCACACTAAAATGCGATTCAAATCGATTCTTGTAGAACTTCGTTGGTTTTGCTTGACTTCTACCTAACAACTACTTACAAAAATTGATCAATTTGCACTGAATAACAAGCTAAATCAATTTGTGTACAACTGTATGTGTTTTTTGTAAGATCTTTTTGAGAGTTTCTAAACTACAGCTTAATCTGCTTCAAAAGTACTCCTAAGTATCCTAAGTATACTACATTTGCACAGAAAAGCAAATCGAATCAAATCGATTCTTGTAAAGTTTCGGTGCTTTTAGTCCGATCTCAACAAATCTGAAGCATAATTTAAGCAGTGGAAAAAAAATGTACAAATTCCAACAAAAACCAATTTTCTGCAAATTCTCAAAACTCAATTTCTCTCTTAGTAATTTTCTTTGATTCTCCTTGACTGACCAGCACAGCTAAGGAGCTGCTACCTTGACTACCTGGCCATGAAGCGTACCAAATCAACTCAAGCAAATCCACACAAAATGAGCAAACCGTTAAGGTTAAAGCAGACAAATCCACAGAGAAACCTGTCACAAATTCATAGAAATGCGTTCTATTTTTTTTGTTTCGACGAGAATAACAAACGAGCACAACCTGATAAATACTTGTACTAGGAATTACTCATACTCAAGAGTGGAAACTTTTGAATGAATGAGCTGGAAATGCTGATGTGTACATCACACATCCATCAAACGCGAACCTAAGACAACATTTTTGTTTTTAACATTTGACGTCAATCGGCAGAGTTTTAGTCAGCAATTAGCATTGAAAGAAATGTGTGAAAATCCAATCAACGTTCAGCCGAGTGCCATATAAAAACGCAAAAAAACCATACAAATTGAAAAACTTTTCTGCTTGCCAAATTATTTCCATGCTAAGTAATTAAATTTTAATATATAAGTATAAATGCAGAATAATATTTGCCCAAGATTTGAACATTTGCCAACTGGCCGACAAAATAACATAAATATTATTATCAAGTGGGTAAGGTAAGTTCCTGGGGCAAATCATTTTTGCCCAGTTTTGATAACAAAAAGGGGCAAGTCATAAATTTCTGGATTGGATGAAGTGTGCCGATAAGATTTTTCAATTTGTCGTGTGTGACTTTCTATCAATGCTTTCGCATCTCATTAGGTGGCCCAGGTACTTTATCGAATATAAAAGAGATTACTTTGGCACGTGTAAGGTTTTAAATGCCCTCGAATGGCTGGGAGTTGGTTATCTATGATCGTCAAGGATGTAGAATCGATACTGAGGAAAGGGAGCGAGAACAGTTATAGTGTATAGAGTGCAATGTGTTGGAAAGTTTCAAGAACCAGTCAATCCAAGGTACCGCGAAGTCTGAAAGACCTCAATCGACATACCGAAAAGCCCTCAACCAAGGCACCAAATCGCTTTATCGATCTAAACGCTAAACCAACAACTTTGAGACCAATTTCCACAACATATTTCTTAAAGATATCACTGGTGAGAGAGCATCTGTCATATATATGAGCCAGAAGCGCCCAACAGCTCGCGTAGTCACTAATACAAATGAAAACAAGTAAGGGCGCTGCAGTCGAGTTTCCCGACCACAAAATACCCTGTTCATTTATTTTCATTTATTTGTTTTTGAATTTTTGAAGATGTCATCCTAAATGTAGGCAATACTTTTATAGTCCTGATCAACAACTGGGGGGGTGCTCTTATCAGCTCAACTGTTTCGCTTATAACTCCGGTGTTTTTGGTCCGATCTGATTGTACTTTTCAGAATACATAGATATTGGGCCTAGCTTGATGTATACAAAACCACGAGGCTCTAACTTGAAAATTGTGGATCTGACGGCTTTTTAGGTCTTGGATTTATAGAGGAGGTCTAGGTTTTTTGGGGATAAAAGGGGGACGGGGTGGAATTTTTCAAATCTGAAACAAACTTGAACTGCGTACAGCATAAATCTACCTTCGTGCAAAAATTTGTAGCTCTATCTCTTATAGTCTCTGAGATCGACGCGTTCATACAAACAGACAGACGGACGGACGGACGGACGGACGGACGGACGGACAGACGGACAGACGGACATGGCTATATCGACTCGGTTGTTCATGCTGATCAAGAATATATATACTTTATATATACTTTTTTTTTTATATATACTTTTTCCCATTTTCAATGGGAACAGGGTATAACAAGTCAGAAAGTCGGTCAAGCCCGCATGTAATAAACTCTGTACCAATTGTATTTCTATGCTTTGTTTGAATTTTGATGCTGTTGTTTTAGCTGAAAGCAGAGCTGCTAATGCGCTGCAGCAGCGAACTTTCTTTTACTCAACTCGACTTCCGTTCTTCTAATCTTTACCAATCCTTTGAAAGATTGATAAATATCTTTTATTACTGAATACGTCTATAAATCTGTGAGAGATTCGACTTTTTAAAAAGTTTTAAAAACCGAATCTGCCTTTAAGTATACAAAGCATATGTACCATACATGCCAAACCTCTATCTCTTATACAGAGTATACATGGTTCATAATTTCTTAAGCAACAACAAATGCGTCCGATGCGTATAGCATGCGGGCAACCCTGCTACAAGCTTGGACTCTTACTCAGGCGATTCTCAAGATAAAACTAAAACTATTTCTTAACCTTTTGACTTCAAACTGGTATAAAAAACTAACTTCACACTTGCTGTTTCATTTTTAAACAGTTCAACCTTTAAAAGGTAAGTTTCTAAAATCTTTTGTCAGTGTTAAACAAGGAGTCGAAGATAAGTTCATTGAAAAGAAAGTTTGCAGCTTTAAAAGCCTTTTTCTGCCCTTTTTTTGTCAAAAGAAACAACCAAAGTTCTTCTACCTGCGCCTTCCCACGACAGCTGCTAATCAGGTGTTAACCGAAACCCTGATCAATTGAACACACGTAGACATTACGTAGCGTCTGTGCCAATATTGAACTGAAACTGTCTTTTAAAGGCAATTCGATTTGTCATTGGAAATAATTCGAGAAAAATTATCTATACAAATAAATAACAAAAAATTACCGATCCAAACAAATATCGTACGTCCAAGAATTTACATAGATATATATTTTACGTATAATTTTTAGTTGGCTTTTTTGTTTGTGCCTCTCAAAAGGGGAATTTTTGTGACTGGAAAATTTTTGCTTTACTTTTCAGTTGGCACTTGCAATTGCTTTGTTTGTTTATTTTATAGATAATGGACGATCTCTTTTTTAATTTTATTGATTAGGAAACGTTACGCATTTTCATTTCAACTTTCGTCAGAATAAACAGGTTCCAATTGTTTATTTTATATATTAATTTCGTGCTCCCGCAAAAGGCAACAAGCCGCCTGCCAACTTTTTTTAATGCTTTTTTTTTTTTTGTACTTTGGTTGGCATAAATTGTAAGACGATGCCTTCTGTCTGCCAGCCCCTGGGCGGTCCAGCAGCGGCGGCAAATGTATACAATAATGAAAATATTGCACGACATTGCACATTAATAAGCAAAAAGGAAAGAACGGAAAAAAAAACAACAAAAAATCACAAGAATGAGACATAACATAAACTCAAATGAACGTTACGATTTCTTGGAAATTGAAATTTGAGACGATTTTCGGGTAAATGTAAACAAGACCTGGCCAGAGTTCTTTGAAGTTGGCAAAGCTGTAAATAATTGAATGATAAGGTTCATAAATTTCTAAATACGGCTAGCTGTTTGAGAACAATTGAGACTATGAGAAGTGTTTAAGCTTTGCAGACAGGCTACAGCTCTCCAGCAGTGAACAGTCTTTTGATCAAAACTCGACCACTGTTCATCCGATCTTTACTATTCCTTTGGTGGATCGATAAGTTATTCTGATTACTAAATATGTTTAGAAGGAACGAACCATCTAGCTTTGAAACTGTGGGAGATATGACGTTTTTTCTAAATTGCGGGGGCGGGAGGGGCGTGGCCAAAATTTAAAATAAACTAAAACTGCCTGCAGACTTAAGAAGCATTTGACCCATACATGTCTAATCTCTATCTCTTACCATCTCTGAGATGTGTGATGATGCTGATCAGGAATATATATACTTTATGGGGTTGGAGATGCTTCCTTCTGGCTGTTACATACTTTTGCACAACCTTATTATACTTTGTGTACCTACGGTACAGAATATAATAATCTGCCCACATGGTCAGAATTTATGAGTATCATTGTCTTAAAACTCGTCCGTGAACTGAACCGAAGCATGCCGAACCGTTTTGTTAAGTGGTTTTAAGTTCAGTTCATTTTCAAAACGACACTGGTTTATCACCGAAATAAGCAGTTTGGTTTGGTTCAGAACCGATTTGCATACCTGTTTTTTACAGACTTGAATTCATTTTGGAATCATTGGAAATTTTGGGACTTATTATACCCTTGAAAAGGTTTATTATAATTTTGCCCAGAAGTGCCCAAATATTCATTTTCGACCCCCTAAACCGTATATATTCTTGATCAGATTGACGAGCTGAGTCAATTGAGCTTTGTCCGTCCGTCTGTCTGTCTGTTTCTGCGCGAACCAGTCTCTCAGTTTTAAAGCAATCGAGCTGAAATTTTGCACAGAGTCTTTTTTTTAGTAGTGTGTGTCGGAGTCGACCGGATTGGATGACTATATCTCATAGCTCCCATAGGAACAATCGGTCGGAAAAGTAGTTTTAGTATGAAAAATTTTTTTCTTTTCAAAGGAAACGTCTTCAAACTTTGTAATCGTAGTTTTTCTATGCTTTTTAATAATTCTACCAAGTTTTATTAAGATCGGACAACTATATGGTATAGCTGCCTTACAAAAGATAGGTCAGAAAAACAGTCTTAGTTTGAAAAACTTTTTTGCTTTTTATGGTAGCCTCCTGCAATTTTGTATTCGGTTGTTTCACATGCTTTCACATAATTTTACAAGTTTTTGTTCAAATCGGATGACTATATCATATAGCTCCCATACGAACGATCGGTCGGAAAATGGGAAAAAGAGTATTTTTGCGAAAATATTTAAGCGAGCACTTGCAAGGGTATAAAAACTTCGGCACGAACGAAGTTAGCTTAGCTTTCTCGTTTTTTAATTCTTTGATCAAGGTTCAAGATCTCTTTGGGATTTCGAAAGAAAAACTTAATTTTACTTTAAGGTTATTTTTTCTAAGGTTTTTGGATCATTTTGGGAAACTTTTGACTCTGGCGTATACTTTGGCGGATATTTTTGAAAGAGATAATTATGGCACCACATAAAAAAAGGAGCCTTTTAGAAATTGTATATGGTATGAGCCTGAAACTGCCTACAAAATTGGTACAAAAGTAATTTGGATCTATAATAATATATCTTAATATATAAAATTCTTCCGTACATGGCTTTGATACCTCAATCCTACCAAACGACTGGACCGATTTCGATGAAATTTCGTGTGAGTGTAGTAGTAACAGCGTAGGTGGTTTATATCTATAGCTGATTCTGGTAGGTCACACAGGGATCGCGTTATTTGCCATCCACGGCTTTTTTGCACCATAACTTGACCTAAACTAAACCGATTTGGATGAAACTTTATAAAGACATTCGTCATGAATAGTGGAAGGCTGATAACAAATATGGTCCGAATCGGTCAACTCTTTCGGGTACCTCTCGAACACATATATGTTTTTTTTTGGTAATTTTGTATGAGAGCTATGGTCAGTAGAATAATACACAAAATTATATTAACGCAGGACAACGTCTGACGGGGTCAGCTAGTATACAAATATAATAATATACAAAAAAAAGTTCCTCAGCAGTTTAAACTGCTAGAAAAAGCGGTTCAGAGTCAAATCTGAGAGGTTGTTACCTCTAAGTATGGCATAGAAATGAGAAGTTACGATGTAAAACCCACAGGAAAGCAATGGCCCTTAATGTGATGAAACTTTAAGTTAGTCTAAAACATTTAATAAAGAAAAAGGCTTGCTTAACACAATCAGTAGTGGGGGAATAACACTGATGTGGCATTTTGTAAACCAATTTGCCCGACTTCAAGTGGCTTGTCTCTTATCTACAACTCTGGGTTTCCCCAACTCAAACCTTACAAAAACGGAAAGCAACTTTTACACTTCCCCCCAATTACCCCAATCCAAACTAAACTAGTTCAGATCTTTAAATTGCATACACTCAACTATATCACTTTGCTGATAATTTCTAACTGGTCTCGCAGGGCAGAGCTTAGGCTGACTCTTAAAGGGCGCCTCTGCCTGGCCGCGACTCACGTTTCAGACAACAATTGCAAATAGCTGGGTAATTAAAAACAAGTCAGAAAACAAAAAAAAAGTGCAATCGCCCAGAACAACAACAACAAATCGTTTAAACAGGCGCCAGGTCGCGCGTCGCTAGGCAAGTCTCCACCTACCCCCACCCCTTGCGACAAAGCAACCAACCCCCGCTCAATTTTAATTCTATATACTTATAGAGCGTTGGAAAATTTTCCACAAGCTGGGGAGCACGCGAAGCGAAATAATCTAAACAAGCGAAACACGGAAAAACATAAGTAAACAAAACAAACACACGGAGAGAGGCAGAGAGAGAGAGAGAGAGAGAGAGAGAATTGATAATGAATGTGTGGTATGGCATAAAAATTAATGAAATCACAAAAAAATTGAGATATATGTGTGAAGCAGAGAACGAACAGGCCCAAGTTGATAAGCGGGGGCGACCGAAAAGCTGCGCGCGTCACTTTTATTGCGGCGAATTGGCCAAGAGAGCGCCAGAGAGCCCCCAGCTGGTGACGGTGACAGCGACGGTGACGGTGACCGTGCCCACATGCCCCCACCAACCAACCCACCCAACCGCAGATTGTGATGTGCGGGCGCGCGATGTGTCGTGTGGGCAGCAGCCAGCCAGCCGCAGCCCGTCGTTTCCTCCTTCTGATCGAGCAGTTTTACATTTATTTTAATGTTTCATTTGGCACACATTTTCCCCGCGAGTTCGATTTATGACGCAAGCTCTGCCGGCTGTGTGTGTGTGCGGTGTTGCTGCACAATTGGGGCCGCCACCTTCCTGGCCCGAGTCATAAGAGCGAGTGACTCAATGGCCAAGAATTTGTGGATTTCCCTTTGATTTTTTCAAAATTCTATCAATTAGTTTATGGACAAGTCGCCAAAAAATATGTATTTAAATGTGTTTACACATGTTTTGGCCTTGGCTGATTCCAACTGTTAATGAGCTGTCATCTCATCTGCCCTGTCTATATAAATGGCTGAAAGTCGTGCCATATTTTATGCATTTTATGAGAGCAGAAGCCAATTAACAACTGATTTTTTATCACACAAATTCTTGGGGGCGATATTTGATTCCATTAAACAGAAGCTTACTTTTGCAACTGTTTTATATAATTTTGTAGTAAAAGGTGGTAGATAATCAAAGCTATGTCTAAAATTCCACTCGCCTTTCTTGTAGGCCTTTTGGCTCGTATTAGCTATTTGCCTTATCTTTCCTAATGTGCGACTTCAACAAATAATAAAATTATCAGCCAAAGAAAATGCGTAGATTTCTACGTTGTCTTTGTTACACAAAGAGGGGGACGATTTATTGAATGGATTTTCATTCAAAAGGGTGTACAAAATTTGACACCTCACAAGTAATTTGTAGCAAGTGGCAGCACCAACAATGCTCAGTAAGGTTTGCCATTTCAACATGAATAACATGAATAAACTTATCAACTTTGAGAAATGTTGGTATGTCAAAATTGTCTTCAGCGAAGGAGCTCGTTTATGGCTTAATGCGTTTGTTAACAAACAGAATTTGGAATGTAACCTGCAAAAGTCTCAATTTACTCTGAAAAAAGACCAAGGTTCTGTGAACTGTTCAAGCCTCCGAACCGAACTGTAGGCTTTGTTTTTAAGTACACTTAAGAAAGCATATATCAAACATTAGTTACTTTAATCAACAGTTCAAACAGTTTATATTAAATAATCAAGAATGTTTTAAACTTATATTAAGTAAAAACTAGAGGAAAGTAAACTTCGGCTCGGCCGAAGTTTGTATAACCTTGCAGCACGTTTTTTAACTAATTTGAAGTACATTTCCACTGAAAACAAACAAGTTTTTCGCATAAAGACTGCTTTTCAGACTCTACTTTTCTATGACAGCTATACTATATAGATGTCCGATTTCGATCAAACTTAGGGGAATCATGTAAAAGCATAGCAAACTAGGAAATACAAAGTTTGGTGGCGTTTTCTTTGAAAACAAAAAAGTTTGTCTCACTAAAACTAGTTTCTCGACCGATCATTCATATGGCAGCTATAACCTATAGTCAACCGATTTTGACAAAACTTTGAAGAATTGTGTAAAGGCTTATAAAATAATTAAATGCCAATTTGAAGAGGTTTACATGGAAAACAAAAATGTTTTTCTTACTAAGACCATTTTTCTAACCCTACTTTTCTATGGCAGCTATACTATATAGATGTCTGATTTCGACCAAACTTAGCAGAATCATGGAGAAGCATTAAAAACTAGTAAGTACGGAGTTTAGAGACGTTTGCATTTAAAACAAAAGAGTTTTTCTTACTAGAATTAGTTTTTCGACCGATTGTTCCTATGACAGCTATATGTTATAGTCATCCGATTTTGACAAAACATTGAAGAATTGTGTAAAGGCTTATAAAATAATTAAATGCCAATTTGAAGAGGTTTACATGGAAAACAAAAAAGTTTCTCCTACTAAGACTATTTTCCTAACCTTACTTTTCTATGGCAGCTATACTATATAGATGTCCGATTTCGACCAAATTTGGCAGAATTATGGAGAAGCACTGAAAACTAGCAAATACAGAGTTCAGAGACGTTTGCATGGAAAACAAAAAAGTTTTTCTTACTAGAACTAGTTTTTCGACTGATCGTTCCTATGGCAGCTATATGTTATAGTCATCCGATTTTGACAAAACTTTGAAGAATTGTGTGAAAGCTTATAAAATAATTAAATGCCAATTTTAAAGAGGTTTACATGGAAAACAAAAGAGTTTTTCTTACTAAGACTATTTTTCTAACCCTACTTTTCTATGGCAGCTATACTATATAGATGTCCGATTTCGACCAAACTTGGCAGAATTATGGAGAAGCATTAAAAACTAGTAAATACGGAGTTTAGAGACGTTTGCATGGAAAACAAAAAAGTTTTTCTCACTAGAGCTAGTTTTTCAACCAATCGTTCCTATGGCAGCTATATGTTATAGTCATCCGATCCGGATTCTTCACACTTATTTCTATTCGTTGCCTTAGAGAAATAAGCCAAACAACCTTTTCATTTAAACAATCTCGTTAACGTAACCTGTTAACCTCCCATTCAGCTAAATTCAACTCATTCGATGGAAATTTATCAAGAAATTGCATAAATTTTTAATTTCAATTCAAACAGTTTCAAAAAAATAAAAACCAAAATAAAAAGTTCTTTTGAATATTTATGAAATGGATTAATAATGCATTTGCAATTTTTGGCACTTGATTTTAAATGAAAGGCTACAAACGAGTTTGGCTCGCTCTTAGCTCTCTCTCTCTCTATCTCAGTCTCTCGCCATAACAACAAGATGCAAATTAAATAAGTCCACAGAACAAAACACATCAAATAAATTCAAAAATACAACTAGAATGATTGCCCAAAACAATCCGCCACGTGCCGGGGCCATAACAAAACCCACAACAGCAACAGCAACAGCTGATTGGCATTCCCCAATAATAAATAAAACAAAACAAAATCAAACGACCATAAAAAGAAGGTGTCAAACAATAAGCACGCCAGCAATTTGGCACTCATAAACCATACAAGAAGTTCAAAGACTCTGCAATTAACATAAAGTTATTGTATAACAAACAAATAATCATTGTCATAAATGGAACCAATAGTGAATCCCCCTTCCTCCCTGTCTTCTTCAATTTAATTGACGTCACAATCTGGGCTGTGCGATTTGGAATTTGTCCAAGAACTGTTAACCCACATTGGAGGCCAAGTTGCCATAAGTGGACAGCGGCAGCAGGAAGCCAACAACAGAGCTGCATAGTGTAATTACCATATATGTATCTGGAGATCTTTTTATATACCCCTCGACATATTGTAGCAGCGCTTATATGGCGGCTGGTTTGCTGGTCCATGAAGTTGTTACAGGCAATGGCCAGTTATGAGCAAGCCAGATGAAAGCCATTTGGACAGCAAGGCGACTGGCCTAGGCTTTATTGAATCATCTGTAACGTGTAACCAAGTACGAGGGCTGTTTCATAAGTCAGCGATTTTTGTACGACAAATTGGCAAACTTGTAAAATTTCACTCTCATTTTGGCCAACCAGATTCCTACTGTCCCTATCTATTATCTGTCGAAATCCCAGTTAAGAGCAGGGTACATTTAAAAACAAGACCTTCAAGTAAAAAGAAAGATAATTCGTTTGCTGATTTGATGAGATTCCCACTGTCCCTATGCAGAAAACCACAGTTACAAACTAGAAAGTTCGCAAGCTCATTTGTATTACAGATAATCCTACTGTCCCTCTTTACTATCTAGAAACGCACAACCAAGGCATCGGGCCATTTAAAAAAGGACACTTCGTAAAATAGACAACCAGAAATTAAGCAAGTTCATTTGTATGAACAAGAATTCTACTGTCCCTATCTATCAATTAGCGAAAATCACAGCCAAGGGAAATGGAAAACCTTGTTTATTGTCTTTTTTATGAAAAGAAGGTTCGACTCATGTTGCACAACAAGACTCCTACTGTCCCTATCTACTATCTAGCGAAATCAGCGGGATATAAGCGTGGAGAGAAGACCAAACTGTCATTGTATTATTAAAAGGATACTTCAATTCAATTATTTTAATAAATTTAACTAACTAACTTATCAAGCTGACCTCGCCTATATGAAAAAATCGAGTTCCCAAAGAGCAGGGTCAATGGGGATGGCACATCTGTTACATATTTTTGGTGTATGCTTAAGCCAAATTACCAAGGAGTGTTGGACGACTCATCAACACGTCCAAATGATAAAAACAAATATTTAAATTCCGCCCGAAATATCCTAAAAACCCTGAAAATCAATTTCTTTTGACCCAAACAGAACAACATAAATGTAAAAATTTCAATTGTAAGTTTTAACACATTTCCTACACATTTACCAAGTCAAAATTTGTATCCTGTCCTTTCCATTCAGCTGGCCACCAGCTACCACACCCATTTGGCTTGCACTCAACTTGTTGTTTATGTTTGCCATTATCACAAGGAATTACCATTGTTATCCAGTTAAATCTAGTCATTACTCACACCGGTGCGCTATCAGGAATGGAATGAAAATATTGTATATGTATATGGAAACGGTACACAGATGCTGATAATACATTGTGCCAGCTGTTTTCACTATGACTTTCGTTTAATTTCTTTGGCTTTTTTGACGCCTATCAGTCACAATGAGTTGGGCAGTTAAATAATGCCGTCAGTTGGCTAAAATAGTCGTTGGGTCATTTGGCATTTGCTGGTGGCTATTTTAATCAATCATTTAAAATTGAATGAAAATGGAATGCACCAAAAGATAGTCTAGAAATAGCATATTTTACTAGATGGGGTGGCTCAACTTAGCTTTGTGATTCAGAGGGGTTGGCCATTGAATGAAATACACTACAAATTATCGGGTTAATATTTATACTTTTCTATACTTAAAGTTACCAATATTTTTCGCTCTTAGGGTGTTCTTTGATAAGGAACACATCAACATGCTTGAATCAAGAATCAAAGGTACCTAAAGGGTCAATTACCAAATTTCTTAGAATCGAAAACCAAAAAAAAAAATTATTTTTCGGTTTAAATTTGAATATTTTTCATCATTTGGACTAGTATTATTTTTTTCGGAAACTATTTCATATCAACTCAGGTAAATGGGCTTTTTGTGGACCAGAAAGATACTTTTTAACCAAAAGATAGGAAAAACTTTGAAATTTTGAAAACTTTCAAAAGAGAATATCAAAAAAATTATGTTCATCTTTACCTTTAAATTTTGGTGAATTTATGGTATTTGGTTATGGTACCTTGTTGCAGGAACATATTGCTTAAATTTTAAGCACTTTGGAACTTAAACCAAGAACATTTGGAACTTATTTTTGTAACTTTTCTTTGTAAAACCATTGAATTGTTTTAAGTTCCATTTGGACTAGACATATGTATAGGGATGTACAAATATTTATTAATTGATCAATTAATCTTAGATTTTTTGATAAAAGATATTATAGTATCAAAAAGATCCAATAACAGTTTAACAGTTTTGTTTAAAATGATAGAAAATAGATACCACAATGTTTCAAAGCATTCATATATTATAAAACCAGAGGAACCGCTCCTCGAACAGAACCTTAAACTTACTACCGAACCTTTCGCAGAATTTAAAGAGGTTTGCAACCTAATTTTTATTAGTATGGAAGTTCTGAAAGGATTATTAAACAAATCTAAAATTTTTTAGGCAAAACCGAAACTGTATTTTGCAGTTGAAAAAAAAAACACCAATGTTATCAAGAATAGTGTAATAGAGGATTTGGTTATATTAAATACACTTTTCTTACTTTTATTAAGTATGGAAAGATCATTAGAATTATCAAATAGTTTTGATTATTTCTCAACATAACCGAAACGGTCTAGAAACAAGTATTTTGCAGTGGGAAAAACCACAAATATTAGCAAAAAATAGTGTTTCTCATTTGTGGTGCAATTTTCTTACTTCGGAAACAATTTTATGAGTATGCAAAATGTTGATGTGAGTTGATATTGTTCTGTTTTTAAGAACCTTCCAAAACGGGAATAAAAATTTGACTGTTTTTGGATCTGGCTATAGGTGGAACACAGATGGTAGGGCTAGAATAGGGCTAATATTTATCTCTATCTCTGAAACAAGGCGAAACATCACAAAGTTATGTATAAATAAATTTCAAAATTATACCGAAGGTACATAGAGTATTATAAGTTTGTGCAAAAGTATGTAACAGTCAGAAGGAAGCATCTCCGACCCCATAAAGTATATATATTCTTGATCAGCATCAACAGCCGAGTCGATATAGCCATGTCCGTCTGTCCGTCTGTCTGTCTGTCTGTCCGTATGAACGCACAGATCTCAGAGATGGTAAGAGAACGAGGTTTGACATGTATGGGACATATGATTCTTATGTCTGCAGGCAGATCAAGTTTATTTTCAATTTTGGCCACGCCCCCTCCAGCCCCCGCAATTTAGAAAAAACGTCATATCTCCCACAGTTTTGAAGATAGATGGCTTGTTCCTTCTGGACATATTTAGTTATTAGAATAACTTATAGATCCGCCAAAGGAATGAAGAAGATCGGATGAACGGTTTTCGAGTTATGATCCAAAGACAAATTTTCTTGGTACAGATTATGTTATAGTCGGGCTTGACCGACTTTCTTTCTTGTTTTAGTTGAATTTTTGCCAAATTAAGAAAGTGAATAAAGGCAAATACTGCAAGTCTATGAAAATTAAGTCGAATTTCCTTCAAATTGAAGGCTCAAGTGTGCCTTGGGACACTTATTCAGATATTTTTATTTTCATAACTTAAACCTAAAGAGTGCTTTGCGTGCTCTTATTCATATATTTTCAGCTAAAATATATGAAGTAATTTCAAGTAAATCACCCAAAAAAAATATAAGTGACAAAATAATTTCCGTTACAATAACACCACAAAACAAAAAAAAAAACAACCCGCCGCCGCAAGTCAAAGACTTAATGACAAAACTTGTCAAGCACGCATACACCTACACCTCATACACATATGCACATACGTACATAAGTAAGTAGCATGGTGTATAGTTCTCTTGATAAAAAAAGAGCAACTTAAGTGACAACAAAGCGAATTGAACTCAAGAACAAGCAAACCACACACACCTGTCGGTCCCACCGGGGGGCAAAGGAGGGTGCTGGGGGAGTAAGCACAGAGCGACAGAGAGAGAGACAGCACAAGAGAGAAGCCGAACAGGCTGCCCAGACGGCTTATCAAGCAGCTTGAGCCTACTCTCTCTTGTCTAATGTGACGCCCTCTCATTTTAAACTACAGCAACTTCCATAAAACTGTAAAATGTTCCAAAAACCATGTACAAAATTAAACCAGCTGGCAACTCTGTGAGCTGGGAGAATCAGCTGCTCTCTCTCCTCCAACTTCAAATGGGCAGTTGCAGTTTGCAGTGGGCATTTCCTCTCTATGTATATAGGTTTGTTTGTATGTAAATGTATGCTCACTTTTTTTTTTTTTAATATCTTTTCACTTAGTATTTGCTTTAATTATTAGCTGGTATTTAATAACATTTTTTTTTTTGTTAATTCTCGATAATTGTAACACGAGCACTCGGCACATAGACTTCGATGCACAAATATGTATGCATATATATATATACTTTTCACACCTTGGCACACGCACACGCACACACGCACAGAGAGCCGCAGAATTGAGCACGCGACTGTTGATCGCCCCAGAATGCGCACATCTTACAGATACTTTTTCATTTACTTTTTACTTGTACTTTTCGGATTTGCTTTAACAAACAAAACTCTTGCCCGAGTTGCACAATTTAAATTTATTTTCTTTTTTTTTTTGTTGTTGCTCTTTTAGTTTGCAATTTAAAAATTTATTTCAATTCTTTCTCGGGCCGCTTTTGTTGTTGCTGTTGGTTGCTGTGTCGCACGCGTTTCAACCAAACACTTTGAATATCTGAGCGATACTGAAAACCAACACAGCACAAAATATCTGCTGAGGCATTGACTTGAGTTCGCCGAGTGCGGCGAATTCGCCTAAAATAAACAAAGCAAAGCACTCAAAATATGCTCGTGCTTTTGAGCTTTTCTTTTTACAGTTTATCGCGAGCGTTTAATGAACTCGCTCGCAGCACTCACTCTCTCCCTCTCTCTCTCTCTCTCTCTCGCGCTGTCTGTCTTTATTGCTTATTTTTGTTGTAGTGTTTTGTTCTTGCTTTCCTTTTGCAATTTCAAATGAAAACTGGAATGCAAACTGCTCGAATATGGGGAGCGGTTCGGTTCAGTGGTTCACACAGCTTTTGAACCGCTGCGGCGGCGGTTCGGTTCATTACATAGTTTTTGGGGCTACGATTTGATTTTTGAAGGCGCATACATATTATTGTGTGGTGCAGCGGGTAGTGTGTGTGCCTGCTGGGTTCGATACCGCCTCTGGACATCTAATGAACAAGTTCTTATTTTTAAAACTTACACACCCGGTCACCTTCACAAACTATTGGCGACAGCTTTGCCTTTCGCATTCGGCGCTAAACTGTGGCTATGAAAAAGTATCTCAAGCCTTAAAGTTTGTATTTGGCATTAAGCTGTGCGTCCCTTTTTATTGTGCGACAATCAGAAGTACACAAGCCAAGTGATTGAGAGAAGCTCGGCTTCTCTTTATTATTTCTTAAGTAAATATCTGACTTTTCGACTAGTTATAAAAACTACAAAGTCATAGAAAACATTTGAATACCTTTCTAATACATAATATTGATAACATGTTTCCCTAGAGGAAGTATCTTAGTCTGAAGGTAAGCTCTTTATGTCCTCAAAATTGTTAATGAATTGATCTGAACCGAACCGCTTGGTTTTTTGTTTGCTTTTCGGTTCGGCTCATCATTTTAAAAAGGTTTATCAGCTGAAATAAGCGGATGGGTTACATTTTGGTTCGGTTCATAGCCGATGTCTATACCCAAAAACGCTTTGAAATAGAAATTAGTCATTCAGCAAATGATATTTATATTGTGATATGGTCTAAGCGTGACCCTGTGTCACTAACCATCTTTTTATAAACCCTTTTCATACATGCAACGCAGTTTAAGGCCCCACAATAGAAAATAATCAAAAAATAATCATTTTCTTCCACAAATGGATTCGTTTTTGTTTCAAATCTTGTATAAATGGCTTGTAAATGCACCCTGTATACTGCAAATTCAGTCATAATTTCCCATTTAATCCAATCCAGAGCAATGCACATTGGTCAGAGGTTCCGAAAATATAGCCTAGAGACAAATTTTGCATGGTTTTAAACTCAAAAACACATGGACTTTGTAGCAGTACATTAACCATTTTACGAATTTTAATTAATCATTTCGAAAATGTTCAATAGCTATTACGGCGATATCAATTCATGGTCTATTTCCAATTATTGCTTTAGTCAGTTTCCACTGTTTATATGATGCCCCTACTTTGAGCGCTGTGTAGTCCTGTTGCAAATTTGAGAAAATTTGAATGATTCTCCAAGAACAATCAGCTGATTCTAGACATATATGTATTTCACTGTGAGACATATAATATTTAGTGCTTTTGTATCTCACTCAATACAACTGCAGCGACAGTGCCTTACTTTCTGTAGGGAAACATGTCTCAATCTTGTATGCCGGCTGCATTCAGTCCGAGTCAGATGGCCTTTGAGCCAAACAGAAACCAGTAAACGCTCAACGTTTGCCGTCAGCAACAGCTGGTCGCTAGGGAGGCTGATAAAAAGTTTCGATAAAAGTTTGCCCAGCCAAAAAGCTAAGCCAAAAGCTCGCCGGAAATTTACGATATTAGCCAAATGCGGAACTTTTGCTCAATGCCAAAGTGCCGGTACAAACAAAAACAGCAAACAGCAGACCAAAAAAAAAAAAGTTAACTCGACTTCTGGTCGAGTGGTGTGTTGTTGGTTTTGCACTCGGAATGTTTATGTTTTCGCGTCAAGCGGAATAGGAAATGACACGTGTGCGTGTACGTGTGGTGGGTGAGTGACTCCGCCTGGTGGCTTCCTGTTAAGTGTGTTGACAAAGCGTGCGACCCCTACTATCATTTGATCTTAGCCTGGCTTTACTGTACCCCCACACACACACACCAACGCACACCAACGCACACCAAATGCCACGCGATGGCAGCGACCATAAATTGTGTAAAGTTCTCCTAGCCACTTGGCTGAGAGAATTTGGTTTGGTTTTTGTTTGTTTGCCCCGTTGTTTGTTTGAAATTAATTAAAACTTTATTTGATTGTTTTAGGGGGTTCGTATAGTTTTTTTTTTTCTTTTGCTAGATATATAAATCATGCGACTTGTTAGCCAAAGCGCATTGAGGCTTATTGGGAAGCTTAATTAATATCAGTGACAATTGGAGAGAGGCAAAAGACAAACTGATTTGTGTATTGGCCTAGATTTGGTTCAAATTTACCTGTAGCCAAAAACGAACGTTTGAAGAACAAACGCTTATTGTTTGCCAACGTTCTTACAAATGAGCTTTTGGTGGCCAAACATTATGAGCTGCAAAAAGGTGAATTTATTTATAATTAACAAACAGCTGAACCTAATACAGAAAACGGTTTCCAATAAGCTACTTATTGGCTGTAATGACAGGATTAGCAGTTGGTGAACTGAAAAAACAGGTGTAAGTTTGGCTATCACTCACGGGGCATGGATTTAAAATGAGTTGTACGATCAATTCAATTCAATTGTATCAATTCTCGATAATTATAACTCAATTTCCATCATTCTTCATCAACTTTTAGTTTTCGATGTACATCAATCTTTTCTTTTTTTTTTTTTGGATATGAAGGCGGCAAACGAAAGCGCAGTTTAGGATGGAAAGTTACTGAGATTTTTGAGTACTGTGAATCAATGAAATTATCTGACAGGCGAAAATGTTGGATTTTATGTCAGTCTCTTTGCATTTTTCCTAGTTTGCTTGTTCTTTTGGTACTTTTTACGGAATTTAATGACTCTTCAGTCACGGTAAAGAGGTTAGGAGCAGTCTTGTATATGATCTGAAATAGTGTTTCACTAGATTTGTAATATATATATTATTGTACATATTTTTCTAACCTCTCTATATATTTATATTGCGTTTTAATGATTCGTCAGTCACAGCTGTATGACTTAAAATACGATTCTTTAGCTTCGTCTGCGTTTTTTTCATTTCTTAGTCTCCATCGCAACATTTTCGTCCCTAACTAGTTAATTATTTTGCTCCAGGGAACCAAAAAATATTTTTTTTGAAAATTAAAATTGTGATTTAAATTAAATTTAATTAAATAGTGTTTAAAATTTGCCTGTTTATTTTAGAACTTTTTTAAAATCCCAGAAATCTTTGGATTCAAGATGTGTTTGGATATGTTAAGCAGGATTTGTTGTTGCTTCAAGAACTCTCAGTGCCTAATATTAGCCTGTCTTAGACTAATTTAAGTAATTTATGTGCTTAGCCTTCAATTGATTCAGTGCTCGATACTGATACTTGATACTCAGTACTCGATACTCAGTACTTGATACTCAGAGCTTGATGTTCAGCACTGGATGCTCATTTTTCGACACTCAAGACGCGATAATCGATACTAATTTATCGATACTTAGTACTCGATACTGAATATTCAGTAATCAGAACTCATTAATAGGTACTCGATACTCAGTACTCAATTGTCGACATTCTAAACTCGATACTGCGTACTTGACACTAGGTTCGCGAAGCCTAATACTTGATACTTAGTACTTTAAGTTCAGTTCGTGACACTTAGATCTCCACACTAGGTCCTCCTTTTCGTTCTTGACACTCAGAACTTTATACTTAGTACTCGACAATAGGTTTTCGAAGCGCAGTACTCGATTCTCAATACCAGAAGCTCAGTTCTTGACACTCAGAACTCGATACTAAGTACTCGACACTAGGTTCTCGAAGCGCAGTAGTCGCTACTCTGTACTCGATGCATGGAGCTTGACACTCAGAACTCGACACTAGATTCTTAAAACACAGTACTCGATACCCAATACTCCATGCTCAGTTCTTGACACTCAGAACTTTATACTTAGAACTCGAAGCGTAGTACTCGATACTCAATACCAGAAGCTGAATTCTGGGCACTCAGAATTTAACACTTGATTCTCAAAGCGGAGTACTCGATGATTGGTTCTCGATACCAAGTTCTCGAAGCGCAGTACTCTCTACACTGTACTCAATGCGTAGATCTTGACACTCTGAACTCGACACTAGATTCTTGAAACGCAGTACTCGATACTCGGTACTCGAAGCTCAGTTCTTGACACACAAAACTCGATACTAAGTACTCAGTAAATTCCCGAGCCGCTGTATTCGAAACTCAATACTAGAAGCTCAGTTCTTGACACTTAGAACTCAACACTTGGTTCTTGAAACGGAGTACTCAATGTTTAGTACTCGATGCTCAGTTCTTGACACTCTGACCTCGATACTAAGTACTAGGTTCTCCAAAACGCACATTGACTTAAGTCGAATGCATCACTTTGGTACTTAATATCAATCATACAACCAATTTCAAGAGTCATTGGTTCTCTTTATAGAAATATTACATAAATATTGGAGGCTACATCATAATCTTTCAACATTTCAATCATTTTTAACCTTTTTTCAAGTCTTCAAAAGGTAACTTATGGTGTTTTTTGACTGAATCCAACCCTTTTTTCACACAGAGAGGTACGGTTTGAGTTTCTTTTTTGGAGGTCAAAGTGGATGTAGAAGATTTGGTTTAAGTTCCGAACTGATTCTGTATCTGATCACAGCCTTAGTTTGAACCGAACCTTTTTTGCTGAAAAGAGAAGGTACGGTTCAAGTTCAGCTAAGAGAGTTTTAAGGTTGAGCGAACAGCGGGCAGACTTATAAGAAACTTTGTCGTTATCAAAGATTTTGTTTGATGTACACAACATTTACTAAGAAAACTATAAAAAAAAAACGAGAAAGCCAAGCTAACTTCGTCGGTGCCGAAGTTTTTATACCCTTGCAAGTGCTCGCTTAAATATTTTCAAAAAAAAACTCTTTGTCCCATTTTCCGACCGATCGTTCGTATGGGAGCTATATGATATAGTCATCCGATTTGGACAAAAACTTGTAGAATTATGTAAAAGCACGAGAAACAAACAAATACAAAATTGCAGGAGGCTACCATTAAAAACAAAAAAGTTTTTTTAACTAAGACTGTTCTTCAGACCTATCTTTTGTATGGCAGCTATACCATATAGTTTTCCGATTTTAATAAAACTTGGTAGAATTATAAAAAAACATATAAAACCTACGATTACAAAGTTTGGAGACGTTTCCATTGAAAAGAAAAAAGTTTTTCATACTACTAAAACTAGTTTTCCGACCGATTGTTCCTATGGGAGCTATGAGATATAGTCATCCGATCCGGTCGGTTCCGACATATTAGTAGTGTGCAGCAAAAAGAAGACTCTGTGCAAAATTTCAGCTCGATAGCTTTAAAACTGAGAGACTAGTTCGCGTAGAAACAGACAGACGGACGGACGGACGGACAAAGCTCAATCGACTCAGCTCGTCACCCTGATCAAGAATATATATAGTTTATGGGGTCGGAAATGAATATTTCTATGGGTATAAAAACCAGACAAAGATATAGAAAACAGACAGACAGGTTCTGAACCGAATCAAACCGAACCGATAGCCGAATCAGCTTCTTTTTTAAATGCTTTTGGTTCGCTATATTGATCGCTTTACTGATACAGCGACTTAAATATAGTTTTAAAATTGAGTTTGATTGCTACAGGTTCATTTTCTATACCCTGTTTAAGTCTGGAATGATTCAAATATTGAGTCAAGAACACTTTTTTGTTGTTTAATTAGGGATTGCATCCAGCACTTCGGTATTTTTGCAACGTCACAATTCCTTAAGTAAATAGAAACACCTTAGCTTTGCTTTGATACTCATGAGCTGTAAATATTTCAGGATGCTGCAAGCTGGTCTTTAAGGAAGAATTGGTTAAATAACTGTCAAAAAAAATCCTCTTCATTTCCTTTAGATGAAAAATTGAAACACAACGAAAATCTTTAAGAATTTTTAATTTGGAAAATTGTTTATATCAAAGGTTTTTGTTCTTGGCTCCTGATTTAACTGCTGACATTTCGAATTTCAACTGCACAGATTCACTTCCAAATGGCTGCAAATGTTTTTGCAGACCCGCCAAATATCTTTGTGTCTGTGCTCATTAAATATTTGATGGCACAAAATCTTGGCTCCTTCACTAATAACTGACATTTTCATTCCCTTTGCCCTGCCCTGCACAAAGCAAGCTTCAAAAACAATGCCAAGCATAAAACGGCAATGACATTGAACTTTCAGAAATCTGCTTAGATTTAATAACCCATGATAAAATGTGGCAAAAGTTGGTAGATTTTTTTTTGTTTTTCTTAGAACCGAAATAATATTTAAAGTGAACTTACCGATTTTGCGTCGAGCTCGCCATAAAACCGGCGGTGCTGCATTGTTCGGTGAGGAAGCCATTTTCAGTATCTGTAAAAAATAAAAACAATTTCTCTATTTAATTCCAATTTCTGGTTAAAAATGTATTTTGCTGATTAATGGCTACGAATTCTGTCGAATAAAACCCAAATGACAGATACATCCGCCAGCAAAAAAAGCAAGACAAAGTTGCACAAAACTATTTATGAATCACTGTAAAAAAAAAAATATGCCAAAAATTAGCATAAAACGGAGCCGGAATCATTTGTCTCACACGCTTTGCTCTTATCAGCAGGTACTTATACTTATATACTCAAGATCCCTAGCATTATCAGCGACCTTGACTTTTTATCTCATCGTTTTTCATTCGTCATCCACTCTAAATGTCCAACGAACCGACCAGCAAATGTCAATGAACCATTTGGCAAGTGCCGAGGGACTTTTTCTAGTCAACTGTCAATTAAACTTAATTAAATTGAACAAAAATTATTTAATTTGTGCTTTTTGTTTAGTTTAGTTGTATTTTGTTGCCACGTTTTGATAACTTTGTAGCCAGGCCAAGTGACGAGGCGTGTGTTGCTTTCATTTATGGGCCCTGCCATGGCGCCTCCCCCCCCCCCCCCTTTTGTCAATGTGTCAATCAAAAATGTTTATGATTAGTTAAGTGGCATGCAGGCTGGACGAAGGTGAAGGCAGGGGAGGGCAGCAGCCAGAGATTATTACTGCGCATTCAATTGGCTTGGAACACAGGCAATTAGTGGTTACAACAAACAACAAAAGCCAGAAGAAAACGGCAAATGAAATGCAAACAGTTAGAAATTAAAAAAAAGAAAAGTCATTAGATAAGTCTCATGTGGAGATTCTGTGTGCAGCTGGCACTACAAGTATCTACAACACAAACTTGAGTTGTTTAGATGCACCAGGAAGTTGAAATCATGTAGAAAGCTTTGTTATACGGTCACACTGAATACTTGGAAAACCAGCAAAAAGGGTCAAGTCTGAGTTTAACAGATTTTGAACCTTCTAAAATTGGTTTACCAATATCTCTGATAAATTTTAATTAACACAACATTTGGAAGTTAATTTTCATAAAAATCATATTGATATATTCCGACTTCTTTTGGTGATCCAAAAGAGAAGCCTATCATATGCGATAAATTGAGACTCGAAAATGACTTTTAAATATGCTTAAAATGCGATTTAGTGAAAAACGACTAAAAAAGGACTCTCAAGTGACTCGAAACTGATTGGAAACTTATCAGAAGAACGGGTCAAAAGCGACTCTTCAAGAAGAATCGCGGCCAGGGTACCATTTTCTCCCGACAAAAGTATAATATCTGATCAGAAAAAGAGCCCATTTATGACTATTTTAATCAGACCGAGGACTCGAAAAAGACTCGAATGTGATCAAAAGTTTGATAACATGTTTGCTGGGTTGCTTTCCTTATAAATCGACCAATTCTTTGACGGATCGGTAAATAATGTAGATTATTCATATTCATAGAACTGTGGCAGGTAAGACAAGTATATACGCTTTATAGGGTCGAAGATGCTCCATTCCGGCTGTTACCTGTACTTTTGGTAAAGAGTTTCAAAGTGAATTCAAAGGTTTTCTGAAAATTTTGAGTACTAGCAAACAAGTTTAACCAAACCGTATAGCTGTCTAACTCAGGGATGACCACTGCCTATTCGCGCGAATTGCGTATTGCATTCGTATATGTTTTACGTGCGCATTTTTTCTTTCTTCTCTTTCTCTCTTTTGCCTGTTGCAAAATCGAAGACAACAACAAATAAGTAAGAGCCGTCTTTAGCATAGACTTCCTTATTGCCAATAAACTATTTTTATACACTTGTAAAGGGTATTATAATTTTGCCCAGAAGTTTGCAACGCATAGAAATATTCATTTCCGACCCTATAAACTATATATATTCTTGATCAGGGTGACGAGCTGAGTCGATTGAGCTTTGTCCGTCCGTCTGTCCGTCTGTCTGTCTGTTTCTACGCGAACTAGTCTCTCAGTTTGCTGCACACTACTAATATGTCGGAACCGACCGGATCGGATAACTATATCTTATAGCTCCCATAGGAACAATCGGTCGGAAAACTAGTTTTAGTATGAAAAACTTTTTTCTTTTCAATGGAAACGTCTCCAAATGTAATCGTAGGTTTTATATGTTTTTTTTATAATTCTACCAAGTTTTATTAAAATCGGACAACTATATGGATAGCTGCCATGCAAAAAATAGTACTGAACAAGAAAGAAAGTCGGTCAAGCCCGACTATAACATACTCTGTACCAAGAAAATTTGTCTTTTGATCATAACTCGAAAACCGTTCATCCGATCTTCTTTATTTCTTTGGCGGATCGATAAGTTATCCTAATAACTAAATATGTCCAGAAGGAACAAGCCATCTATCTTCAAAACTGTGGGAGATATGACGTTTTTTCCATATTGCGGGGGCGGGAGGGGGCGTGTCCAAAATTGAAAATAAACTTGATCTGCCTGCAGACATAAGAAGCATATGTCCCATACATGTCAAACCTCTATCTCTTACCATCTCTGAGATCTGTGCGTTCATACGGACAGACAGACAGACGGACAGACGGACGGACGGACAGACGGACAGACGGACATGGCTATATCGACTCGGCTGTTGATGCTGATCAAGAATATATATACTTTATGGGGTCGGAGATGCTTCCTTCTGGATGTTACATACTTTTGCACAAGAAAATATATATACTTTATTGGGTCGGAGAGGCTTCGTTCTGGCTGTTGCATACTTTTGCACAAACTTATAATACTCTATGTACCTACGGTACGGTACAGAGTATAAAAAGGGTAGAACAATATAGTTTATTTCAATTTAAGGCTGCATGATATATAGTAAATCAGTTTAGGTTTTGCCAGCTCGGGAACACGCCACATATGGCATGTCATTTCTAGATTAATGCCGCATATTTGTAGCGATTGCCCTTGTGACCTGTACATTTATTTGGCCAAAGGGCTAGAGCCAAGCTCCTCTCAATCACGTGGCTTGTGAACTTCTGATTTTTGAAAGGACCATGATGACAAATGCAAGTTTTACTGGAAACTGAATACGTTTGAATTGGTTAAAGTCAAGGGAATCGGAGGAATTAAGCATTCTTCTCTTTTAACCAGGGATGCAAAGCAATCTAATATAATTACTGGTTCGGTTCAGTGGTTCAGACAGTTTCTGAACCGCCGGTTCGGTTAATTACACGGTTTTTGGAACTGACTGAACTGCGGTTCCGGTTCGGTTCAGTGGTTCACAAAGGTACATTATGATTTCTATTGTCATGTGACTTTTGCACACTTTCAAATTGAATTCCTATAATCCATTTGAATATCTTTAAAACCCTTAGAAGAATCTCGCAAATTTATTGTGCCAGATTCGAAGGATTCGTGAATAAGATCCTAAAGGAATGATCTTTGAAAACAGAGAATGTCGGCCAGAAAAGATTAGAATAGAAAAGTATTAAAACTCTCCTGGTTAGCATTGAATTAAGGTGAATGTATTACAGAAAATTCCAAATATTGTCCACTAGAGGAAAGAATGTACATTGATGGTACGTATATTAAGAGATCGGAGGGCAATTACAGAAGACTTGCAGAGTTACTCGTTCTTAAATTTTCGTTAGGTCATCCTTAAAAGTTCCGGCATAGGTAAGAATGTAGAGAGTCGAACGATATGTAGAAAACTTGTCTTGGCGAAACGATTCAAATCCCCAAAATAACAATTATCATTGGCTAGAGGAAAGCGACTCCCGTCTTAAAACTCGTCAGAGCGCTGAACCGAACCGAACCGTTTTTATTTGTGGTTTCCGGTTCGGTTCAGCAATTCTTAAAGGAAGCCGGTTCGGTTTGTGGTTCGGTTCACCATCTGGAATAAGCGGTTCGGTTCGGTTCCCTGCTTTTAACGGACGCAAATCCTTGTCACTATCATATTTTTCATTAGCTTCCGCACAGTCACGAGGATTCCATAGCACAGTATCGGGACATGAAAATTTTGTAGCATAATGGTAAGAGTACCAACTTGAGGACTGAAGAACACTGGAAAATTAATGATTTTGTCTTCGTTTTCGATGCAAATGAAAATAATTCTAACACAATGTGAATTCAAATCGTCTACTTCGATTGTAATTCCGAGTGCGCTCAACCAATCGTGGTTCCGAAAATTTAAGCTTAGATTATTCCGTTGCCCAGCAGGCTAATCGTTTCGGTTCCGGTAATGGTTCAGCGATTTTGGTTTAATCTTTTTCTGTGTACTTTTCAGCTGTTTTTTTTTCAGATGCTATTTTGAAGCCAACTCTTCTCTTTTTATCGAAAACAACAACAAATGAAAAGCATGAAATAAACTTTCCGCTATATTGTTGATATAAAATTATCAAAATATTTGCAGTCTCAAGGCAAGCTCCTTGGGTACACGCACATATGCCCTTTCCTCCTCCAAAATATTAGCTGTCACTGTTTGTTTTGGTTGTTTGTGTGTTTTCTGTTTGTATTTTCAATTGGGAACGGGAATGGGAATGCATGCCAAATACTTTTCTTTCTTTCTTGTTTAAATGGGAAGAGTCACTCTTTGGGCATTTGGTTAAGTGCGTCGTTTGAATGCTGACATGCATGTCACTAAAGATAAGATATCGCCAGGCAGCATACATATATACATACATATCTGTTTTGTAGTATACTCTGGGCACATATTTGTTGTTTGCGCAGATTTGCGGGCACTGATAAAGCCGTGCAGTGTCTGTGTGTGGCATGTGCGCCTCTCAATGATATCACACTGGAAATGTGGGAGGTGCGGCTGACTGATTTGGCCATGGCCATCATCAGTAGAATGCTAAAAGCCACGCGTATACGCAATTAACATTAATGTGACGATTAACTGTGTAAATGCCTCACCCGGGGGGGGGGGGGCTGCAGTTTAATATTTTTAAGGTTTATTTTAAAGGCGGAACTCCCCCCTTTACAGACTGATTCATAAAAGATGGCGACATCTGCTGACACATTTTTCGGCCACAACCAGTTAATTAACAGGGCCCCGTCAATGACGTGCAGCAGCAGGTGACGCAGCCACACAAATCGCTGACGTCGCTGAAGTTTACACTGAAGAGGAAGTTTCATCAGAAGAAGCTTGGCAAGTGTGAAGTAGTTGTGATATTTGCAACTTTAACTAACATGCCTCAGTTGCTCATTACACTCCAAAGAAATGGTTCGAATTTGCTCCACTTTTTGTTTGGCTGATTGTTGACTTTTGATTTTATGCTTTGGTTGTTGTTTTTGTGGGTATTTTTTGAGTGGCTGCTTGAGACTGTCAAAAGATTTGCTTTACAGTTCAACGGAGCTCGTTAGCCGCATAACGGTGAAAAGGTACATGTTACGAGTAGATGGCCTGGTCATCAGATAAGACACTTCAGCGGACGGGCAGCACTTGATGTGTATGATGTGGCTGGAGTTAAGGTTGTGCAAAATCTACCATGAAGCAGCAGAGCTGCCGGGTTAACAGTTAGTTGATGAACACAAACTGCCAACTGGCAATTGAATTGTCATTGAAATTGATGAACAAAATTTATGACAAGCATTAAAAATGCAGCACCCAGTAACGCCGCCCTCATCATAAAACAATAAACAAGAAGAAGCAAAAACTTATAAATCGTACAATGACTTCCCTATGAATTCTGGCTGCTTGATATTTGAATTATTTCCTGATCGGAATCAATCACTCTGACATTTGTTGCTACGTGCTTGGCATTTTTAAACACACATTAAGTAAAAAGATTCGCAAATTTCTCAATTTTTTGTTCATTAATGTGGCTGCAACATTGTGTCCGCAACATTGTTGCCTTGTTCAAAGTGGTGCATGTTGCTAGCCTTTCAAAAATTTAGAAAATTAATAAAACACTCTCGTTTATTTTGCAACAAAATGTTCAAGTACAACAAATTAATAATTAATAAGCTACCATTCACATATCACGCAGTTGTTGACCGTTGTTGTTGTTGCCCCCCCAATGTTATCTTTCCGCCAAAAAACAAAATGCGTAATCATTCAAATAACCATAACAATAATAATAATAACAACAATTCACGTACTTTAAAACCATAAACCGTAAACAGAAATTTATGTGGCAGCAGTCAGAAGGCCCAAATACGCAGCAGCAGCAGCAGCAGCAGCTGATGATGGGTAAACAACAACCAAACTAGACAAATCAGCCAAGTCAACACGGCCAGAGAGTGAGGGGGCGGGGGGGAGGTACCAATGTTTCACAAATCAAAAATTCACACAAAAACCAAACAAATACAAAAAAAAAACTAGGTGAGATACGGTGGGCGTGTGACTTCAAACACCCACGCCCTTGAAATCATCAACCAACGTTTTTCCCCCCCCCCCCCACCAAGGCAAAGTCACACGCCGAATGTATCAACATTTGGCATTTAAATTCAAACCACAGAGATGCACAAACCGTTAACATTTATTGACAAATTCTGATGGATTTCGATTGTGTTCACATTTGTGAATTTCAATTTTCAGTGGCCCAATTCTGAAGAGGGAAACACTTAGCAACCCTTTCTATAGTTTTCTGCTTGGCTCCAGCTAAATCGTAATAAATCTTATCAAGACTTTTCCATTCTTTAGTTAATGGTCTTGCCATCTGCACCACCGGGTTTGTTGTATGTTTTGACAGAAAAACTAAGTAAGAAAGTCATATGCTCTGTACCAACGAAAGTGTATGCACAGTATGTAAGCAGCAGCAAACATTATTTTGCTCATAACTTGACCATTGCTGATCCCATCTTTACCATTCCTTTGGCAAATCTATAAATAATTATACTCTGTACCGTAGGTACATAGAGTATTATAAGTTTGTGCAAAAGTATGTAACATCCAGAAGGAAGCATCTCCGACCCCATAAAGTATATATATTCTTGATCAGCATCAACAGCCGAGTCGATATAGCCATGTCCGTCTGTCCGTCTGTCCGTATGAACGCACAGATCTCAGAGATGGTAAGAGATAGAGGTTTGACGTGTATGGGACATATGCTTCTTATGTCTGCAGGCAGATCAAGTTTATTTTCAATTTTGGCCACGCCCCCTCCCGCCCCCGCAATTTAGAAAAAACGTCATATCTCCCACAGTTTTGAAGATAGATGGCTTGTTCTTTCTGGACATATTTAGTTATTAGAATAACTTATCGATCCGCCAAAGGAATGAAGAAGATCGGATGAACGGTTTTCGAGTTATGATCAAAAGACAAATTTTCTTGGTACAGAGTATGTTATAGTCGAGCTTGACCGACTTTCTTTCTTGTTTTGATTATCAATTATGTACAAAAAAAAAGGTACGCACCTTCTAAAGGGTGATTTTTAAAGAGCTAGAGGAAAGTTTTTCAAAAAAAAACACATAAAATCCAGAAAAATTTATGAAATCTTTATTTGAATCGATACTACGGTCCATATAGTTTAATGTTTGAAGATTATTTCATGCAAATGTTGACCGTGACTGCGCCTCAAATGGTCCATCTGCTTAGTCCAATTTGGAAGAAGTACGGTCCAATAATGCCACCAGCCCATAAACCGCACCAAACTGTGACTTTTTCTGGATGCATTGGTAGCTTTTGCAATGCTTCTGGCTGATATTCACTCCAAAATCGTCAATTCTGCTTATTTACGTACCCATTGAGCCAAAAATCAGCTGAACACAATTTCGAGGGCAGGAGCGAGCGTGACGAAAATTGGAAATATAAACTTGATATGCCTGTAAGAATTTTTTCGTGTATCAATCCTCTTCCACTAGAGTGAAAATGCATCCTTCTGCCTTGTTTCCTACCGTCCGATTAGCCTCCTATCCACTCTTGGCAAGATCTTTGAGCAACGTATCTCTTGAAGAATGCTTGATGTACAATCTGATCTTGTAAAGACATACTATACCTAATATTCAGTCTGACTGAGAACAATTACATCAAGTACTCAACTACATTCTATTACACAGCAAGCCTTCGAAGCCCGCTAGAAGTTCCAGGTCTTTCTTTCGCCCCAACTATACCTTAAAGTCAAGAACCTTTGAGGTGGCACAGGATGGAGCGACGTCTCAGAAGCAAACCATTCATGCCGGTGTTCCACAGGGTAGCGAATTTGGCCCTAAGCTATACTTATATGCCCAGAGCCACTAGCATTTCAGACTAATACTTTAACGACCTGTTTGTCGTGCTACAAAATCATCTACTCAGCCACAGAAGCACTTCAGGGTTCTGTGGTTTTCAGCGACTACTGATGGAACATAATACAAATAAATATACACAGCCCAAAAGGGCAAGGCCTTGCTTCTCTTAATCTCTTGGCTGGTGTGCAACTAATTTTCGCACAAGAGAAAGGGACCTACAGTTTAATGCCCAACCCAAACGGCAAAGTTTGAGAAGCTTTGAAATGGCTAGTTACTTCAAAGCTAGCGCCAATAGCTAGCGAAGTTGACCGGCAGTGTAAGTTTTTTAAAGAAAAATCGTTTTCATTAGATGCTAAGAGGCGTGTTCGAACCCACGACCTCTTGCACAGCACACACACTACCTGCTGCACCTCAACCGGCTAGAAATATATAATAAGAATATGTAGCTTTCAACGAATTCTAAAATTCTTAAAAAGATCTAGATAGATATCTATGTATTAGTGAATGCTTTACTTTTTGAAAAGAAACCTCTATTTTAAATTTGGTTTTTTGACTCTTAACAGAAGTTTTGGTCATGTTTTTATATAAAGTGCATATTAGTATGTACTTTCAACCAGAATCGATAGTTTTCATCAGACACGGGAAATATTCATCATCATCCTTAGAATTTTTAGTGGTTCAGTATTGTCTCAATCATGTTTATTCAGTACAGATTTTTGGTCTTTAAAAGCAGTTTTATTAGTTTTAGGGATTCGTCAGTCACGGAAAATATTCATTACAATCCTTAGAATTTATTGTTTTGCAGTATTATCTCCATGAGGTTATTCAGCTAACATTTTTGGTCTTTAAAAGCATTTTTTTAAGTATTAGGGATTCGTCAGTCACGGCAAATGTTCAGCATCATCCTTGGTGTTTGTAGTGGTTAAGTATTGTCACAATCATGGGTATTCAGTACAGATTTTTGGTCTTTAAAAGCAGTTTTATTAGTTTTAGGGATTCGTCAGTCACGGAAAATATTCATTACAATCCTTAGAATTTATTGTTTTGCAGTATTATCTCCATGAGGTTATTCAGTTAACATTGTTGGTCGTTAAAAGCATTTTTGTAGGTATTAGGGATTCGTCAGTCACGGCAAATATTCAGCAACATCCTAGGTGTTTATCGTGGTTAAGTATATTCAAAGTTATGGTTATTCAGCTAGCATTTTTGGTCTTTAAAAGCAGTCTTATATATTAGGGATTCGTCAGTCACGGAAAATATTCATCGATATCCTTAAAATTTACCGTGGTAAGGTACAGTCACAATCATGAATATTCAGCTAACAGCTAACCGTCTATAAAAGCAGTTGTATAAGTATTAAGGATTCGACAGTCACGGAAAATATTTATCATCATCTTTAGAATCTATCGTGGTTCAGTATTTTCACCAGAAGGTTATTCAGTTAACATTTGTGGACTTTAAAATCAGTTTTATCTGCTGGTTTGGCTTAATCACCCACTTGAATGTCAGTATAATGTGTCTGCAATACCAATGTTTTATGCTCTTCGATGGTTTTTAGTAAATTAATGATTCATCAGTCACGGTAAATTGGTGTGAAATACATTACATTGACCTACTTTGCAAGCTGTTAACAATTTTTTGCATAAGTAGGGAATCTTTTAGCGACTGATTCAGGTCATAAGTTTACATAGTTGGATTTGAAGGTTTTAAAATACCTGAAAGCGGCTCTACAGAGTTTGGCTCTAAAGCCACTAATCAAGTCAGACGTCTAAGAATCAAGAAAAGTCTAAGATAGATAAAGAGTATCTCCCACCTTAAACAAAAGCTTATGAAAGCCTTTGCTTATCTTTGACTTTTACAGCTTAAGGCTAATCTCTACCGAAACGTGTATAAACTTACGTGGGCGACTGTTGAGCTGAACGATTCCAACGGGTAATCCAAAGGTATTGCTTTTTTTTGTTTATAATAAATTTGATTTGCTCTCTCACAAGTACTTAAAAAATATTAATTGACTTTTGTTTGATTCGGTATATATGATCTTTGTGTGTTTAAGTCATTAATTCACTCGACTGGCTGCGACTTTCATTTGAGAAATTCGCGTGTTTTTGTTTCGGTATGCGTTCCCTTTTTTTATTTGGTAAACAAGAGAGAAAAAACTGTCTCTGTGTAGAGTAATAAATTATGAAACAACTGAGGCAGAAATATATACTTTTTTTTTCTTTAAAAAATGATTATTAATCATGCGCAAGAGTTTCGTTTTTTATTTTTATTTTTTGTTAAATATTTTTTGCGCCAGGCCAAGTGGAAATTTGTGCTGGCTTGGTGGTATTAGGGTAGCTGGAAGGGGCTTTGCCTTCTTTTAATTTTCTGTGTTTTGTTGGGCAACATTTCTTTACACTCAAAACACAAGCACAAACTACAATACGAATGAATATACACACACACACGCTCACTCACACTCACAGAGAGACACGGCAGCAAAAGCAGCGGCTATAAATCTGATGCGGCGATTGGTAAACTCAGCTACTTTTTGCTCTTTCCACTTCACAGCAGTTTTCCTATTTTTCTATATATTTTGGGGCTACTTTTTCCCCCCTTCAGCACTACACTTTATACAATCGGCTCAGATCAGATCATCTTTATCATCGACGTGAGTAATTTCCACTTTCGGCGTGACTTTTGGCTGTAACCAAAAACCGAACTGTACGCGACGAGCGGTGAGCGTGAACTGAAAACTGAAACGTTGGATTGTTGGATGATCGACCCAGAGAGGGAGAGAGTGAGAGAGGAAGAAAGAGAGCGCCACGGAGAGCATGCGCCTGAACCACACTGATTCAGATCCAGCCTGCTTTTTATGTTCTTTGGTCTTTTAATTCCTTTTTGGTGCTGCCTTTTTGGCACCTAACGGGTACAAAGTCCAAGTTTGGGGAACTGCATTTCTCTCCAGGGCAGCACATGGCCCAAAAGGCCATGGTGTGTGTGTGTGTCTGAGTGTGCTTGTAGATTACCACATTGCATCCAGATTTCTGGTTTGCCTTCACACTTTACCTATTGGTAAGTGTAACTCGCTCACCGTGCTAAATAAAACCAATTCTCGCTGGGTTTTTGGTTTGGAACTCACTTGGGCGTCTGAGCATAGTGAATTTGCTCTTAGGTAGGTCAAACAATGTACTTTACTTATGTACTTTGTTGTTATACTCTGTACCGAAGGTACATAGAGTATAATAAGTTTGTGCAAAAGTATGTAACATCCAGAAGGAAGCATCTCCGACCCCATAAAGTATATATATTCTTGATCAGCATCAACAGCCGAGTCGATATAGCCATGTCCGTCTGTCCGTCTGTCCGTCCGTATGAACGCACAGATCTCAGAGATGGTAAGAGATAGAGGTTTGACGTGTATGGGACATATGCTTCTTATGTCTGCAGGCAGATCAAGTTTATTTTCAATTTTGGCCACGCCCCCTCCCGCCCCCGCAATTTAGAAAAAACGTCATATCTCCCACAGTTTTGAAGATAGATGGCTTGTTCCTTCTGGACATATTTAGTTATTAGAATAACTTATCGATCCGCCAAAGGAATGAAGAAGATCGGATGAACGGTTTTCGAGTTATGATCAAAAGACAAATTTTCTTGGTACAGAGTATGTTATAGTCGGGCTTGACCGACTTTCTTTCTTGTTTTGTATCTAGATTTTCTTAAAGTTCGTATACTTTATCCAATATAAGGTGTAAAGTCAGGGCTGCAAAACGGTTTTGAACCGAACCGTTTCGTGCCTAGAACTCCGACTTAACCTGAACTCAACCTCTTTTGAAATACCTTCAGAACCTTAAAATTCAGTTTCTCTGAGCAAAAAATGGTAGACATCCGAACTTCAACTGTTTCTGATTCTTAAAATGGGTAGAAAAGTGGAATATAAAAAAAAAATTCCGAACTGTTTTTAAGATCCTCGACTCCAAAGCTTTTTTTTATGATTCACAAAAGCAAGAGCTTAACCATACAATGGTAATGTTAAAAGTAAAAACTACGAATTGGAACTTTACTTAATAGTAAAATATATTTAGAATTTTCTCTTAGGTTCATTTCATTCATTCATCATTTTCGACCCCTAATTGAGCCGATTCCCTTATGGTTTGGGTAGTGGTTTTAGGAGGAAAGCGACTTTTAGATCACATGGAATTAAATGAACTACTAAAATTTAGTAATATTTAGTAACTAAATAAATGTATTGTACGCACTTTTTATACTTTTACAGAAGGTATTTTAAAGTTGTCCGGATGTTTGTAGCCCGTAGAACGAAGCATCTTCGACCCCATAAAGCATATACATATATATCTTAATCTAGTGAATATAGCACAGATCTTAGAGATGGTAAAGGATAGAGGTTCGATGTAAATGGGACAACATCTTCCTATACAGGGTGTGCCATATAAAGTGTCGGTATGGCAACACTGAATAACTTTGACATTTAGCAACCGATTGCTTTTGTTAGACTTGTTTTGGAAACATCAATCTAGTACAATTTTGACCATGGAACGCTTCACACCAAAACAACGTGCCGAAATAGTGACGCTGTTCATCGAAAATAATCGTTCAATTGTGCTAACAAATTTTGATGACCGATGAGGCCCATTTCACGCTTTCTGGTGGTGTTAATAAGCAAAATTGTCGCATATGGGGCACGGAAAATCCACACCGCATCCATGAAATACCTTTACACGTCCCTGGACGCCTGGTATCAAAAAGAGGCGATATTGACTGGCCACCCAGATCTCCAGATTTGACCGCCCCAGACTCCTTTTTGTGGGGCTATTTAAAAAGCAAGGTTTACGCCAGCGATCCACAGACCATTGAAGAGCTTAAGGCCAACATTCGTGCCGAAATCGCCACTTTATCGACTGAGACGCTCGAAAAAGTGATGGAAAATGCCGCAAAAAGGGCACATTTTGTTGTGGCCAATAAAGGCGGCCACTTGATTGATGTTGTGTTCAAAAAGTAGTCGAAATAAATCAATCAAGATCAACATATAGCAATCGGTTGTTTGTTTTTATATTTATTCAGTGTTGCCATACCGACACTTTAGATGGCGCACCCTGTATTTCGGTAATATCATATTGATACAGAACTGTATCAAATTGATACAATTTTGATACTTTTGCTGCAAGCTCATATCAATTTGATATTTCAATTGTTGAACTTGTTGTCTCATTTTGTTTCTAGATTTGATCAACTTGATGTGCTTTCTTATCAAATTTTCCCTAAAAGTAAGACAAAAAGTAGATAGAAGGTACAGGTACATTCTGGACATAGTTAGTTAACAGTATTCTTTATCGATCCACCAAAGGAATGAAGAAGATCGGAGGACCAATAGTCGAGTTATATGAAAAACCAGCATTATTGCTGGGCAGCACTGGGAACAACGATGGGCAGCACTTTACACACCTTAACACTTTTTGAGATATATACAAACTTTGGGAGCCTACTTTGACCGACTTTCTAACTTGTTTATGCAAATTCTATATCTTTTGCTTTATAATTGGGCGTTTAATGTTGCTTGGTAAGACCTAAGAAGATGCAAATTCGAAATTATTCAAATCAAATGCATAATATACAATGATAACCCGGATTTCCAAGACTAACTCATTCTTAATCGTCGTTTTCTGGGCCAACCATGAAAGCTTATGCTCTCCACACCTAAACGGAGCCAAATCATTTTTTCGTTTCGTTGAGCTATTAACCTTTCCGTTTTTGACGTTGATGTACAATTTTTTTTCTTCTGCTTTATATCTTTTTGGGTCATGAAACAAAACCAAAAATTGTGCAAATGAAAAAAATTGCAAAGATTTCACAAGATTTTTAAACAAAAAACCGCAAAAACCATAACATAGAAACTAGTGGTGTGATTTCGTTAAATGGATATCTGTGTACATACTTATGTTTATGTGCTATCTAACAGCCGCAAATTGATCCTAACAATTAGCAGCTTCACAACATTTGCCACGATTAGTGTTAGTCACAGACAATTGGCAACTGACGAAATAGAAACAGAAAACTTTTGTTTATTTGCATATTGTAAGGCGAAGGAAAACGAAAAACTCAATTGGGAAACATTTGCCAGGTAAGTGGGGCGACACTTGTGCTTGTGCTGAGCCATATTGCCCAAAACAGACACGACATGTGGCTGTGGCTGCGGCTGTGGCATTGGCCCTGCCAGCAACGAAATCAAATAGAATACAAAATAAATATACGAATTTAAACCACATTGTCACCAGGCGAAAGAATAAACAAAAGAAATTCGCTTTATATCAGACAATGGACTCGTGTCTCGTGTCCCAACTAAAAAAAAAAAAGAAAACATTGATGAACGGCAAATAAACTAGTGAAATTATGGCAAACAAAATCTTGAGTTATGGCTACCATTCAACATAAATTACTTTACATCAAAACACACAACGTGCGCCAATTGTTTGGCCAATGCCAGCTGGTACTTCAGTTGATTGAACCTCATATTACGTATACGTAGTATTTGATTCAATTAGAATTTGGCTGCAATTTGTTTTACTTGATTTTCGTGTATGCTTAGGCTAACGCCATCAAAAGTGATTACTGGACAGTTTGTGTGTAAACTTTGGTTTTTATACCCTTGCAGAGGGTATAGTAAAATTGTCCAGATGTTTGTAACGCATAGAAGGAAGCTTTACCGACCACATAAAGTATATATATTCTTGATCAGCAGGACAAGCAGACAGCTATCGCGACCAAACTTTGCACAAAGACTTCTGGCACAAATACGCTGCACCATTGTCGGAACAGGCCGGTTTGGATTACTATAACATATAGCCGCCATAGGAACGATCGGTCGAGAAACTAGTTTTAGTGAGAAAAACTTTTTTGTTGTCAAAGGAAACGTCACCAAACTTTGTATATCTTAGTTTGCTATGCTTTTCCATATATCCACTTAGTTTGGTCGATATCGAACATCTATATAGTATAGCTGCCATATAGAAGTAGAGTCAGAAAGGTAGTCTTTGTGAGAAAAACTTTTTTTTTCAGTGGAAATGTCCTTCAAATGAGTTAGTAAAACGTGCTGCAAAGGTATACAAACTTTGGCCTAGCCGCTTCAGCTCTTTTGGATGAAAGTGACAGAGCCATTTAACATTAAATCGATGTTTTGATATCCAAAATATAATGGATATTAAACAAGAAAGAAAATCGGTCAAGCCCGACTATAACATACTCTGTACCAACGAAATTATACGTTCAGCATAAATTTAGATGCTGCAGTATCAGCTGAAAGCAGCGATGCTACTGCGCTGCAGCAGCGAACATTCTTTTGATCATAACTTGGCAACCGTTCATCCGATCTTCACCATTCCTTTGGCGGATCGATAAGTTATTAGCTGATTACTTAATATGTCCAGAAGAAACGAACCATCTATCTTTAAAACTGTGGGAGATATGACGTTTTTTCTAAATTGCGGGGGCGGCAGGGGGCGTGGCCAATATTGAAAATAAACTTAATGCTGCCTGCAGACATAAGCAGCATATGTCCCATACATGTCAAACCTCTATCTCATACCATCTCTGATCTCTGTGCGTTCATCCGGACAGACAGACGGTCATGACTCGGCTGTTGATGCTGATCAAGAATATATAGTACATACTTTATAGGGTCGGAGATCTTTCCTTCTGGCTGTGACATACTTTTGCACAAACTTAATATGCTCTATGTACTTACGGTACAGAGTATAACAAGAAAGAAAGTCGGTCAAGCCCGACTATAACATACTCTGTACCAAGAAAATTTGTCTTTTGATCATAACTCGAAAACCGTTCATCCGATCTTCTCCATTCCTTTGGCACATCCATAAGTTATCCTGCTAACTTAATATGTCCAAAAGGAACAAGCCATCTATCTCCAAAACTGTGGGAGATATGGCATTTTTTCTAAATTGCGGGGGCGGACGGGGGCGTGGCCAAAATTGAAAATAAACTTGATCTGCCTGCAGACATAAGAAGCATATGTCCCATACATGTCAAACCTCTATCTCTTACCATCTCTGAAATCTGTGCGTTCATACGGACATGGCTATATCGACTCGACTGTTGATGCCGATCAAGAATATATATACTTTATAGGGCCGGAGATGCTTCCTTCTGGCTGTTACATACTTTTGCACAAACTTATGATACTCTATGTACCTACGGTACAGAGTATAAAAAGTAGTCTTAGTAAGAAAAACTTGTTTGTTTTCAGTGGAAATGTCCTTCAAGTGAGTAAGAAAATCGTGCTGCAACGGTACCCAAACTTCGGCCTCGCCAAAGTTAACTATCCTCTGGTTTGTTGATATTAAAAAATTAATTTTTCATATCCTTTGGATGATTTTAAGCTGCTTCGGATGAAAATGTAAGAGCCATTTAACATAAAATCAATGTTTTGATTCCCAAATTGAATGGATAATAGAAAATATCCATTCCAAAATCATCCAATGTATATTTTTAATATCCTTTTTCGACTCTGTGTAATAATGAGTACCAAATGTAGCTTAGGTCAAGAATTTCACAAACAAAACCTTGGATACAACAAAAGATTATGAACTAGATTCCATTCCATTCAGTTCTTACGAAAGAAGTAGAACAATACATCCAATTTTTTCCCACTTTTAAGATTGAATTTCAAATCTCACTGCCCAATTACCTTTAAGTTTACTGACAGTTCCAAACACGTCTAGACTGAAAACAAAACACACGTATATATCTTCTACACATTATCTTTGCCATTACAATAGTCCGTACCAATTTGCATTTCCCCCTTGCAACAACAAAAATTTCACTGTCAATAACGGTCACGTTTTCTCATCGAACTACACAAATGCATTGTCGATGCGAGTGCCATCTAAGTGTTATATCAACAATGAGGCAAAGGCACAGGGCAAAAAACAATTGACCAACACATCGCAACAAAACACAACAACAACAACAATGACGACAGAAACAAATTAAAGCCAAGATAATCAACAGAGAACGGGACATTTGTAATGCAAATGCAAACGGAGAATGCAGAATACAACGCAAAACATCAGCTGGGGAGATGAGAAAACACAACGAGGTGTTAATCGAATGCGCCGTGCCTTGCGACAACAATAAGCAGCGAAGAGTGAGCGGGTCGGGTGAGCGGGCAATCAAGTAGACTAAAGTGTAAGCAATAGTTGCGAGGAGTTGAACTTGGCGGACAAGTCAGGGTTAAATGAATTCTCGAATGCAATAAATGACGGAAATTTTCAACAACTTTACGACAAATTGACACTCACATGAATTCCGGAAATTGTTGCACAGTTTTTGGAATTTGCAAAAATTAATTAACTTGACTCGATGACAAATCAATCGTATTTGCTTAATGACATTTTGCTTCATCAATTGCCTGAATTTAGTCATTTGAATTAATTCCTTAGTTATTACTCATATGCAAAACGTTAACTGTTTGGCAAATAAAAATATTACTCATACGCCATGTAAGTGAACCAAGAAGCTGTAGTTGAATGGTGAATGTATTGACTTAGCAGGGACACAAACCGCTATAACGTAATGTGTTACGTAAAGCTTGAAGCACAAAAGTTTAAGTCGCGAAGTAAAGCAAAATTCAGAAAATTTTAAACAAAAGCTTTGGGTTCAAGGAATTAGGTAGAAAAGACAAAAAGAGTGCAGTTCCTGAACCCCTTGAACCCTTTTTGAAAAAAACGATATTAAACAATCTCCATTGGCTGATATCGGTATTCTTTTGGAATGAATATTTTGTATATCCATCCAGTTCATGTATTTTGGCACACATTTATTACTGTAGCCGGGTTAGAGTTGGCTTGCTTAAACAGAGAAACTTAAGAGTGCGGGCTATGATAGTAATAAATTTTGCTTCAATTCTATCAGTCTTTGCTGTGTGCAGAGCTAAGTGAAATTATGTATAAGAAAGTTTTGTAGGAACTTTGATGAAACGTTAGGAAATTTCAGTACTCAATTTTGCTTCAATTCTATCAGTCTTTGCTGTGTGCAGAGCTAAGTGAAATTATGTATAAGAAAGTTTTGTATGAACTGTGATTTTAAAGCTAAGAAAATGGTTTATCTAATGAAACGTTAGGATATTTCAGTACTCAATTTTGCTTCAATTTTATCAGTCTTTGCAGAGTGCAGAGCTAAGTGAAATTATGTATAAGAAAGTTTTTTTTGTATGAACTTTTATTTTAAAGCTAAGAAATGGTTTATCTAGTGAATCGTTAGGATATTTCAGTACTCAATTTTGCTTCAATTCTATCAGTCTTGGCTGTGTGCAGAGCTAGGTGAAATTATGTATAAGAAAGTTTTGTAGGAACTTTGATTTTAAAGCTAAGAAAATGGTTTATCTAATGAAACGTTAGGAAATTTCAGTACTCAATTTTGCTTCAATTCTATCAGTCTTTTCAGTGTGCAGAGCTAAGTGAAATTATGTATAAGAAAGTTTTGTAGGAACTTTGATTTTAAAGCTAAGAAAATGTTTTATCTAATGAAACGTTAGGCAATTTCAGTACTCAATTTTGCTTTAATTTTATCAGTCTTTGCTGGATGCAGAGCTAAGTGAAATTATCGTTAGAAGATTTTGTATGAACTTTGATTTTAAAGCTAAGAAATGGTTTATCTGGTGAAACGTTAGGATATTTCAGTACTCAATTTTGCTTCAATTCTATCAGTCTTTGCTGTGTGCAGAGCTAAGTGAAATTATGTATAAGAAAGTTGTGTATGAACTTTGATTTTAAAGCTAAGAAATGGTTTATCTAACGAAACGCTAAGAAATTGCAGTTGACTTTTGGCTTCGGGCTGAACCTTAAAGTATCGTATTAGATTGTAACTGTTCTGCCTTACTGTAAACATACAGAGATTTCAGTGTGTTGCCCCAAAATGTGAAAATTTTTATAGAATTTGATTTTAATTTTGAAGAAATGTTGAATCTTTTATCGATATACGAATGCAGTTTGATGGGTCAGTTTTAAACATACAGAGATTTCAGTGTGTTGCCCCAAAATGTGACAGGTTTATATAGAAATTGAATTTGATTTTGAATAAATGTTGAATCTTCTATCGATATGCGAATGCAGTTTGATGGGTCAGTGACTTTTTGTCGCGAAATGGTCTGTTTTCAATGGCAACTACATCATGATACAACAATAAAGGTAAGGCGGCGTCAGTGTGAGTTTTCTGCAAAGTACCTTTACGTTCAGTGCTGCGCGAACTCTTGAAGCGTGAGCTTTTGGCAATAGTACGCATCACACTGACTTCGCCTTACCTTTATTGTTGCATCATGAACTACATAACGCAATTTGCTTCAAATTTCATAGCATTCTATTGTATCTAACAAAATATCACAGCCACTTTTCGGTAATAAATATTTCCCTCAAATATATTTCTAAATTTATTCTCTCCTTAATCCTTTTCCAATCTAATGACAATTATATTCCTTTTTTTGCACAAAAATAAACTTGAATAATCCCTTAGCTTTTAAGCTGAGCCAAGCCTTTTGTGCTTAGGGGAATCTTTTAACTTTTAATGACAATTTTAACACACAACAAAAAGTGACGAAAAAGAAACTTTTTGTCGCATGGACAAATTAAAAATAAGCTAAAAGGCATGAGAAGGCGCAGTCGGCCATTAAAAAGTTGTGTGCTATAAATTTGCATATTAATGCCGCAGTGACCTATTTTGCAGTCTGCAACAAGTTGGAACAAATCTCGAGTGCCTCTTTTTGGATGGGAAAATGATTGGCCAATTTGGGATTTTATCACCTAGCGATTTCAACAAAGAGGGCATTTTAAATTGCCAGCAGCATTGTATTTAATTTGTTTTGTTTTGTTTTGGTTTGGTTTGGTTTTTTTATTCTCTGGATGTTCCATGGTGTCTCCGTTGAGCACAAGGCCACAGGTGGTTTTTGGTGTCGCCCTCTTTGCACGGGGGCTTATTTTGTTGCCACTCCGGTCATTTGGAGGGGTCAACATTTTGTCTTTATGGTCACGTAGGATGGAGCCATCTACGTGACGGCATGAAGAAAGTTGAATGACTTCTGTGAAGGACTTGAAGATGAGATTTACATAAATGCCAACATAAAAAGGTGGCAATAAAACTCAAATTTTGCATATGTGTGTTGTTTTGATTGCTTTAAGAGCGAAACAAATGAAAAGGAAAGTCCAATTATTGATGATAAATAGCTTATGAAAATTTTAAGCCAGGTTTGAAAGACATTACGAAACGATTGGTCGACTCCAAAATTCGGAATTATTTTGGATACACATACACATAGCAAACAAAGGTGCACAAGGCCTATGCGCGCACGTCTTTTATTTGTAAATTGTTGTTTTGATCATAGCCATGGGACTTAAAGCTTACTGCGAGTTCATCACAGGAAATCACATTTTTTCTGGAGCTGGAAACAAAATCAAATGAAACTAGAAATTCTCCTATGAAATCTGTCCTAACCCTTTACATGGTGGTGATGCAGATCTGCATCATACCGAATTAATACAATTATTTTCTAGTGTGGATTATAAAATTGTCAAACATGAATTTGATGCAGTTCAGCAACATTCCTTTTTTATATAATATTAAAAGTGTTGGTAACCCTAAATTATGTCGATAACTCAACAGCTGATCACTTTTCCCGCCAATTTTGTGAATGTGGTAAACTCAATTGGTTGCGCAGTTTCTCATTAATCTACATTTTAATCATTTCTATGAAATCCATTGGTTTGATTTGCAAAAAACAAAATTGTGCTAGTTCAGAATAGTTCAAAAAATATATAAAAAGCTACTTTACGAGAGAAAATTGATTAGCAGAATTTCAGGAATTTTAGAAAGGTTTTTAGGAATCGTTTTCGTAAGGACGATCTAGGATTCGTGGATCTTTGAAATTCATATCAGTTAACCTTTGTGGCCGTTTCACTAAAAATATGAAGTGAAATATTTTTTAGGTCCACCCATTTTAACTTGAGGTTTAAAGGGCTAAGGCTATTCACCCTAAAATTAAGAAAAATATTTTCTCATTTATGGAAAACTTTCAAAGTTTCAGAAAAATTTTCCATAAATAAGAAAAAGTTTTCTTAATTTTAGAGTGAATCGCCTTCTGACGGATTTCATAGGAGAATTTCTAGTTTTCAGGGCGAATTGTTTTACCAGTGTATGTGATGGTAGATTTGGTTGTTGGCGACATATGTTATTGTTTGAATAACAACCGTAAGCTGTCTCTGGGCACTTCTGATTTATATTAAAGAATACCCAAAGCTATAACAAATCTTTAACAGAATTTTGTACCTAAATATAAAATCAAATATTGCTCGAAAACTTTTGAATCTGTTTCTCCACAGAGGAGAAGAAGTATAAACCGAGAAAGCGTATTCCCTGGGTGGTGTGGGGGTATTGTGTTAAATTCTTCATTCTGAAAAACTTATAACAACTTTAATTTTGAACTTTACCACCTTACCTTGCTGGGATTCGAGCTCTGGTCCTGCGGTAGTAATTACACACAAGTGACAAGGCGTCTTATCGTTGTCCGCCATTGTTAGTACGAGCGGTCTAAAGAACCCAGTCATTTCAACTGGCAAAATTTATAGTCCTAGTCCTTTTTGTCACCTAAATATAAAGTCACTTTTCTTAACATTCGTAATGTCGTAGCATAAGTTTAAGCTTCCAGCGGACGTGGGTCAGAGAAATCGATTGACAAGTTTTGAAAACTAAGTTCTGAGTTCAAACTCAAGAGATCAGATCTCCATAACACCTTCAAATAACAGGGCTTTAATCCTCTGAAATTCTAAAGAAGGTTCGAGACTGGGGTTCGAGCCCGTTGGGCCTTGTTCACGACATCTTAAGTCGTAAAGACATTTTTTGGTTAAAATAGTTAAAACGAGAAAGCAAAGCTAACTTTGCCTGTGCCGAAGTTTTTATACCCTTGCAAGTGCTTGCTTAAATATGTTCAAAAAAAAACTCGTTTTCCCATTTTTCGACCGATCATTCGTATGGCAGCTATATGATATAGTCATCCGATTTGGAAAAAAATTTGAAAAATTATGTAAAAGCATGCAAAACAAACAAATACAAAATTGCAGGATGCTACCATTAAAAACCAAAAAGTTTTTCTAACTAAGACTGTTTTTCAAAGCTATCTTTTGTATGGCAGCTATACTATATAGTTGTCCGATTTTAATAAAACTTGGTAGAATTATAAAAAAACATAGAAAACCTACGATTACAAAGTTTGGAGACGATTTCATTGAAAAGAAAAAAGTTTTTCATACTAAAACTAGTTTTCCGACCGATTCTTATTATGGGAGCTATGAGATATAGTCATCCAATCCGGTCGGTTTCGACATATTAGTAGTATGCAGCAAAAATAAGGTTCTATGCAAAGTTTCAGCTCGATAGCTTTAAAACTGAGAGACTAGTTGAGTAGAAACAGACAGACAGACGGACAGACGGACGGACAAAGCTAAATCGACTCAGCTCGTCACCCTGATCCAAAATACATATAGTTTATGGGGTCAGAAAGAAATGAATATTTCTATGCGTTGCAAACTTCTGGTCAAAATTATAATACCCTTTGCAAGGGTATAAAAACGTCCGGCTAAAAATGCTATTAAAACATTAACCTACTCTACCTAACCTTCGATACGTAAATTTGTTTTGCTTTTATTCATTTCAAAATCGTAAGATAAAATATCGTTTTTAAATCATAATGCTGCGATTCAGCACTATAATATTATCTAATGTTCGATCAATAAATTTTAATAGTTTCTGTAGATCTATAACAAAACTGACTAAAGGTATTCTTCAAACCGAACCTTTTTCAAGGTTTACTTTACGGTTTGATGGGCCCAAAAACCCTTTGAAAAATATTTGATTAAAAGATCTTCAAACTTCATTGAGTTCAAATTTTAAACGAAATTCTGGAAAATATTTATGATTTAAGGCACCTTGATAGGCGTGATATATCGATGTAGCACAGAAAACCATCATATCATTAAATGTACCTCCGTTTTTTGAACACAAAGATGAGATTACTTGTAAGTTTCAGCATATTTTCGTATAAAACCTTCAAAAAAATGAATAAAAATTAGTCGATATCTAGGAATTGTATTCGATAACGACATTTGGTATTTTTGAGAAAAAACATCGATATATCGATATTATTTGCGACATCTCTAGTACAAAATGTAGAGTCTTAAAAGCAATTGTATTATACATGTGAAAACTAAAAAAAGCGAGAGCGTAAGTTAAAGTCGGCCCTGCCCGAATTCGAAATACGAATAAGTATGCAACATTTTTTTTAACTCGGCCATTTATTATCCGATCCTTTTGAATTTGAAATTTGTGAGATTGTAGATATTGGCCACATAGACTACACTGCAAAATCTGAGCTCGATATCTTAAAAATTGTGGGAGTTACTCAATATTTTTTATTGCGGGGGCGGGAGGGGGCGTGGCCAAAATTTGAAACAAACTTGATCTGCCTACAGACAATACTAGCTTACGTATAAAATTTGGTTGCTCTAGCTCTTCTAGTCTCTGAGATCTAGGTGTTCATACAGACGGACATGGCTATATCGACTCGGCTGTTGATGCTGATGAAGAATATATATACTTTATGATATCGGAGATGCTTCCTTCTGCCTGTTACATACATTTGCACGACTTTAGTATACCCTTTTTACTCTACGAGTAACGGGTATAAAAACTCAAAAAGTCAAAAACTCACTTTAATGTAGAAAGAAATATAGACAATTTTTAGAGTCTAGTCCGAGTTTTATTCTCACTCAAATACAAAATCCAGCGGCTTTTGAAACTCATTAAAAAAAATACCATAAATGTGCTGCTTCGTCCTTTCACAATCAAAGAGAATTCCGCATCTTTTTCTTCTCTTCTTTTTTTTTGGTTTTTTGCAAAAACACTTTTGATGACTCATTGATTGGATGTTCAATTTAACGGTCAATGAACTTTGCAAAACTTTTATGATAATAATCGTATTTTTGTTATGCCAGTTTGTTGGCCAAGTTCTCAGTAATAACAATGCCAGAGCGGAATTCATCGATTAAATTAATCTCAAATTTATGCAAATGCAGTGCAAAATTAAAGGAAATTTGTTCTCTCAATGTGATTTATGACTTTGGTTCGAGGGTCGAAACAACAAATGGACGCCAGCCAAGGCGTGCAGAGTTGATCGTAAAAGTTTTTTGTGGACAAAAAAAAGAAAGCAAAAGGAAACCCAGATGAAATAACTTTTAATGAGAATTTGTGCTTTTGTTTCGAGTCGTCGATATTGAATAGGAAATCAAATGCGCAAATGGCATTTTCCCCTTAATCACATAACCATAGAGTCCATTAGTGGCTTTCAGCTCTTAAATAATTGAATTGAAAGTCAAACCAAAATTCTTGGACAAAAGCTGGTTCGCCCGTAGGCAAACAATATTGAATTAACTTTGCGCTAATTGGCCAGGCTAATATGGAGCATAACAAATAGCCGCAGTGGGGCAGCCAACCAGCCAACAGCAAAATAAAATTGGTTAAAAGCATATCAAGTCCTGGCTACCACCAACAATCTACGACTTTTATGAGCGGAGCACTTTGAAGGTCATAGATGTGTGTGCGTGTGTGGTTGGCCAGGATGCTGTAGGAGTCGGTGGAGTTGTTAAATTATATTTAGAAGAAGCCAAGCGGAAACCTTTATTTTAATGCGTGTTTAATGTGAGTTTGGAAAATGATAAGAGCAAATTACATATGTTCAGAAAAAGAGATCTCTGGTCGGGCATGTGACCTGACCTTATATAAATGCCACACACATACAGAGAACATAATTTCAATTAGGCCAACTTGTGTGCAAGTTCCTTTACTGACGTGGCCAATTAAGCGCCTGGAATCGGCCGCCGCATAAAACTTCATTACAACTTGTAATGCTCTGCGTGTGTGTGTGTGGCAAGTGCTAATTGCAGGGCAATCTCTAGGTTCTGGCTGTCGATATTATCAATGCTCAGACAATTAAATTATGCCCTAGTCCTTGCTGTGTTTTTTGCTGCCCTCATAAGTAGACTATGGAATGTGTTATTAAGTGAGATTTAGTCATGCCCAAGCTGAGGAGAAGCTTAATTAGAATTTGGTACTGTTGGCTTGAAGATGAATACCCATTAGAGGAAATTAATTACAGATTATTGCTTCAAGTGTTTAGGAAATGAAAATGTGTGTAAATACCATTTAGAGACATCATTCGGGGCTTATCTATACAACGGAGAAAGGCTAGTAAGCTAACATCAAGACTAAAAATAGCGGAAAGTAATGTTAAAGACGCAAAAATTTAAAAACATAAATGGTTTTTCTCACTAGAGCTGGTTTTCCGACCGATCATTCCTATGGCAGCTATATGCTATAGCCATCCGATTTTAAGAAAACCTTGTAAAATATTGTAAAAGCATATAAATCAAATATATGCCAATTTACAGGTTGTTTGCATTAAAAACAAAAAAGTTTTTCCGACTGAGACATTACTTTTCATTGGCAGCTATACTATATAGTTCTCCGATTTCGCCTAAGATTAGTGAATCCATGGAAAAGCATAACAAGCTTAGAAAGAAAGAAAGACTAAAAATAGCGGAAAGTAATGTTAAAGACGCAAAAATTTAAAAACATAAATGGTTTTTCTCACTAGAGCTGGTTTTCCGACCGATCATTCCTATGGCAGCTATATGATATATTCATCCGATTTAGACAAAAACTTGTAGAATTATGTAAAAGCATGAGAAACAAACAAATACAAAATTGCAAAATGCTACCATTAAAAACAAACAAGTTTTTCTAACTAAGACTGTTTTTCAGACCTATCTTTTGTATGGCAGCTATACCATATAGTTGTCCGATTTTAAAAAAAACTAGTAGGATGATAAAAAAAAAACATATAAAACCTACGATTACAAAGTTTGGAGACGATTTCATTGAAAAGAAAAAAGTTTTTAATACTAAAACTAGTTTTCCGACCGATTGTTCCTATGGGAGCTATGAGATATAGTCATCCGATCCAGTCGGTTCCGACATATAAGTAGTGTGCAGCAAAAAGAAGATCGTTTGTATATTTCGAAGCATTCGGTTTGTACAGCTATGATTCCACACGCAAACAAGTTAGCCATAATGTTTGTCTAAAATAAACTTGATGCGCAAATATTTGCTACTAATAAATTTGCACAAATTTTTTCCCCATCAACAAAACGTTTGCCTAAAATAAATTTGGTGTTCCACATGCGCTTTTAAAAAATTTGCACAAATGTATTTCCCATCAACACAAAGTTACCCCTACTTATACAAATATTTGCGGAAACATTTCATATTTGTACAAACTATATTTAAATGTTCCTCAAAGACCCGAAAATTGAGATTGAGAATTGAGATTCGTTTTGATTTTAGGTTTATTGGGACTATAACCTACTAAGTTTTTGAACTGCAGAAGCAGTGGCGAGAGGTACTTATCAAGAAATGCATCAAAAAGCTTGGTAAATTTAAATATTCGCTTAAATTCAACTAACTAATCAAATAACTCTTTGCTTATAAACAAGTCTACGTACTTAACCTTCATGTCCAGGCCAGAAGTATAACGTGAAACAAAATCTAAGAGGGAATCTTAGTTTAAGTTTGTTGTAAGTTCGTGAATAAGATCAGTCTAAACTAAGAGCTTAAGTTTGCAGTTTGGCTATACTCTTACCATTGAAAAACAACCACCTTCTACATACATTTTGGTCCTTCGAGCCGGATACTATACGATCAAACATGCTGCACAGAGAAAAAACAGCATATTTGTTGATAGCGATGATGATTTTGGCAACTAATTTGACTGGAAATTAATAATAAATAAGGTAATTGTCAAAAGAATATGAAAAGAGGATATTATAATATCAAAAGCATTTAATTCATTATTAATCTAGAGTTTTTTTAAGTTCAATTTACACACTATAACCCTTGTTTGCACTCTAAAAGACTTTCAAGAAGCATTCATAAATATTTTAATTAAATTAAACAATAGCTTTCAACACAAAACATGCGCCTAAATAAAATTCTAATTACGTTTGCTCCATTAAGTTATCAATTTCCAATTACAACAGCAAGAAAGGCCAATTCATTTTCAAAATGAACAAACAATTTTCGTCTTGGCATGCAAATGGCACAACTAATTCATGTCCTTGACCAATATGAAGCCACCATCAGTTCCCTTACCTCATTGCATAACAAAAAGCTCTTAAATTAATTGATCAACCGACCAAGTGGCGTCGTCGTTGTACGAAATGGAAATGGTCATAACCAGCGGGCGAGTAAGAGTAAGCTATCATAAATTTATTTCCAGCCCCAACCCAAAGGAATAGCGTGTTGCTCTATTGCATCATTCCCATATTGGCATTCAGCAGGCACAGGCACGCTCTTCCACTCAATTGATCTGGCAGGGAAAACTTCAAGTAACTTGGCGCTTATTGTGGGCTAAAGTAACCATTGGGAAAATTGAACTAGGAAAAGGGCCCAGCTTGTTTTATGTTGATGGTTTTTTTTTATTTCCAGGTTTGGTTAGGTTCAGCAGGTTAGCTGGCCTCACTTTGACATGAAAAATCACTTACAAGTCTGAGAACCTCACAAAAGCCCAGGTTAATTTATCGACTTGAGAGACTTGTGGATGTTTACGAGCTTGTTGCAAAAGCACAGTGGGACGGGGTTTTTATTTTCTGAACAAACTTGTCACTTTTTTTTAGAGGTGTTGCTAATTGGTTGAACCTGATGAAGTTGGAATATTTGGCTCATTTGATTGTTATGAAACTAAGTTATGTTTGCTAATAACTATAGAGAACAAGGCAAACAAATTATTATAAAGAAGGCTGCTATTCAAAACCGATTTTTCAAAGTCTATTAAGTTTGTGCAATAGTATGTAACAGCCAGTAGGAAGCATCTTCGACCCCATATTTTATATACCTATATATCATTTTTTCACAAATGAGCCTGTCCATCTTTCTGTCTGTCAGTGACCAAAACGGTGACCAAACAGTGACCAAACAATGGCCAAAACAGTGACCAAAACATTGATCAAAACACTGACGAACACAGTTCACATATCAGCGGCCGAACAGTGACCAAAACAGTGATCAAAACAGTAACCAATAAAAAGACTAAACAGTGCCAAAGCATTGAGCAAAACAGTGATCAAATCAGCGTCCAAACAGTAACCAAAACAGTGACCAAAATACTGATTAAAACAGTAACCAATTCAAAGACTAAACAGTGACCAAAACATTGATCAAAACAGTGACTAATACAAGTCACAAAAGAGTGACTAAAACACTGACCAAAACAGAAACCTAAACAGTGACGCAAACACTGACCAAAGCCGTGACCAAAACAGTGACTTTTTTGAGCCCGAGTTTAAGAATCGACGAATTTTGGTTAAAAAGTATCCGTCAAAATGCATGAAAATAAGCAAGCGTCCCTAAGCGATTGTAGGGAGAATGGAAGTAATCCCGAACAGACAGAACCAAACACAACAGGGATCACAACAGTGACCAAACCAGTGATTAAAACTGTGACCAATCAGTAACCGAAACTGTGATTAAAACAGAAACCTAAACAGTGACCAAATTGTGACAAAAACAGTAACCAACAAGAAAGAAAGTCGGTCAAGCCCGACTATAACATACTCTGTACCTAGAAAATTTGTCTTTTGATCATAACTCGAAAACCGTTCATCCGATCTTCTTCATTTCTTTGGCGGATCGATAAGTTATTCTAATAACTAAATATGTCCAGAAGGAACAAGCCATCTGTATTCAAAACTGTGGGAGATATGACGTTTTTTCTAAATTGCGGGGGCGGGAGGGGGCGTGGCCAAAATTGAAAATAAACTTGATCTGCCTGCAGACATAAGAAGCATATGTCCCATACACGTCAAACCTCTATCTCTTACCATCTCTGAGATCTGTGCGTTCATACGGACAGACGGACAGACGGACATGGCTATATCGACTCGGCTGTTGATGCTGATCAAGAATATATATACTTTATGGGGTCGGAGATGCTTCCTTCTGGATGTTACATACTTTTGCACAAACTCATAATACTCTATGTACCTACGGTACAGAGTATAAAAACAGTGATCAAAACAGCGACCAATTAGTAACCAAAAACAGTGATCAAAACAGCGACCAAAACAGTTTTTGAATCGACAAAGTCCGGTCAAATGGTATGGGTTAAAACAGAATGAAAACTGATTGTAGGGAGTAGACCTTTCAAACGGTTTGTAAGAATGCGCCCATCAATCCATTTCTTAATAAGGTAATATCTGCGCCTAAAAAAATCATAGAACTATTTGGTAACATTTATTTTTAAGCTAAGATAAGTTTTTATACCCTTGCAAGTGCTCGCTTAAATATTTTCAAGAAAATACTTTTTTCCCATTTTCCGACCGATCGTTCGTATGGGAGCTGTATGAAATAGTCATCCGATTTGGACAAAAACTTGTAGAATTGTGTAAAAACACGAGAAACAAAAAAATACAAAATTACAGGATGCTACCATTAAAAACAAAAAAGTTTTTCTAACTAAGACTGCTTTTTAGACCTATCTTTTGTATGGCAGCTATACCATACAGTTGTCCGATTTTGATAAAACTTGGTGGAATTATAAAAAGGCATATAAAACCTACGATTACAAAGTTTGGAGTCGTTTCCATTTAAAAGAAAAAAGTTTTTCATACTAAAACTAGTTTTCCGACCGATTGTTCCTATGGGAGCTATGAGATATAGTCATCCGATCCGGTCGGTTCCGACATATTAGTAGTGTGCAGCAAATATAGGAATCTGTGCAAAATTTCAGCTCGATAGCTTTTAAACTGAGAGACTAGTTTGTGGTGAAACAGACAGACAGACGAACGGACAAAGCTTAATCGACTCAGCTCGTCACCCTGATCAAGAATATATATAGTTTATGGGGTCGGAAATGAATATTTCTATTATTTCTATGCGTTGCAAACTTCTGGGCAAAATTATAATACCCTTTGCAAGGATATAAAAATATATAGGAATATCGATTTTCTCAACTTTGAATGGGCAGTACCAGCCGAAAGAGCAATGGGCAGCACTTGACCCACCTTAACACTGTGTGTGAAATACAGGCTTTGGGAGGTTACTTTCTTTCTGGCCAGTTTTGTTCAAAATTAAACACCTTTTTCGTATTTTATCCAAAACAAAGATATTAACTTTTGATCACAATTTTTGGTTTGCAGTCCCAGGGTGCGGTGCACATAAATTTTGTGGGTGCGCAACAAATCTTTATTATCATTACCACCACCACCGCCCATCATCATCATCATCATCATCATCATTACACTGATGATTATCAACCTCAAGCATTGGCCCATAAAAAATGGGTGCTGAAAAGTGAAGATACTCACGAGTCGCTTAACAATAAATTACCACTCCTGGGACGGGCAAATTGAAAACAGAATAAAGAAAAATATGTAAACAATGTACGTGTAAATGACTTTGCTGATAAATCACAAATGAAAAGCCAGGAGAGCGCTTAAAAGTAGGCTACAGCTAGCATATGTGTTCTTGTTTTTGTGTGGCGACCGTGCTCACATTTGAAATTCCGACTCTAACAAGATAAATGTGTCCCCTGCAGTCAAGCCTTGCCAAATATCCAACTGCTAATGTTAATTTTTTTTTCCGTCTCACTCTCTTAATGGTTTTTCCATGCAAATCGCCCAACTTAATTTTTAGCACTTCCAAAGCACAAAAAGAATTTTCGCACGTCATTTTGTGCCCAGCACAAATTTGTTATGCAAAGTTGTCCAAAACTGCGTTAAAATAATACACCACCACTCGGAGGAGAGAGAGGTGGAGGTGGGCAAGGGAAGAAGAAGGTTAAAACGGGCTTACCACAAAGTGAAATTCAAATAAATAAATTCACACACACGCGCAGCAGGCAAAGAAAAATGTAGATAGCTGGCACATCAGCACACACACACACAGACTTACACCCACTTACATCAATGAAATTGAAAATTGCTTTTGGCCTTTTCGCCTTAAAATAACAACACGAACTAAGAATTGCCTTTGGCTTTGTGAAGATTCCTGCATGCCCTGTAAATTATTTATAAAGAAACTCAATTGATTCAATCTCAGCGAGCGTAGACAAAATCTACGATTGCATTTTACAAATGTTTAAGAAATTACTAACACTTTTATTTCGACTACACAAGGCAACAAAACTTAGTCTTATATGGGCATATTAAAGGTTGGTTGTTGATTGTAGATCATTTTCGTGTGCAAAACACGAATTTAATAGCGAAAATGGGCCATCACGTCTAGATTTATAGTAACTTCAGCAAACAGAGGCTAAAAATTACACTCTTCAGATAAGCTTTAGTTTAGGGAAACCTTTACTATCTTTGGTAGAAATGTAAAGTGTTACTTCTTTACCTTTAAAACCAACTATTTGTGTATTGAATTTCTTCAAAAATATCCATTGCATACCTCTGGGCGCTGCAAAATATGCTCATTTTGAACACATGTATCCAAATTGGTATATCTTTGTGAAAAAAAATCATATAAATATATGGGATAGTTTATTCTAAAACTTGTAAATAGTGATTTACGATAATTTCAAAGTGAACCAATACAAACGAAAATTTTCTCAATAAAACGGGACTAAAGTAGGTGAAAAATATGCCTTTTAAGCAGCTTAAAGCTCAAAATATCTAAAACCTAGGCCCTTTACATGTTTAGGCCCGATTTCACTTGGTCCTTGTTGAATGCACCGGTGTCACATCGATCCAACTGTGCCACTCTGAGAAGAACATGACAACACTTCTTTGCTTGGACCTTGTTATCAATTTCCCCAACTGATAAAGGTGATTCTAGATGATTTTCGAGTGCTGAACACTTATTTGTTGTTGAAAATGGTCCATATCGTGATGGTGATGGTTTTTTTATATATATATATATATGTTACCGTCAGCTTAAGGTGGTTTAAAATGCCTGTTTTTAATCTCTTTTCTCGTTAAGTACTATATTCTTAGATATTCTTCGATTTTTATAAGCGAAGCTGTGTCACTTTGAACCATATCCTTCCCCCAAAAGTAAGCAATATGTGTGTGTATTTGAAACTAAAAAAATTCGCACAATTTTACCATTCTTTTCGAGCGGTGAAATGCCATTTTGAAACGTTTTCTTCCGCCCAAAGGTATGCTATGTGTGTGGTATAAATATAAACTATTTCTTAAACAAGTATACTAACCAATAAGTTGAGCATGCCCATGCAATAGAGAATTTGCAAACACTTCGAGGCTCAAAAACACAACAGCTGCCTGAAAAAAAAAGCAATTGTCTCCGACATTTTTCTTGTCGATTTCAGTTGTCCCTTCTTTCTTTTTTTTTTCGTCTGATTCTCTTGTATCTTCTGGCTCGTGTGTGTTCCATTTTGATTTTGGCACACAAAAATTATGCACCATAAAAGTGACAGCTTAAAAGGATTGGGGGCATAATTTACAAGTAATCTGAAAGGATTTGCCGTGGAGAACGTGCGTGCTTTGGTGCGTAAAATAGCTGCTTAATTGTTTGCCAAAACTGGCTCAAAGTCGCCTTAAAAAGTAATTAGCCTGAGAAAGCCAGTAGGCGGTGGCTAATAACATTTCAAGGAAGGGGGCCAAACAAAACTTTTCAGTGTCAATTCAAATAAAAATGACCACCTGCCCGAAAGTATGCAACACATTCTGCGCACTAAACTAAATTATGCATTAAAAATGAATGGAGAAATTCCTGGGGGGCTGTCAACGGGCTTGGAAACTCCCACAATGATTAATTATAATGGCCCCCAAACAACTCATGCCACAGTGGAGATAGAGGAGATAGAGAGAAGGAAATGTGATACACCCACACACACCCACCCACCCAACATGTGTTGGTGGACTTTTATGACCCTCTTACAACGCTTATCGCCGGGCCAGAAAAAAAAGAAACACACCCACACACATAAAAGCCAAATGGGTTTTTGGCATCCAAAAAAGATTAGCCCAACTAATTGGTTGAAGTGATTTCGGGACCAGGTTTGTGTTTTTTTTTTCTTTTTTAATGCCAAATTAAGGATTCACCTCAATAAAACTTAATGCCTGCAAACTTTTGGCATGGTTCTTTGTCCTTGCCCGTTTACCTGGCAGCCACAACGAGTTCAATGGCTGTCAATGGCCTCGAGCAGCTGTTGGAGCATTAAATATGATTTAAACTGCAAAAGGAAAAGCACCGCCTGGACACACACAGACAATGGTTATAAATATCCCAAGCATTTTCCAATTGCATTTCCCTGCTTTGCCATTCCAGTCAACTTGTCGTTTACATTTGCTTGCAGTTTCAAATGAATTTCAAATATTTTATGCTTACACAAACTGAACAGACCTATTGCCAGGTGCATGTCATGGGTTAGGAATTTTACAAATATTCGGGAAAACGTCAAGTTTCACAGACCTGGCTTTAAAACTGACAAGAGGATATAGCATAGAAGCAGACGGACGGAGCGAAGGACATGGCTAAATCAACTCAACTCGTCATGCCGATCAAGAATATAAGTATAGTACATTATGTGATCGAAGATGCTTCTTTTTGTTGCGTTTCAAACATTTGGAGGACCTCGGAGGATGTAGAGGTATACAAATTAGAACCCAAAGTTCCGCTTAAGTATGCTACACGTTTTGAAAACGAGAGTATAAGTTCAAGTCGGCCCTGCCCGACTTCGAAATACCCGCTACTCAGGGCATTTAGTGTTTAATAACCTCATGCGGCTCAGATAAGTATGCAACGTTTTTTTAACTCTGCCATTTATTAACCGATCTTTATGAAAATTTATGTGAGATTGTAGATATTAGCCGCTTAGACTACACTGCAAAATCTGAGCTCAATAACTTAAAAAATGTAGAAGATATTCAAGGGGTCGTGGTCAAAATTTGAAACAAACTTTATCTGCGTGCAGATAACACTAGTCTATATTTAAAATTTGGTGGCTCTTGCTCTTCTAGTCTCTGTGATCTAGGTGTTCATACAGACAGACAGATGGACATGGCTATATCGACTCGACTATTGATGCTGATCAAGAATATATATAGTTTATGGGGTCGGAGATACTTCCTTCTGCCTGTTACATACATTTGTACGACTTTAGTATACCCTTTTTACTCTTCGAGTAACGGGTATAACAAAATCTCGCTGTAGCCGTAAAAGCTAGCACTCTGACGCCTCGAAATTTACTTAAAGAATATTTATTCTAATTTTTTATAAATTATTTTTGAAAGGATTTTCCTGGGAAATTTGTAAAGTCAGAAAAAAGTTAATTTTTTACGCTGGGAAATATCAAATTTGGAACAATATTCAGTGAAAATAATAGTCCCTGTAGTGAGTGATTAGCGAGGGGTACCCCAGGACAAATTTAACTTAAAGTTGTGAGAAAAAATCCTATAATTTTAGTTGTTTTTTTTTGTAAGCTCCTTTGCATGGAATCTTTATTATTATTGTCTTCTGGGTGCTATCCCAGATATGCCTAAAATTTTTTGCAGCACTTTTCAGAAGAATCAGTTTTAAACGGCTGCAATTCCAAAACTCTTCTGGAAAAAGATTTCACATTTTTCCGTAAAATAGCTATAAGTAATCAAAATCATTTGCCACAGTCCTTCTATTCTCATTCCCAAACAAAAAATGGGTTCTTTTGTCCAAAACTTTGGACCTTTGGCCCAGTGTGGAGTAGAGCGTTAACTACTGGAAGAATCGTAACCTTTTCTTTTGAGATAAACATTTTTTGCTGGGTAAATATTTCTGTAAATAAATGTTTGCCAAAATTTAACAGTGTGGCCGTACTTTTTAAAACTTAAGTAAGGGAATCAAACCCTGACAATTATTTTTTTAAATTCTACTGGAGAAAACTTGAGACAATCACCAACACTTAGTTTACGAGTGTCTAGCACCGACTCCAAAACTGAAATTAATCTTTTTTCGTATCTTGGTCTCTTTATTAACATTTTCTTGAACTGCTCGGTTAAAATTGCTTTAGTTAGATGAGTCTTCTTTTTTATACTCTGTACCGTAGGTACATAGAGTATTATAAGTTTGTGCAAAAGTATGTAACATCCAGAAGGAAGCATCTCCGACCCCATAAAGTATATATATTCTTGATCAGCATCAACAGCCGAGTCGATATAGCCATGTCCGTCTGTCCGTATGAACGCACAGATCTCAGAGATGGTAAGAGATAGAGGTTTGAAGTTCAATTTCAATTTTGGCCACGCCCCCTCCCGCCCCCGCAATTTAGAAAAAACGTCATATCTCCCACAGTTTTGAAGATAGATGGCTTGTTCCTTCTGGACATATTTAGTTATTAGGATAACTTATCGATCCTCCAAAGAAATGAAGAATATCGGATGAACGGTTTTCGAGTTATGATCAAAAGACTGTTCGCTGCTGCATAATTGAGCGTATAATTTTCTTAATACAGAGTATGTTATAGTCGGGCTTGACCGACTTTCTTTCTTGTTATAAAAAGCTAAGCTCGATATTGCAATTTGAGTTTACCCCACGAAAAGCTTTCCACAAAAGCCCCAAGTGATTTATTTAAAGATATTTATGATTTCTTGCCGGCTCGAGGTCATTAGTTGTTTGCATATCGCCCCCGGTTGTAACTTTAATAGACTTCAGCATCCTTCTCTTGACAGCAGTGCTAAAACTGGTTGGGAATTTCAAGACATCATAAGTGCAAAAATAGACAAAAAAGAACAGAAACGCTAAGCTGATAGTAGCCTTGGCTTTAGCAATGTTTTAAGCCTTTCGTACTAGTATCAAGCTCAATGAGTTGCGACTCGTACTTGAAATTTTCCAACCGAAGGTGGAAGTCCGACTTATCTCGCCATTTTTTGGTTCTTCATAATCTTTTGTTAAGCGTCCTGCTCACTTAAGTCTCATAGGAACTAAATGCACCTCCCAAAACAAGAAATGCATTTTGAAAACAGAAATATAAAGAAGACAAATGAGAACTGCAGTAAATGTAATTGTTCAGAACCCAAAAGGAATGCTAAGTATGAATGATAACTCATCATCATTATTGAAGATTCCGACTGTCTCCTTTTGCCTGCTGCCTTGGATTGCATAATTAGCTAATTGAGCGCTGAGCGTTAATGAATGACAAGGCAGCGCGCAAACCGCGCACAAATTGAATTTGCGAAATAAAAAAAAAAGGGAAAATTACGCTTAAAAAGGCATTAGCTCCTCCTCCTCCTCCTCCTCCCGCCCATCCTACCCAGCTAATAACTGATATGCTGCTGCTCTCAGTTTCATCACATGCGACGTATTGTACGCAACATGCAGCAAAAATGTCTGCTACGTGATTTGACGCCAAATCCAGAGCCGTTTCAATGCTCACTTCGTGTTGCCTGTCTGCTGGCGCGTTTGGTATTTCCATTGTTAACTCTCGTCGAGTGTATGGAGCAGGCAACTGCTCCGCCTGCCAACTGGCTGCCTCAGCACTTTTGAGCACGTTTTATTCTAATGGCACTTTTGTGGCGCATTTCCTTTCACACTCAGCAACTAACTTGTGTTGTTTAGCTTTCGATTTTGCAAAAGACTAGTGGAATTTTCATTGTGTAAGGTTGAACTTGGTGGCAAGTTTTGCAAAAGTTGGCAGATATAAACTTCCCACACACACTCACACACACACCTTTAACCTCGCCAGCTAAAAACAATAAACACTAATTAGAAACCAATTTAGCAACCATTTCGCGCTTGGTCTAACCTGATTTCCTACACCACATCGCACATTTGTCAATTAGTTTTCCATTCGCAGGCGACAACGACAACTGCGACGTAATTTTTCCATCATCAACCTTGTTTCTTTCTTTGGAATTACATTTCCCGGAAATTGTGCTGCCTGCTGATAATTTTGTTAATATTTTTTCTCCTTTCATTTTGATGAGTTTTGCTGTATGATGTAAGTTCATCCCTGACACAATCAGTTGCACTGCCATATCCAATTTCTGGCCTTTGATTTGTCACGTCAATCAGAGCCATAAATATGTTGCCTGCTTTTCAGCGCTGGGTAGCTGAAAATAACTTGCAGATGTCGTCGCATTGTCTGCAACGAAATGGTAAACTAAAACCAGCAGCAGGAGTCATGTGACGAAAAGGACTGAATGCATTCAGTTTTGTGCTTATTTCCGTTAAGGACTTCAAGTAGAGTGTAAAGAACTTATATTTCAAAGTATTCTCATAACTTTAGCTTTAATTTGTATATATTTTTTCTATCTTAAGTCATCCGCAATGTAGAATGCAAAACATTGATCGATGGTGACAAGCTTAGGTATATTCAAATTGATTTGCAATCCCACCTATTTGCATAGCACTTGTATTGAGCATCGTTTTTAGTTGCCAGCGTAACATTGCCATCATTCAAACAAAGTGTGTATGTGTGTGAGGTGCACCACCTTGGTGGCTCTAATGACAAATTGAATGCAGCATTTGCCAGGACACATGATGGATGAGCTTAGAGCTTAAGAGACGCTTGGAGGAGCTCGTGGCGCAGCAATCAAAAACCAGAGCACTTTGCGTTTTTCTTTATTTCTGTTTTGTTGTCCCCTCCATTTGCATATGAGAGAGGACGACAACCCGCCGAGTCACACACACACACACACACACTGGGAGGACAATGCCTGGCGCGTTGTTTGTGCACTCTGACAAAGGACATATGCACCATTCTACACACATTCTACACACATTTAAGCACAACACTCACACACACACAGATGGAAAACCGTGGCTTCCCACTTAATAAGTCAACATGGCTTGGCATCATTATTTATGATATATGGCAATTTATGGGACCCCTTGGCTACTAGAAGTGAAAAACTGCGTAAGTTGGAGTCTTGTGGTAGGCAAATGGTATATAAATACCGCAAGACATACTAATTATACTCTGTACCGTAGGTACATAGAGTATTATAAGTTTGTGCAAAAGTATGTAACAGGCAGAAGGAAGCATCTCCGACCCCATAAAGTATATATATTCTTGATCAGCATCAACAGCCGAGTCGATATAGCCATGTCCGTCTGTCCGTCCGTCTGTCTGTCCGTATGAACGCACAGATCTCAGAGATGGTAAGAGATAGAGGTTTGACATGTATGGGACATATGCTTCTTATGTCTGCAGGCAGATCAAGTTTATTTTCAATTTTGGCCACGCCCCCTCCCGCCCCCGCAATTTAAAAAAAACGTCATATCTCCCACAGTTTTGAAGATAGATGGCTTGTTTTTTCTGGACATATTTAGTTATTAAAATAACTTATCGATCCGCCAAAGGAATGAAGAAGATCGGATGAACGGTTTTCGAGTTATGATCAAAAGACAAATTTTTTTGGTACAGAGTATGTTATAGTCGGGCTTGACCGACTTTCTTTCTCGTTTTTTAAGTGTAAACTTCAAAATTTAAGGAGAGTTCAATTTAATCAATTGCATGATGCAATTAATATGTTAATTAAAATCTTAATTGATTGATCAATTAATTGAACATTTCATTGATTAATGCCCAACACTGTTTATAGGTTCTAATTTTATACATTTTATGTTCAGAGGCGGAAATGAGATTTTTAGAAAATTTTCTGAGACCGTTTACCCTAAAATGAGTGAAACTCTTCCATTTTTATACCCTTAATATACCCTCTATTGAAATTGTCCAGATGTTTGTAACGCATAGAAGGAAGCATTTCCGACCACATAAAGTATGTATATTCTTGATCAGCATGACGAGCCGAGTCGATATGGCCATGTCCGTCTGTTTCTATGCTATCTCCTCCGTCAGTTTTAAAGCTATCGCCACCAAACTTTGCATCAAGTCTTCTGGTACAAATACGCTGCACATTTGTAGGAACCGGCTGGATCGGATGACTATAACATATAGCTGCCATAGAAACGATCGTTCGAAAAACTAGTTCTAGTGAGAAAAACTTTTTTGTTTTCGTAACTTCGTATTTACTAGTTTCCTATGCTTCTCAACGATTCTGCCAAGTTTGGTCGAAATCGTACATCTATATAGTATAGCTGCCCTAGAAAAGTAAGGCTAGAAAAATGGTCTTAGTAAGAAAAACTTTTTTGTTTTCAATGAAAACCTTTTTAAAATTGACATATATTTTTGTTTTAAAAGCTTTCACACAATTCTTAAAGGTTTTGTCAAAATCGGATGACTATAGGTTATAGCTGCCATATGAATGATTGGTCGAGAAACTAGTTTTAGTGAGAAAAACTTTTTTGTTTTCAAAGAAAACGCCTCATAACTTTGTATTTCTGAGTTTGCTATGCTTTCCCATGATTCCACCAAGTTTGATAGAAATCGGACATCTATATAGTATAGCTGTCATACAAAAGTAGAGTCAGAAAAGCAGTCTTAGTGCGAAAAACTTGTTTGTTTTCAGTGGAAATGTACTTTAAAATAGTTAGAAAAATGTGGTGCAAGGGTATACAAACTTAGACCGAGCCGAAGTTAACTTTCCTCTATTTTTTTTTTCTTGAATACCAAAATATAAGGTAGACAAATTCAGCTAAGATAAATTTTTAAGCTTTTTCATTATAATTTCATTTTATAGATATTTTCCATCTTAATCGATTGTTTAAAACGTAGAAAGAAAATGGAAATATAACAACAGCCGCCTTGTTCTGAATTTCACTTCCGCAAAAATTTTTTGGATTTGGTGTCAAAATCTGGTATAACCATTGGTTTAAAATCACAAAATTTTGGAGAAGAATGATAGTCTTTTTCCTTTTATAACCTTTTGAACCTAAAATCAGAGTTGGACAAATATTTAAAGTGTGCAGAGCTGGGTGAAAATGTGCATTGATTGTTATTGACTAACTCTTTCCTCAAAGAAGTTCAAGGGCAATTTGATAAGTTGTTTAAAGCTATTAAACTGAGAAAGAAAACTAAGTTAAAAGCGCAATGTTGCCTGTAAAATGATTCGTTTTGGTTGGTTATTTGGTTTCAAAACTATCGATTCTCAAAAAATCTAGAAACCAAGCCGAAACAAATCGTACCTTACCTAAGAAACCATGAATTTACGAAATCGCCAAAGAATTCAGTTTTTTTTCGGTTCATTTCATCAAAAAGATATTGATGATATTTAAGTAAGTCCAGAAATAAACTGAATAAACAAGTACAAACTTAACAAAAGTATTGGTTCGGTTTTGAGCTGCACCTAACCTAACTGAACCGAACTTTAGGTATACATAGTATTTCAAATATTAAAGAAAAATGTCAAGAAAAGGCACTGTCTTCTTCAAAGAAGCTATGAAAGTATGAATAAACTTATTTCTAAGTGTTATATTTTAGGTATTAGATAGACCAAAGAAAGTAGGTTCCAACATAAACCTAAGATTTTATTCTCCTTAAAACATGACTAATCATTTATACCAATCATTGATGGCCTTCACTGAACTAGGATTACCGATCTGCTGTCCCAAAAACCGGAGCTTAATAGCAGTAGTAATTGACAAAAGAAATATATGCAAAAAAGAGAATTTTTATAGGAAAAGCCTTAACCTTTCAAATTGAAGCATTAAATCTCCGCTAAAGTCTGTGTCAAACTACCAACTTATCACTTACCTTTTGAAGTTACGTCGTATATTTCACTGGAGTGTTTCCGTTTCCGTTTGTCACTTAAAGCTTCTACGTGGAAGCTGTGTGTGTGTGTTTTTATTTACTTTGTGTTGATGTTGTATTTTTATTTTTTATTGCTCGTCTAAAGCTCTAGACAATCAAACCGAAATCCTTCGGAGAGCAACAATTGAAGCGTAATTATTTGTTACGGCGCATTTCCCTGTGTGGCGACGTTGGTCAAATGGCCAAAACGGCACGGGAACTCACTCTCGCTCCTGTGTGTCTGGGCACTGGGTCAGTAGCGCAGCAAGGGAATTTGCTTTTATTGTTGTTACTGTGGCTGGTGGCAAGTAATCAGAATAATTACATGGCCCTAATGGGCAAAGGAGGCGTTCGAAATGCAAAACAGTTGGAGAATTTACAGTTGGAGAGCCACTGCTTTTTTTTGGGAGATGCGGCAAAGAAGGCAATTTCGGCAAGTTAATGTTCAAGGACAGAAAAAAGAAAGCACGAATTCAAAAAATTAGTGAAAAATACAAATTTAAAGATTTTTTGAAGAAATTAGGTGCCTGTAAAGGCTAAAGTTGGAATAATTAATGGATTAAAATTTACAATTTTGAAATTTTAACACTAGTTTCCTTTAATAACCAAAACTTGACATTAAACAACTTTAATTTTAGTTCGCAACAAGCAATTTTTCGAATTTTATAAGCTCGTTTTTCCAACTAAGACTACTTTTCGGACCTTACGTTTCTATGGAAGCTATACTATATAGACACCCGATTTAGGTCAAACTTAGTGGAATCATGCAAAAGCCTGTCAAACTAACATGTTAGAAATTTAGAGCCGATTCCATTTAAAACAAAAAAGTTTTTCTCTATAGAACTTCTTTTTCGACCGATCATTCGTACTGCAGCTATATGCTATAGTTATCCGATTTTGACAAAACTTTGTGGAATTGTGTAAAAGCATATCAAATAAAGAAATGCCAGTTTTAAGAATATTTCCATTGAAAACAAAAAAGTTTTTCTCACTAAAACTACTTTTCGGACCTTACTTTTCTATGGGAGCTATACTATATAGATGTCCGATTTCGACCAAACTTGGTAAAATCATGGGCAAGCTAGGAAATACAAAGTTTGGGGGCGTTTCCATTGAAAACAAAAAAAATGTTCTCACTAAAACTAGTTTTTCGACTGATTGTTCCTATGACAGCTATAGGCTATGGTCATCCGATACGGACGGTTCCGATAAATGTGCAGCGTAAAGAATTGGTGCAAAGTTTGGTGAAGATGGCTTTCAAACTGACGAAAGGAGCTAGCATGGAAACAGACGAACATGGCCATATCTACTCAGCTCATCATTCTGATCAAGAATATACATACATACATATATACTTTGTGTGGTCGGAGATGCTTCCTACGGCAGGACAATTTTCTATTACTTTAAAAATCTAAATTTTAATCATTTTTGGGACATAAACAGTTTCAAATGAACACACAGTCTTAGCTAACCAACAACTGCAATGGGAAAGTGTACGAACCTAAGGCCATTGGCCTTTTGTCAGTCAAAAATGTTAGCCCCTAAGCGTGACCCATAAACAATTTCAAAAATCTCACTCGCTTCTCAACACTTGTGGCTGCCATTTTAATTAGGCTCAACACCCCACCACTCGCTTCACCTGCCGCCAGCCTATTGCAATAAACAGCCTCTGCAACCGCTTGCGGTAAAGGCGGCAGCACAAACAAAAACAACCGCAAGCCAATGCCATATGCCGGCACAGCTATAAACAACAGCAACAAAAGTAGAAACAGCAACAACATCAACTGGCGTCGCCAAACAGACCGACGCCAAACGTCGCCCACGCACACACACACACAAAATGTTATCAAAAATATGCGTAAACTGTTATCACTAACTACCGGCTTGGCTCGGCTTTGACACGCTCTCGCGTAGTACTACGCACTCACGCACAGGTTTACGTTTTGTTTTTATCAAAATTGCAGCAAAATTTGCGAAGTGACAAACATTTAACAATGAGATACGCGCGGCGACTGATGGCCAGGCAACGATTCAAGAAATGTGGAGGGTGCCATTGTGAAAATACACTAACGCGTTTTTGCTCAAGAAGAAAAGAGAGAATGGTAACGGTAAGTGTCTCTCAGTGGGCGGTCGAATTTGAATGTTAGGAAGCAAATCGATTAATGTGGATCAAGAGAAGGATAAAGGATAGCTTCAACTCATAAAATCGTTAATTATTTCATTTTAATTGGTATTAGCCGACACCATTGGTTGGTTATAATAAAATATAATAAAAACTAAAATTTGCCGAATAACATTTGGAAACATTTTCAGACCAATAGTGAAAATGGGAGCACGATAGTTTAGATAATTTTTTGCTTTCTATAACATTTTTAAATAAATTATCTTGCTTAAGTCTTTAGTATTTCTATGCTTGAAATTTTGTAAAGTTATTTATTGGAATTAAGAACATTTTCTTATCATATGCCTTGCTATTAAATCAACTTCCACAAAAATTGTGTGATTTTAAATCGGTTTTTGGACTAGAATTGGTCTCTAACTCACAACAAGAGAAAATTTAAAAAAAAAATAAAACTCATTTGCTCGATAAGGAATATTTTTTTCTACTCTATTCTCCATTAAGATCTTCTGTACAACAAAGTTTTCTTTATAGTGAATAAATGTCCAGAGCACTGCAATCTCGTTTAATATTCAAACCATTCCATAATACGAACTTTCTTTCCCTTGGGAAAGTTCGACTTTACCATACAAATATTTTAAAAAATTGCTAATAATTTATAAGTACCATAGATTTTTTGTTTTGAATTGTTAATTTCAGCTGGATTTGATTGCCTAAATTGCATTTCAAAGTTGGCGCTCTTAATATATATCGATAACTATCGACTCACTTGCAAATCTAGTCCTAACGCCTTGGCAGCAAAATCCCCCCAACAGTGTGTACACACTGTTTCAAGCAAAACGCATTTTTGGTAATATTTGTAGGGATTAGTAGTACCACCCACACTTCTTTACACAGATTCGGTCTCAAATGCGAAAAGTTAAAAAATTACATTAACCACCGCCAAGTGAAAATCCATAAGTTATAAACAATCGAGGCAAACTGTGTGTGGTCTGGGAGTGCTCGAGTAATGTGAAAAAATGACACAAACCGTCAGTGAACCATTTGATGAGGAGCTCTTCGAATTGAGGCTGGAGGGGCTTAAGGATACCCAGGAGGTTATACAGCAGATGTCAAACTGGTGCCTCCAGCATCGGGGCAATCACAAAAAGATTATACAATGCTGGTTGAATGTGTTTAAGCGAGGTAAGCAGTAGCAGGGTACAATCCGCGCCAGATTTGTAAATTGAAATCATGTTTCTTCTCTCCACCGTAGTGCGTGTGGACCATCGTCTGGTGCTGTTCTATCTGGCCAATGATGTGATACAGTATAGCAAGCGCAAACGTTATGAATTTGTAGAATGTTGGGCCACAGCCCTACAAAGAGCCACCACCATGGTCCGGTGAGTAGAAGCTAGCAGGTTTACCAACCCTCCAGCCAATAACTAACATTTCGCTCCTCCTCCCCTTTTGCTCCAGTGATGTACGCGTCAAGGATAAAATTCTGCGCATCTTTAAGATTTGGGAACAGCGTGAAATCTACAATGAGGAATATCTCAGCGATCTCAGTGGCCTGCTGAACATTGCGCCGCCCAAGAAATCCCAAATTGATGTTAGCGATGACTTCCAAAATGCCACACTCATTGCCCAGGTGCGGGAATGCGTTGAACTGGCCGAGGTCACCGACAAGAGCATGAAGAAGCTATCCAAACCGCCGAACTTTGAAATTGAGGCCATCAAGCAGCAGCTGAAGGATAAAAGCCATTCGGGCGACATAGAAAAGGAAGTGGAACGCTGTGTGGCATTTATTAATGCGTATAACAAGAATTTGCAGAACGAGATCAAGAGTCGCAAGGCCGTCCTGGAGAGCGTGGAGGCGGCCAAGAAGTTCTACGAGCACCAGGGAAAGGAGGTCAAAGTGGTGGCCAGTGTAAGTAGTTGGCTTTAGACGGTCTTTGGACACATTTATTGTACATAATAATGTTTCCAGGCCTACAAAAGCTTTGGCACACGCATAAAAATTGTGAAACGGAAACTGGATGAGACCATACCCACTCTAGCCAGCCCCATACCGTCGCCGGATATCAATGCACCCTCGCCAGAGCGTGATGCAGATCTGCAGCTGCCCGATGAGAATAATCCACAAATGGAATTGGTAAGTTTACTCTGCCATTCTGAAAGGTTAAACCAAATCCCATTTTACACCCACAGAATCTGTTTGGAGGCGGCTTAAATGGGTTTTCCAGTTACCTGGATGCAGGCAAATTGCCTTTCGATATCAATGATTTCAAGCGTGACTCTAGGGATCGTGGTAGTGCCATTGAGGTGATTGGATCTCGTTCAGATGATGAAGGTTACACGCCCAGTGCAAATTTCTACAAACCGGAACCGATTGGTGGTTACACCAACAACAACAACAGCAATAACGGCGGTTCCATACCGGGTTTGGCCGGCGAGGAGGGCTCCATGGAATACAATCCCAATCAGTCACATTATAGCAGATCAATGCCACCCCCAGTGCCGCCATTGCTTCAGGAACACTATGTGCCTCCGCCCCCGCCTCATCATGGCTATGGTGAGAGTAATCCATATACACCCGCCATGCCGCCACCGCCACCCTTGCCGCCGGCCATAGCGTCTGTGGGTGTGGCTGGGGATGATTTTAATAGCACCTGGGACATGAGCATGTCATGGACGCCGCTGGACAGCAGTCTGAATAGCAGTGGAACCAGCCAGTCCACGCCCCATTCGCCGCCCCATTTCGAGCGTAAAGGCAGTGCCGCGCCGCCGCCCATTGAGTATAATGAGCATCATCATAACCAGGCAGCAGCGCTGGGCGCCGAGGATGTGGATCATCGTACGTTGCAATTGCCGCCGGCTTTCAATTTTGGTGCCAAGTTGGGCCTAAGCAAGGAAAAGACCAGGCAACTGGTGGATATTGATCATAGAAATCTGATCTCGCTAACAGGTTCACCGGGTGGAGCTGAAAAGGTAATTATAGCAACAATACTAAACAAAGTAAAGTTCTCTTTATAACTGCGATTTCTGTGAACAGGAATCGTTTGCTGGCGCCGATATGGATTATCGCACAGCGCCTGGTGAAACAAGCAGCAGCAGCAGCAGCATGATGGCCCCTCCAGGACCAAATTATGCCAAGAAGGGTAATTCACCGCATAAATCCAATGCGAGTAAGTTTAGTTCCAAAAGTTGAGGGAAACTTCTAAAAAAAAAACTGTTTCTGTCTCAATGCCAGGTTCTTCCTCGGAATCGGATCGTGTAGAGGGCTCAGCACGCTATGATCCAGCTGATATGGTGGTAGATATGGACATGTCGGATGATGATATTGATGAGTCACTGAGAGGTAGGATTAAACGGGAGTGCTCCCAATATAGAAAAGGGAGTTCCAAATGGAAAACGTTTTTCTTAATTATTTTTGTAATGGTTTTTGGTTTTCTTAACCTGCCACTTTGGTCAATTGAACTTTGTGTTTTTTTTATGACAAGGTGAACTAATTACCATACTCTTCATAAGATGTCAAAGTAGTCTTTTTAACAAACTTCTTTCCCCATAAGAAAAATGTCATCAGATAAGTTTACATACTTAAAGAAAGCTTAGAATAATGCCAGAAGTGCAGGTATGGCAGAATAGGGTATCCTCAGGCCTCTTCCGGAATTGTACATCTTTCCGCTTCCTTAAACTGTTTCTGCCTTTACCTATAAAGTTCCCACTTGATTTCTTTTGCTACTCTTGAAGGCAGCTCCCAGCAATTCCGATCAATCAAATTCACAAACAAAGCACAGGCCTGATTATAGCTACTTTTGTATAAGTTGCAGAGTCTAGAAAGACGCAAATTCTGTCTTACATCACTTCTCTTAGTCTCAGTGCTGAGCTGATGAAGACACAAGTCTGTAGGCTCTTACTTGCTGACTGATATTTTTGGACAAATTTAATATTTCCAGAATTTACTGATATTCATATTGAAAGTATAGGAAAATAGCTAAGTATTTTGGAAGTAATTTTTGAGTCCAGCAACTAAGTTTTCCCTTCAACTTTCCTAATTGTCAGTTGCTCTGTCTAATTGTTCAATATTTCCTCACTTATCTCCTTTATTTCCGCGTCTTTACCTTAAATTCTCTCTTCACTCAAGAATGTTGTTATTTTTTTCAGTTATTTTCACTGTTATTGCTTGATCTTCTGCCATAAAATTTATAATTTATTCTCTTCCTTTTCCGAATCAGTTTTCTGCCTACATTATACTCCTTACCAAAGGTACACAGAGTCAGAAAGAGGCAACTTTGACCCCTTAAAATATATATAAATGCTTGATCAGCATCGATTTAGCTGTGTCCATTTGGATGTACGTATGCAGTCACACATCTAAGCGATAGTAAGAGACAGAGGTTCAACATGTATGGAACAAAAACTTCTAAAACTCTCAGGCAGATCAAGTTTAGTTTTAGAACGCCACCTTCCACCCCCGCAATTTGAAAAAGAAGCGTCATTTCTTCCAAAGTTTTATAGTTAGACGGTTCGTACCTTTTGGTACATATTTAGTTATCAGTATTACTTATTGTTACGCCAAAGTAATGGTTAAGCTGGGATGTTTAATAGTCAAGTTATGAGCAAAAGTTTGTTCGTTTTACAGAGTTGATACAGAGTATATTATAATCGAACTTGATTGACTTTCTTAGCTGTTTTTCGTTCACTTTGCTCATTTGTTTCCATGGGACACTGTGCTGAGCAGAATCTACTTGATCAACTGTAATGTTGTATGCGTGCTTCTCACGAATAATAGATAGCTTAATGCAACAACCACAAAAATAGAAACTTTGAGCTGCCACTTGGCTAGATTTGATGAGTTGCTTAAGCAAAATTATCCTTTTCAAGCTGTTATTGAGCTCTTCTTCTAGTTCCAATCCCGTGTGGGTATGACGGTGGCATTAGCCACTACTCAATATTTTAAACAATTTATTTAATGGAGATACACAAAATTGAGCGTGATGGAAAACTGCTCACAATAACAACAATTTGCGATTTGGCCATGGTATATATCGATATATGACTATCGATATCATGAGTAGTGGCGCTCATCAGCTGTTTTTGTTATGTGAAATGACACAAAACAAGTTGGGAATGGAACATTATCGATGACAAAAACTGGCGAATTTCGGAGCGCTCTAAACTGAAATCGTACGAATTTGCTGAAATCGCAGTTCGCAAAAATAAGTGAAAACCGGAGCATGGCTGATAAAGAGGGCGTTTAATTCCCCAAATCCAGCTTTAGAAAAGCTGCACATTCCACTGGGTGGGACCATAGATGTCTAGGTGTTAGGCTAGTGGGTTCGCTAGCCCAGTTGAAAAGGTGGCAGGTGTTGTGCGGACTTACCTTGCACTTCGAGCTTCTTAACCTTCGGGTTGATCCTCGACAGATAGCTGTTTAGGAAACAGCAATAGCCTGATTTTAGTTCTGAAGGTCACTTTTAAGCTGTTCTACCCAACTTTTCCCAAATGCTTTCCACTTCTCTACCGACGGTCCTCCCTCAAGTTTCTTTGTGTGCGTGCCTTGCTAGCAATGTTGTTCTCATTTTTTTGCCAGGTATGACCTATTCGGCTACATTTCATTCGCTCATCTTAGTAGCTCCAGAATATGCAGTGAAAAAATTGAAAGCTAACTTCATCAAACTTTGCACCAAGTCTTTTAGTACAAATACGCTGCACATTTCTCGGAACCGGTCGGATCGGATGACTATAGCATATAGCTGTCATAGGAACGATCGGTCGAAAACTAGTTTTAGTAAGAAAAAGTTTTTTGTTTTCAATAGAAAACGCCTCCAAACTTTGTATTTCTTAGTTTGCTATGCTTGCCCCTGATTTTACCAAGTTTTGTCGAAATCGGACATCTATATAGTAAATTCTTAAAATTGTTATTTATTTATCAGTTATGATTTCACACAATTCTACAAAGTCTTATCAAAATCGGTTGACTATAGCATATAGCTGCCGTACGAATGATCCGTCGAAAATGAAGTTCCATAGACAAAAACTTGTTTGTTTTAAACGGAATCGACTCCAAATTGCATACATGTTAGTTTGTTAAGCTTTTGCATGATTTTGCCAAGTTTGGTCGAAATCGGACATCTATATAGTTTAGCTCTAGTAGAAAAGTAAGGTGCCAAACGTAGTCTTAGTTGGAAAAACGTGCTGCAAGGGTACCTACCTGGGCGGTTTTCTTTTTCTTGTGGTTGTTGTTGCTTCAGAATATTTTTGTTCATTTGTATTGGTGACCACGCGAGCATTAGTTGCTCTGTTGCACCTCTGCTCTTTATTTACTGACTCTTTTAACTTATTTTTATACTCTGTACCGAAGGTACATAGAGTATTATAAGTTTGTGCAAAAGTATGTAACATCCAGAAGTAAGCATCTCCGACCCCATAAAGTATATATATTCTTGATCAGCATCAACAGCCGAGTCGATATAGCCATGTCCGTCTGTCCGTCTGTCTGTCCGTATGAACGCACAGATCTCAGAGATGGTAAGAGATAGAGGTTTGACATGTATGGGACATATGCTTCTTATGGCTGCAGGCAGATCAAGTTTATTTTCAATTTTGGCCACGCCCCCTCCCGCCCCCGCAATTTAGAAAAAACGTCATATCTCCCACAGTTTTGAAGATAGATGGCTTGTTCCTTCTGGACATATTTAGTTATTAGGATAACTTATCGATCCGCCAAAGAAATGAAGAAGATCGGATGAACGGTTTTCGAGTTATGATCAAAAGACAAATTTTCTTGGTACAGAGTATGTTATAGTCGGGCTTGACCGACTTTCTTTCTTGTTTCTACTTGGACTTATCACTTATATTATGTTTAGTTATTATTTCCTTTTTAAAATGTTGTATTATCTTTTTCCGAGGTGCTTATGCCCTTATCTTTCTCAGAAATAGAAGATGGGGGTATTCTATATATAAACTAATTGTTTTCTAATTCTTTCTGTTGTTGTGCTTCATTCTTCGATCTATTTCAATTTCCGTTCTTTCTGCGGTGTTTTCTTCTCTGACTGTTCCCTGTTGGTTTCTGACCTTCTTTTTGAAACTTTTATGTGATTTCTGTGCTTTCTTTTATCTTTTGGTACTCTCTTGGGTGACGATCTCTCAAGTCCTGGTTGAATTGTATAAAATTTTGCAATTTCCTTGCTAGAATCCAAAGATGAGCTACAACCGCTGATTGAGACAGATGCCAACGGTTCCATAACACCTGCCCGCCCAGTGCTGTTGGAAACTCCTGCAGAATTCCTGAATCCCTGGGAGTCCAATAATAACAATAATTTTATGCAGGACATGTCGCCCGATGAGCAGCAACAGTCGCCTTTGCCTTCCCATCAACACCAGCATCATCAGCATCACCAGCAGCAGCAGCAGCAGCAACAACAACAGCAGCAGCAGCAGCAGCAACAGCCCTGGAATCAAATGGGCATGCACAGTGCGCCGTCTCCACCTCGACCGCCGTTTGCATCTCCATTTGCATTCCAACGTTTTGGTGGACCACCGGATAATATGACGCCCAGGGGACGTGGACGTGGTCGTGGCTGGGGTGGGCAGAGCCCTTTTAGGCCACCCTATCAGCGTGGCGGATTTGATGGTGGTCCCGGTGCACGTCCTCCCTACTTCCCAAGAGGCGGTGGCGGCGGCGGTGGTGGCGGCGTCGGCGGTATGGGTGGTCCCATGCGTGGACGTGGTCGTGGCATGCGTGGTAAAGCTTGGATGATGTAATTACGTATTATAGAGTTTAGTTAATAGTTTTTATCTCACACACCCTCCCTCACACACACACACACACACAGGGACGTTGGCTAATTGAAGAATTAACATAATAAACTGTACGTCCTAATGGATACCAAATGTGGGAATGAGCAAGCAACCCTGGGATTGTTGATATCTCTCATTTTGATTGTAAAAACAACCTTTGCACAATAAAAGAATATGATTAAACTCCATTTATTTATATCAACTAAATATTTCCTAACAAATTATATTCATTATTTTTCAATGTTTCTATTCGAATATCAACAATCCTGGACGAAAAGAAATCAACTTAAGGGACTTTCTTAACATTTACAATCTTAGACTTTAAGAATTGATGTAAAAATAGAAATTGTGAATGAATGATGATTCTCTACACTTTGATGGTGCATCGGGTTTGGGTAACGAACTGTGTTGAAATACCTTAAACCGAGCATCGAGCATGCACACACAGTTGGAAAGCGTGACGGTAAAAGTTTACAAAAAAAAAACCAAACTTTATCAATTCAATAAAGTTTCAGTCTTGAACAATCATTGACATTTGCAGCAGGCTGAGAGGAAAGATTAGTACAAGACCAACAAAGATCGTTCTTTGGCTAAACTGGCAAGTTTCTTCAAGCTAAAAGCCCTGACAAAATACAGTCTTTATCCCATAAGATGTCGAATCTGGGTATTATTTTACAGACTAGCAAACACAGGCAAATAATTTGGACCAAATACGCCTGAAGAGTGAACTTTTTGGAAAACTATAAGCGTTTGGTATTAAAGCCTCAGCTTTGAGATATGCTTAATCTGGCGTCATGGCGACTTTTTTTTAGCTAATTTTGTGCAAATTATTTGTCGAATTGGTCGAATGAGCTAACTTAGTTGCTGGAATCCGAATTTTGTTTCGACCTTTGACCTTGAATCCACTCAAACCCCCAAATTTCTGAGCAAGGTATGGGATTTTCCGCATATATATCATTTTTTTGCCATTAATTCAATCCAACTTACTACCTTTCAAATAGCCGTAACGAATCTTTCATAAATTACCTACCTTGGGCTGAATTTTCCGAAATTTAAGAGGGTAACCACTATTTTTCGTGGCTTACCTAAAATGTCTACTAAATTACCCTCCAACAACAAGTTGAGTATGAGGTCCAGACAAATTCATTGTCAGAGACTAAATTTGAAGATGTATTTTTGAAAGTGTACCCTCGATTTTACATTTGTGTGCCGTTTGTGTTTAGTTGAGCTTGTAATTACAAAATGTGTTCGACAGACTTTGCATACGCACAGCACACTCAAGTCAAAATCGAAGATCCATATTCAAATTACCCCTTGCCATTCATTTTTATGGCCGTTACCCATCTCATTGTTCCAAGGTCTTTGGTTTGGTCTATATCCCAGTCCAGCCTAACCTTAAAGTGGATGCAATTACACGGCTCATTCGCAAACATGATGTTTTTTACGAAAATACAGAGGAATCTTTGCATTATCTCGTCTGCAGCAAAACTGAGATACTGGACTGAACCTCTAAATTGATGCCCTGACACTTTCTTCTCTGATTTGGAGACAACAAAAGATAGCAATATGATAATAGTACACAATATACGACAATATATGACAGTGTTTAGAAGATGAGAAATCGGTTCTAAGTCTTGAGAAGACAAATCTAAAGCTATTCTAGAAGTTAAAGATGGAAAACCCCAAAAGAATCTGGCAGCAGCAAAGTTCCGTGGAAAATTAAGATAAAAGTTACAAAGAACAAACAATCCTGCAATGGCGAAAAAAGCGCAGAAATTTGAAAAAGTGGAGGAGAGGCTGTTTAAACATTTATTTCCGAATCCATAACTAGCAAATCTTCCTGTAAATGGGAGCATAAATCAGCAGAAGGTTTGGCTTTAAATGTTCTCAGTTCCCGCTACTTTCTGGAATCAAATTCATAAATCCATTAATCAAAAATCATATCAAAAATTGATATTGAAACAAAAAACTCAATAATTTTTGTGTTTCTTTTTCATTTTGTTCCTTAATTTGATTACCCATATAATTATTATTATAGAGAAATAATCACAAGATTACAAATTGTGCTTTTCTTAGATCTAAACTATAGCCAAATGTGGGGGACTTAGGACCGTTATCTCATCTTCTTGATATCTGAATCATTCAAGCTTAGATAGCTCTATGTAGAAATTGTGAAATCAGCATCAACTTGTTGAAATACTCGAAACCTTTCCCTTCAGTAAAAAGCTTTTCCAAAATACTTGTAGATATAAAATCACCTACCGTAAAGTAAGTTATCAAAAAGTCAATCATCAACAAGAAAGAAAGTCGGTCAAGCCCGACTATAACATACTCTGTACCAAGAAAATTTGTCTTTTGATCATAACTCGAAAACCGTTCATCCGATCTTCTTCATTTCTTTGGCGGATCGATAAGTTATCCTAATAACTAAATATGTCCAGAAGGAACAAGCCATCTATCTTTAAAACTGTGGGAGATATGACGTTTTTTCTAAATTGCGGGGGCGGGAGGGGGCGTGGCCAAAATTGAAAATAAACTTGATCTGCCTGCAGACATAAGAAGCATATGTCCCATACATGTCAAACCTCTATCTCTTACCATCTCTGAGATCTGTGCGTTCATACGGACAGACAGACAGACGGACAGACGGTCTGATCAAGAATATATATACTTTATGGGGTCGGAGATGCTTCCTTCTGGATGTTACATACTTTTGCACAAACTTATAATACTCTATGTACCTTCGGTACAGAGTATAAAAATTCATGAACGTTTTTAAAAGAAACTATCAGTCAGCGTTTTGGTCATTTGATCCGAACCTTTTTGTCCATGTAAAAAGGATACGGTTCGACTACTGGTACGGCGATCCAAAGCTTACGTTCGGTATGCTTGATAGTCCTTTTCAAATTGAGTTCATGCTTTGCTTACAAACCGGGTTTTGAGTTGGATCGTTTGAATAAAGGAAACTTAATATGTTTTTTCGGTCATTTTCTGAAAGCCCTTCTTAGGATCTTTGAACACATGAACATTTGAAGTTCCTGTTTTGGTAAGTCTAGGTGAATTTGTTGAATTTCCAATGCGAATTCACCAAATCTATCTGGATTTGCAAAACCAGAGGCAACACTTTGTGTTGGAGGTGCAGAGTATGTTATACTCGGGCTTGATGGACTTTCTTACTTCATTATTGGTTGGAAATTGATTACGGGTTATATTTCAGTTTTCATTCAGTTTTGGGCCAAACTAGCCGGAATTTATATGTAAAGTTTCAAGTATAATGTCGCCCACTAGATTATTGCAAGGCAATAAGGTAGGCTAAAAAAAATTTTAGATGCTCTTCGATTTCAAACCTCTCATCTGCAGTCATCTAATCGTTAGAAACCTTGCGTCTTAAAGGTATAGTTCGAAATGTAGTTCGAAATGAAAGCGTTTATAGCAAAATATCTAGAGATTTCTGGGAGACACCCAATATTGGATTTTTTTCCGCAGATCTTTGCTTTCACTCAACCTCTAGAAGTCACTAGAAGAGAAGCATTTTTGGGTTTTTTTTTAAAGTTTTTTTTTTAACAAAATATTTATCAAACGTTTTCCAGCTTTTAGAGTTTAGAGTTTGTTCTCGTTCCGAACGGATTTCGGATTTGCTAAGAGTTGCTCTGAGTTCAAGGAACCCTTTAAAAATTGCCTTCAACAATGACAAATGAATACTTAGTAATTTCGATTCCGCATGATTTAAACTAAATCGAAAACGGGAACAGGCCTGTAGAATACCTAAGAAAGGGTGTAAGGTCTAATCACAGACTCATTAACCTTATACATCTGGAGCCGTACCTTCTAAAAAGCTGCTATGTCTTCGATAAACTTACGACTTACTGTGAAAGAACAAAAATGGATATTCAAAACAAGAAAGAAAGTCGGTCAAGCCCGACTATAACATACGCTGTACCAAGAAATTTTGTCTTTTGATCATAACTCGAAAACCGTTCATCCGATCTTCTTCATTCCTTTGGCGGATCGATAAGTTATTCTAATAACTAAATATGTCCAGAAGGAACAAGCCATCTATCTTCAAAACTGTGGGAGATATGACGTTTTTTCTAAATTGCGGGGGCGGGAGGGGGCGTGGCCAAAATTGAAAATAAACTTGATCTGCCTGCAGACATAAGAAGCATATGTCCTATACACGTCAAACCTCTATCTCTTACCATCTCTGAGATCTGTGCGTTCATACGGACAGACAGACGGACAGACGGACATGGCTATATCGACTCGGCTGTTGATGCTGATCAAGAATATATATACTTTATGGGGTCGGAGATGCTTCCTTCTGGATGTTACATACTTTTGCACAAACTTATAATACTCTATGTACCTTCGGTACAGAGTATAACAAGAAAGAAAGTCGGTCAAGCCCGACTATAACATACGCTGTACCAAGAAATTTTGTCTTTTGATCATAACTCGAAAACCATTCATCCGATCTTCTTCATTCCTTTGGCGGATCGATAAGTTATTCTAATAACTAAATATGTCCAGAAGGAACAAGCCATCTATCTTCAAAACTGTGGGAGATATGACGTTTTTCTAAATTGCGGGGGCGGGAGGGGGCGTGGCCAAAATTTAAAATAAACTTGATCTGCCTGCAGACATAATAAGCACATGTCTCATACACGTCAAACCTCTATCTCTTACCATCTCTGAGATCTGTGCGTTCATACGGACAGACAGACAGACGGACAGACGGACATGGCTATATCGACTCGGCTGTTCATGCTGATCAAGAATATATATACTTTATGGGGTCGGAGATGCTTCCTTCTGGATGTTACATACTTTTGCACAAACATATGTATAATACTCTATGTACCTACGGTACAGAGTATAAAAATATTCATTTGATATTTTCGGTATCCATTTGGAATGGATATTTATTTATTTTCCTATTTTTAGAATATTTAAATATACATTTAATGTTAAAAAAGATCTTAAATCTTCATCCAAAGGAGCTGAAAATCATACAATAGATATGAAAAATGTTTATTTTAATATAAAAAAAGGATATCAATAACTATCCATTCCAATTGGATCTTCTTTTTCAAAAAATTTCATCAAAAAAATCTTTGTGAATTCTTCAGCTAACTCCCACAACCCAACACCAACAACAAAAACAAACCCCCCCTCAACTTTCCATTATGTTTAGAGTTGCCTTAGCCATTTTATTCAAAATGTATGCTAGTTGTACGTTTAGTGTTAAGTTTAGTAAATATGTAAATGTATATAGCAATATTACACATAACTAGGTCTTATGCTCTTCACAAAAAACCAAACAAAATTTCGTTCAAAGAAATTGCAATAAATATTGATTTCTTTACTAAACAAAACCTTAACTTTAAATGGAAAGAGGGAGGGCGGAAGGTTGGTTGGTTCAGTGCATGCATCAGTGATTGCCTACTTGCTCTCTTTCCTAGATGTAGATTTAGTTAAGTTACATTTAGTTTTGTAAATAAAATGTGATATATACAAATGACTATGTTTAAATCAATTTCATGTTTGAGAAACAAAAAAAGGATCTAGGACCAAAGTCGGCACTTAATCACTTCTGTTTTGGGAATATCGTTTGTTGTTGTGTGTCGGAAGTCGGAACTCATTAATTGTGTCGGTAACTGCTGCTTTGTTTTGAAAGTGGGTGTGACCGTCGGCTTGGCTACCTCAAGGATGCTAAACGGTGTACCCTTTTGATGTGGGCGTTGAAATTAATGTGAAGCGGGGAAAACTCTTGTTTTAAAATTGGCCAAACTACAAACTATTTGGAAGTGATTCAACTAATCTTAATAGAGGGAAGGTAAGTCTAGGAAACTGATAAAGTTGTCTGGCACATTCCACAAGTTGGGCCTTGTAACTGAAATACTTCTCTGCAGCTTAGGCTCTACAGCATGTTGTTGCTTATCTTAGTTGTTAAGTAAAGTAAGGACCTATTTCTCATCTTCTATAAGGCCACTATGTTTCAGATAAACTAAGATGTTGCTCTGTAGTAGACTAGATGGAACTAGGTGAATTTACTTACAATGTGAAGGGCCTTAATTTTCTCACCTTGCCTTTTTAAGAGGCAGAGCACTCTACGTTTTAACTGACATCATATTTGACCCCTCAAAAGAGAGCTGCTGTGAGGAATACGTCACCTTGGACTAGAAAACCAACCTAGGAGTGCACCCTAGTCAACTATATGGCATGAGGGGTAACCAAGATGTGCCTTAGGATCAGTTTATACTTCCGATATAAGCTTTATATTTACATTTTTATGCTCAGAGCTCGTTATTTATCATGAGCACAAAAAAAAAAACATTTCACCCAGCTCTGCTTACATCAAAGACCGAAATATTTAAGCAGAAACTGTCTGTAAACACTTCAAAGGAGTGTGGGGTACACAAAGGAACAACGAGAAAGCCAAGCTAACTTCGTCTGTGCCGAAGTTTTTATACCCTTTTACGCTTTTTCCCATTTTCAGGACGATCGTTCGTATGGGAGCTATATGATATACTCATCCGATTTGGACAAAAATTTGTAAAATTATGTAAAAGCATGTGAAACAAACAAATACAAATTTGTAGGATGCTACAATTAAAAGCAAAAAAGTTTTTCTAACTAAGACTGTTTTTCAGAACTATCTTTTGTATGGCAGCTATACCATATAGTTGTCCGATTTTCATCAAACTGGGCAAAATGATCAAAAAGCATAGAAAACCTATGAATACAAAGTTTGGAGAAGTTTCCATTGAAAAGAAAAAAGTTTTTCATAGTAAAACTAGTTTTCCGACCGATTGTTACTATGGTAGCTATGAGATATAGTCATCCGATCCGGTCGGTTCCGACATATTAGTAGTGTGCAGCAAAAAGAAGACTCTGTGCAAAATTTCAGTCCGATAGCTTTAAAACTGAGAGACTAGTTGAGTAGAAACAGACAGACAGACGGACGGACAAAGCTCAATCGACTCAGCTCGTCACCCTGATCAGAATATATATAGTTTATGGGGTCGGAAATGAATATTTCTGTGGGCAAAATTATAATACCCTTTGCAACGGTATAAAAAGGATATTAAAAAATATCCATTGGATGATTTCACGTGTCCATTTGGACTGGTTAGGTCTTAAATATCCCGTTTAATCATTCCACGTAGCTGAAAATCATCCAAAGGATATGAAATAGTATCATCCTTAGGAATAATTTCAGCTCCGTTGGTTGATTAAATTGATATTAAAGACATATTCAGTCCAAATGGATTTTTATACCCTTGCAAATGGTATTATAATTTTGCCCTAAAGCTTGTAACGCAAAGAAATATTCATTTCCGAGCCAATAAACTATATATAAGGTTGTCAAAAAAGTCTTGCGGTATTTTTATTGAATTTTCAATTGTTCATAAAATTGTTTATAATAATGCGATTTAAGTCAAATATGCGCCGTTTTGTTCGATGACGAGTTCCCAACGAGATGCCAACTTCATAATGCCCCTCTTATATGAAGCTCGGCTTCCCTATTGTCAAAAAACTCGGAGAGCCAATTTTCACAGGACTCTCTTGTGGCCAACTTCCGACTACCAAGCTCGTTCGCCATGGACAGAAATAGGTGGTAATCACTTGGATGCAAAAGAACCTCCCATCCGAGCTCCCGGAGCTTCTGGCACCAAAGATGTGTGTGGCCTGGCGTTGTCCTGATGGAAGACAATTCGGCCTCTGTTGATCAAAGATGGCCTCTTCTGCATGAGTGCTGCATTCAAGCGGTCCAGTTGTTGGCAGTACAGGTCCGAAGTGAGCGTTTGGCCATAGGGGAGCAGCTCATAGTGGATGATTCCCTGCCAATCCCACCAAACACACAGAAGAACCTTCCTGGCCGTCAATCCAGGCTTGGCCACCGTCTGGGCAGCTTCACCGCTTTTCGACCACGACCGTTTGCGCTTCACGTTGTCGTAAGTGACCCACTTTTCATCGCCAGTCACCATCCGCTTCAGAAACGGGTCGATTTTGTTGCGATTCAGAAGCGATTCGCATGCATCCATCGTGTGGCACCCATACATCGAGCTTCTTTTTGAATCCAAGCTTCTTCAAATGGTTTATAACGGTTTGATGACTCATGCCCAGCTCTTGGCCGATGCTACGGCTGCTACTATGCCGGTCTCTTTCGATCAATTCAGCGATTTTATCGCAATTTTCGACGACAGGCCTTCCGGACCGTGGCGCATCTTCGATCACCTCTGCACCAGAACGAAAACGTTGAAACCATCGTTGTGCGGTGGAAATGGAAACTGTATCGGGTCCATAAACTGCACAAATTTTATTGGCAGCATGAGATGCATTTTTGCCTTTATCGTAGTAGTACTGTAAAATATGCCGTATTTTCTCTTTATTTTGCTCCATGTTTGCGACGCTATAACTCACGAACGACTAAAAACAAACAACAATTAATCAAACACGTGTTAGCGCGTGAAAAGAGCTTTCCAAGAAGCTCTAGCGTGAACCGATGCGACGAATACAACTAGAACTACGCGCTTGCAAAGACAAGCTTGCGGAAATACCGCAAGACTTATATATTCTTGATCTGGGGAGTCGATTGAGCTTTGTCCGTCTGCTCCTGCGCGAACTAGTCTCTCAGTTTTAAAGCTATCGAGCTGAAATTTGGCACAGAGCCTTTTTTTTGCTGCACACTACTAATATGTCGGTGTCCGACCGGATCGGATGACTATATCTCATAGCTACCATTGGAACAATCGTTCGGAAAACTAGTTTTAGTGGGAAAAACTTGTTTCTTTTCAATGGCAACGTCTCCAAACTTTGTATTCATAGGTTTTCTATGCTTTTTGATAATTTTGACAAGTTTGATGAAAATCGGACAACTATATGGCATAGCTGCCATACAAAAGATAGGTTGGAAAAGCAGTCTTAGTTAGAAAAACTTTTTTGTTTTTTATTGAATTTGTTTGTTTCACCTGCTTTCAACTAGTTCTACAAATTTTGGTCCAAATCGGTTTACTATATCATATAGCTGCCATACGAACGATTGGTCGGAAAATGGGAAAAAGATTATTTTTGAAAATATTTGCAAGGGTATAACAATTTCGGTACAGTCGCAGCTAGCTTTGCTTTCTCGTTTTTTATAAATTATATAGAAACTGCTGAAATACCACACAAATTCTGTTAGGCAGGTATGCATTCAATTTTGTGAAGCTGAACTGAAAATATAGAGAAAAGTTTAATATAAATTGATTCGAATCACACCTTAAGTTCATAAAAAGAGCCTAAGTACTTTCTATGATTTGAATCGAACCGGTTCAGTGACTTCTAACCAGGGCTGCAAACCCAACAAATTTCGTAGATCTACGGCTCGCGGGTTCGAACCATAATTTACCATTGGTTCAGGTTCAGAATTTGGAGGTTCAAGGTTTTCGGGCCAAGGTTTTATACATGTTTATATAGTAATCGACCTAAAACCGACCTAAAACTGTTAGGGAATTGTTTCGATTTTGGGTTGGGATGGGATTTCAGAATACTTTATATAAATAGAAATACTTTCGTACAGCTCATGACCGTCAAAGCAATGACAAAGTGTTTCTACTTATATAAAGTATTGTGACGAAATAAAAACTTCGAAGTTCTTAAAGTAAATCCATAGTAATGTGGATAATTCCATCAGGATAACAGAAGTAGTCACTGGGAAATAGTTTAAATCTATAATTTTTGAAATTTTTGGGTTCGGAACGGGTTCAGGTTCAGCTTTAATACCTTAAGAGGTTCGGTTCACAGTAATCTGAAAGTCGGGATTCCGGGTTCAAACCGGTTCAGTTCGAACCCGGTTTGCAGCTCTGCTTCTAACATTGCTTTTTCGGATCGACATGAAGTTTCTGAAAAAAAAACATTCTAAATATCGCTTCAGCTTCTTAGACCAGTAGAGCACTCGACGCTCAGCTTTTCTCAAATCAGAAACTAAGCCCAAAATCCTTCAAATTCAAGCATCAGGTCAAGCAAATCTCTTTAGAACTAATGTCAGAATTTACATCAGAGCAAATTGTTCTGGGTTTTGAGATGAAGAATTCAGATCTTTTAAAAAAACAAGAAAGAAAGTCGGTCAAGCCCGACTATAACATACTCTGTACCAACAAAATTTGTCTTTTGATCATAACTCGAAAACCGTTCATCCGATCTTCTTCATTCCTTTGGCGGATCGATAAGTTATTCTAATAACTAGATATGTCCAGAAGGAACAAGCCAAGCTGTGGGAGATATGACGTTTTTTCTAAATTGCGGGGGCGGGAGGGGGCGTGGCCAAAATTGAAAAATAAACTTGATCTGCCTGCAGACATAAGAAGCATATGTCCCATACACGTCAAACCTCTATCTCTTACCATCTCTGAGATCTGTGCGTTCATACGGACAGACAGACAGAAGACGGACAGACGGACATGGCTATATAGACTCGGCTGTTGATGCTAATCATGGCTATATAGACTCGGCTGTTGATGCTGATCAAGAATATATATACTTTATGGGGTCGGAGAAGCTTCCTTCTGCCTGTTACATACTTTTGCACAAACTTATAATACTCTATGTACCTTCGGTACAGAGTATAAAAACAGGGGAATCACTGGATCCTCTTCAAATAATCAAGCCAAAATAGGGAGAAGAACAATAAAAAAGGTAAATACTTTTACAATTGATAACTTTTATTAACACTAAACAAATAATCTCGCACAAGCCTTAAAACTAACAGCCTTTTAAAGTTGACACTAGGTTCGAGTGTTGCTACAACATCCGTTTCCGTTTCCCCCCCCCCCCCCCTCAATAGTCGCGTGAGAGTAAGGTGACCAAATCACCAATATACGCCTGCGCCATTTGCAATGTCTCGTACTTGGAGAGACGTCGATCATGTCCCAGGGAGGGTACCACATCGCGTAGCTTATCGAAGGCATCGTTCAGGCTATTCATGCGTCGGCGTTCACGTGCATTGGCCGCCAGGCGACGTTTCCGTAGGACTTCGGGACCGCAGTGAGTGGATGATGATGATGATGATGATGATGAGGAGGAGGTTGGCGATAAGTTGGTGTCGTAGGGTTTGCCTCTCTGCTGTTTCGTCCAATATTTGGCTGCTTTGGTCTGGGACTTGTTGAGTGGACTCGTCATTTGATTTTGCTGTTGTGCCGTCTGCAGACTGAGCATGTGTTCCAGTTCCAGGACAGCCGGCGTATCGTAGTACATTTCCAGGGAGCTGTTATTCGTGCCCTCCGACAGACTATCCGCACAGCCATTGAATTCCTGCTGGTACATCAACTGCTCCAGTTGTTGAAATGCCTCTCCCGTGGTCGAGCCCAGCAATTCATCCGCCTGACTTTCATTGGAGTAGTAAAAGTGCTCAATCAGCTCGTTGTTCGTCAACATGTTGCCAAAGGATAACTGAAGTGGCACTGATCTGTACAGACCCTTATATAGGCTGGCAGGCAGTCAGCTGGCCGCTCTACGTTGATTGGTTCTGGCCTGGTCTGAATGCGGCTACCTGATTCGCTGATCCAGTTTACCTGCCGCACCGGCGACACTGGCTACCTGTGTGTCCCGTGCCTGTGCCTCAAATTGGCTTGCGGTCAAAACGTTTAATTGCCACTTCTGGCTACCTAGCCATCCTTACCATTGTTTGACCTGCCATTTGGCTACCAACTTCTTTCGCATGGAAAACTTACAAGCCACAATTGCAGCCAAGGTCAATTGCGAGCACACAAAAGACTTCCCAGGGAATCATTTTGCATTCAACATTCGATCAAACTGCTTTCCTTTCATGCCGCAAAGGCAAAGGCTCTTCGCATGTCTGTGGTCTAGTGAGTGTTTTTGTTTTTTTTTTTTGTATTATTTAAAAGTGTTTAATTTTTGTTCGGTTTTTGCGGAAGAAGAATTGTTTGGTGCGGTTTTCAACTTTCGATTTTCGGTATTGTCATTTATTGGGTCAGAAATAAGTGCATTTCTCTCAAGTGGCTTTCTTTTGCGGCTGGAAAGCATGCTGAGGGGACAAAGGGTTTTGGTAGGGGTATGAAAAATGGCCCATCACCTATTGAATATTTAACAAGTTAGTAAGTCAGTCTATAAGTACCGGAGAAAGTGTCTGCTCAGCATACATTTTGATATAGCAAACATTCAATTGCTCACAACTTGACTATCGTTAGACCGATTTTCAACCAATACCCTGACAGATCGATAAATAATCCCCATAACTTAATATGTTCAGAAGGTACAAACCTTTTATCATTTTGAACCGATTCAAAAGAGGTTCAGAAGTTATCTATAGTTATCTAAAGTTGTATATTTTACTGGTTCAGATGTTATATTTAAGCAAAGATCTTGAAATTGTCTTTTCCATGTTCCAAACTAAGCGGCTGAGCCACTTCAAAAGTGGTTCTGATTGGAAAAGTGGTCTGTTTCCCAATTTAGCATTTCTACAGGGTTGTCCATATTCGACGGACCCATCTGGCAACGCCATAACTTTTGACAGAGATGTCAGATCGCTTAATGACATACCGCGTTTGAAGCGTCAGTCCAAGCAGATTTTTACCATGGAACAATACACGCCACGCGAGCGCTCTGAAATAGTTGAAATTTACATTCAACAGAACAAGTCAATTGTGAAAACTCAACGTGCTTTTAAAAAATTAAAATTTCACATTGAATGGGACCGTAAATAAGCAAAATTGCCGTATTTACGCCACTGAAAATCCTCAGGAGATTCAAGAAGTGCCTCTTCATGATGAAAAAGTCACAGTTTGGTGCGGCGTTAGTGCGAAAACGGTCATTGGGCCGTTTTTCTTCCAAAATGAAAATGGCCATGCTGTTACCATCAACCAGGAGCGTTATCGCGACATGATGACCAATTTTGTGATGCCAATTATTCGTCGAAAGCGTATGAGGCAGTTCTGGTTTCAACAAGACGGCGCTCCACCGCACACAAGTCGCATAACAATCGATTTTCTGAAGAAATTGTTTCCGGGCCGTTTGATGTCGAAAAGTGGTGATTTGGACTGGCCACCGCGTTCGCCCGATTTGACGCCGCCTGACTTCTTCTTGTGGGGATATTTGAAGTCAAAGGTTTACGTTAACAAGCCAAGGACCGTAGAAGAGCTCAAGGACAACATTCGTGAAGAAATAGCCGCTATTCCGGCCGAAATGTTGGCGAAAACGATGGAAAATGCTGCAAAAAGGGCACAATACGCCATCAACGCCAGAGGCGGCCATTTGAGAGATATCATATTCAAAAATTGATGTAAACAAATCTACTTGGAACAAATTAAATGATTAAGATTGCCAACCGCCAAATTTTTATTTTTTTCTTTGATTTTTTAAAAAAAAACATGGGTCCGTCGAATATGGGCAACCCTGTATATATGAAATATAAAGAATCCTGATTACCAAATATGTCCAATAGCTCTAACGTTTTTTTTCCCTTAATTGCAGATTCCGGAGGGGCGTGACTAAACTTGAACATCAACTTGAACTGCCTGTAAGTACAAGAAGTTTTTTATTCCATACATGTCGAACCTCTATCTCTAACAATTTCTAAGATCTATGCCTTTATACGTACAGACAGACCTATATACTTTTGCACAAACTAAATATACTCTGTATCTCTGTATCTTTGGTAAATCGTATATAAAAGCAGCACACATCCTGTAGACTTTAAGTCCAGCGTCTAGCTAAATCTCAATGAGCTGAAATGATATTTGCCGCAGTCAAAAGCAACTAAGTGCACAAACTGTTAGCACCAGTTTGAAATATTTGTACTAGCAGTTTAATCTCATAACTACCCTGCAGTTCTACGTTTCAGAACTGAATTTTTCAGGGCTGATTCAGACCTAAAAGGTATGAATAGCTGAATTTCATGCCTGAATTCAGGCAGGTTTTAGTACTTCCCATGAAACTCACCCATGAGTTCAGCCCTGAAATCATGCCTAAATCATGCAGACGTCATGACGTAGTGGGACATGCCTATGTTAAATTCATGGCTGAAACTCATATAAGGGCAGGCCTGAATTCATGACCAGCCCTTCCATTTCAGGGCTGATTCAGCTATGATTCAGGTCTGAGCCGAACTGAAGGGTAGACATCGGATTTTAGGGTTTTTTTTTGGGCTTTCGGTACAAAAAACTCAACATTTTGGCATTAGACTAATACTAATATTGGTCTTTCTGAGATGATCCTATCCAAAATAGGTTTAAAATATGATAATATCTGGTTTTCTCAAAGTAACATTTTATATTCCGTGCTTATATTGGGAAAGCATACAATACTGAACCCACAGTTATGGCTGGGAAGTACTGTAAATCAGTGGTGGGCAATTTATACTGAGGCATAAAGTCTGCCTGTACTGAAAATTGCCTCAAGGCAAACGGTAAAGTGTGCCTTTTCCATACAAAAGGTGAAAGATTTGCTAGAAATTTGTTTGTCGGTACCATGTCGGTTTTATCTATATAAAGTTGGCCCTCTTAACCAAAACTACTGGCATCAAATTATTTGGTAAAGAAGCAATAACAATCTATTTGCCTCAAAGGCCATAAATCCAGGTGCAGGGCTCGTAGAATTGCATTTGTAAATGGGTATGCGCTTTCTACAGGGTGCGCCATCTAAAGTGTCGGTATGGCAACACTGAATAAATATAAAAACAAACAACCGATTGCTATACGTTGATCTTGATTGAATTATTTCGACTACTTTTTGAACACAACATCAATCAAGTGGCCGCCTTTATTGGCCACAACAAAATGTGCCCTTTTTGCGGCATTTTCCATCACTTTTTCGAGCGTCTCAGTCGATAAAGTGGCGATTTCGGCACGAATGTTGGCCTTAAGCTCTTCAATGGTCTGTGGATCGCTGGCGTAAACCTTGCTTTTTAAATAGCCCCACAAAAAGAAGTCTGGGGCGGTCAAATCTGGAGATCTGGGTGGCCAGTCAATATCGCCTCCCAAACAGTCACTTTTTGGTCGTGTAAAGGTATTTCATGGATGCGGTGTGGATTTTCCGTGCCCCATATGCGACAATTTTGCTTATTTACACCACCAGAAAGCGTGAATATTTTCGACGATATGCACAATTGAACGATTGTTTTCGATGAACAGCGTCACTATTTCGGCACGTTGTTTTGGTGTGAAGCGTTCCATGGTCAAAATTGTACTAGATTGATGTTTCCAAAACAAGTCTAACAAAAGCAATCGGTTGGTAAATGTCAAAGTTATTCAGTGTTGCCATACCGACACTTTAGATGGCGCACCCTGTATATTCTTGATCAGGATGACGAGCTGAGTCGTTTCTATGCGAACTAGTCTCTCAGTTTTAAAGCTATCGAGCTGAAATTTTGCACAGAGTCTTCTTTTTGCCGCACACTACTAATATGTCGGAACCGACCGGATCGGATGACTATATCTCATAGCTGCCATAGGAACAATCGGTCGGAAAACTAGTTTTAGTATGAAAAACTTTTTTCTTTTCAATGGAAACGTCTACAAACTTTGTAATCGTAGATTTTCTATGTTTTTTTATAATTCTACCAAGTTTTATTAAAATCGGACAACTATATGGTATAGCTGCCATACAAAAGATAGGTCTGAAAAACAGTCTTAGTTAGAAAAACTTTTTTGTTTTTAATGGTAGCATCCTGTAATTTGGTATTTGTTTGTTGCACATGCTTTTACATCATTTTACAAGTTTTTGGCCAAATCGGCTGACTATATCATTCGAACAATGGGTCGGAAAATGAAAAAATAGAGTATTTTTTGATAATATTTAAGCGAGCACTTGCAAGGGTATAAAAACTTCGGCATAGACAAAGTTAGCTTAGCTTTCTCGTTTGTAAATATGTCAGTGGAATTGTTTTAGTTTATTCTTACAATTCATCCACTCGCACATTGGGCCAGATTTCAGTTTGGGCGGCATAGATTCGAAAAATGAAGATAGACAATTGCAATTTGGCACATTTGATAGATATCAAGTGTATAATAATTGGGCAAAGTTGTACAACAATCCGACCACGCCCCCCCTTACCGCCCACATTAGATTAAGGCGCTCTTCTGGTGTAGGCGGCTGAATTTTACCTGGTTTCTTTGGGGAATGATTTTGTAATTCTGTTTTTTGGTTTTACTATTCATGACAAAAAATACAAAATTAAAAGTGTGCCACTGGGAGGGCTGTTTAAAAAGTTATCGGCCTCCAAAAAATGGTCTTCTTAATAAAGGATTGCTGCAAATATCAAGAGAATTTGCGCAAAGCCGCAAAAAGCATTGATAACACGATGAGAAATACACTTTAAGGTCAAACTCGACATATTTACTTAATGTCAGAAAGTTCTTTTTTACTCCACAATTCACGGGCACTTTGGTTAGGTTTTTCCTATATAAGGGCATAACAAAACGGTAAACAGCAACAACATTTAACAAGAACAACACACAATTTGTTTCAGTATTCACATTCTACATACCTTTGCCTTTAATTTCCATATTTTACATTAAATTTTGAACAACAGGTGATAATTTGGCACAGGCTTAAAGTTGAGTGACCGTTTCCCGGTTTTTTTAACACAACAAGCAGCTGACCGAACACTTGACTTTGCAACCCTGCTAAAAATCCAGGGCTGCACTGATATCAAAACGATTAGTGGATTCAATATGCCTAATGTATGCTCTTTAAGAATATTTGATTAAGATCACGACTTGTTTCCATAAAAATGTTGAATTTATGCCGCCCAATGTGCACTCTACAGCTCAACTGATTTAAGGAAAATTGTAAAGGCTATTTTCACATTTCCCCTTACTACCTGCCAAAGCTTACCCAGCACAGTCGCCGGCTTAAAACCGCAAAAACCAGGCCCAATTTTCTTCGCAGACAGGCAGTCTGCTAAAAAAAAAACAAAATGCTCAACAGATGACCAAAACCGAACATTTCGTAGAAACCAAACAAAATTCAGAGAGTGTATGTACAAAATATTTCATAATTCCTCAATATTACATGGTAATTTGGCTTAACTCTGTACGAGTCAACTCAACATAGAACAATGGTCCATTGTTTCGTAGGGGGTTTCGGGTTCCCAGGCCATACTTGACTTCTCTAGTCGCATTTTCGCAATTTAGCGCCAACGTCTATAATCCGCACAACGAAAACGATTAATCCCTGAGGGTAGGAGAAACACGCAACAGTGGGATTATCATCAGTTGTCCTATTGTTATCTAACTGACACTTTCAGAGAGCAGAACCGCCTCTCACTTAGTCCCGCTCTCATTTTCTACCCATTGTTGCTATTTTGACAAGGCAGGTAAGCCGCATGCTAATTGGAAATTCCCTAGACTTGGACGTTGGGTCGTTGGGCGTGGACGCTCCTTTGAGGTCCTTTCTAGTTGCGGTCGCGTGGCATATTTCGCTGCAGATCCATCAGCGTCAAAGATCAAACGTCAGCAGCCTTTTGTCGTTTCTTTTAGATCTGTATGAAATGTCCGCCGATTGGAAGTAGCATCATTTGTACATTTTAGTGATGCTTGGCGCTATTTTTGTTTTTGGAAATCCTTAGAGATTCAGCGAACTGAGCCAATTAACCTTTCGTTGCGGCCACTTGAAAGTGGGCTTGATTAGGTGGCTAGAGTAGAGTAGAGCGTGCTGTACCCGTTAAACTACTGCTGATAGTCCAAACGTTTATGGGAATTTATTGACACTTAACAAACAAACATGGGCAGGTAAACCTCTTTCAAAAGGATCTAACAGGGGCAGGTAAGGCGGGCACGTATCATAAATTGTCATCACATAAATAGTTTTCGAGTATCCTGTGACATTTATGACTCTATTGCGTCTGCTGCTGCTGCTGCTCCTGATGTGTCCTTTTTTACACGTACCGTGTCCTGCCTTTGTTATCTTAATAAGCGTTTAATGGCAGCGGTAAATGACATGGCAAACAACGTTTTTACATAAATATATTTATTTAGTTGAGTTTATTACAATTATTTTTGTTGCACAACACTGGAAAGAACAGCTCTAGTTTGTGTCTACACTCAACTTGGGGGGAAGGGAGTATAATACTTTTAACATTACGCTACTTATATCCAATCACAAATCGTTCAAATATCGGTGTATATTTTGATTAGGATGATCTGTTGGTTTCTTTCCTCTTTTTTTTTCGACCATGGTCCGCTAAGTGTGGGGTTTTAGTATAAAAGTATGATATGATAATTGGAATTCTTTTGTGATAATCAACTGTTACTAAAAAAAAGGTTTAAACATAAAATTAGCTAAGACATTTGGTTAGCTTAAATACTTGAACTCAATAATAGGAAACCAGTGAAAAAGCAGCCGTACTAGAGATTAAAAATATTGGTAATTTTTAAGCTGATTTTACAGTTACTTGTTCTCTTAGACACTTGAAGAGCTTCTGCAACCAAATCTCTTTACTAGGGGTTACACATTTTATAGTCTTCAGCAAAAAAAAACCTACAGATTATAGGAAGGTTCTTGAAAGGAATGAATTGAATCTCTCTCTAATGAATATGCGTGAATGGGAATGCTGGTAGAGTGCCAAAATCATTCAACTTAATTGATGAGGGCCCGAATTAAGATCGAATTAGGCCCGATTTCTCAAAGTCCGGTTGGTCAACTAGACAGGCAGTTTAACCGAATTTGAGTGTCTCATGATGATGATCATGATGAACCGGAGGAACAAACTTAAACGCTGCTCATCCACCGGTCAACTTTAACCACGAGCTCAGCCCCGATGAAATTATCGATATATTTTATCGATATGCAAACAGCTGGGCGCACACTTGTTTGGCTTATTTTATTATTTGCTGCAACACAAAATGTTTATGAATAAACGATTTTTCAACTCCACGCAATGGAAATGCAATTCGAAGAGACAGAGCATCGAAAATTAATGCAAGAAAGTACAGGGAGAGGCCTAATTATTTTACTGATCTGGATAATGCCAAATTTGTTGTTTGTGTTTGTTGTTTTTCCCTCTGGGTCTTTTTGCACTCTTCATCGCAAATAAGTTTTAATCAGCTATTCCGCAAAACAATGATCAGCAACAACCAATTGCATTAAAAAACAAACCAAACCGAGTCAGCTGTTCACTCGTTCGTTTGGTCAAACAGTATGGTCACTCTGAAGTATCGATAGGCATTTAACGATATCAGGCGAAACTGCTGTTGAGAAAAGCAACTGACTCAACCGCTCGTCAACTGGACGAACAAATCTGACCGGTGGTTGGCTAACCGGAGCCTTTGAGAAATCGGGCCTTAACGTAGTAAAAACGTTGTCATTGTCAAGGTGAAATAAAAACGAGAAAGCCAAGCTAACTTCGTCTGTGCCGAAGTTTTTATACCCGTGCAACAGTTCGCTTTAATATTTTCGAATAATACTCTTTTTCCCATTTTCCGACCGTTCGTTTGTATGGTAGCTATATGATATAGTCAGCCGATTTGGACAAAAACTTGTAAAATTATGTAAAAGCATGGAAAACAAACAAATACAAAATTGCAGGCTGCTACCATTAAAAACAAAAAAGTTTTTCTAACTAAGACTGTTTTCCAGAACTATCTTTTGTATGGCAGCTATACCATATAGTTGTCCGATTTTAATAAAACTTGGTAGAATTATAAAAAAACATAGAAAATCTACGATTACAAAGTTTGTAGACGTTTCCATTGAAAAGAAAAAAGTTTTTCATACTAAAACTAGTTTTCCGACCGATTGTTCCAATGGGAGCTATGAGATATAGTCATCCGATCCGGTCGGTTCCGACATATTAGTAGCGAGCAGCAAAATGAAGACTCTGTGGAAAATTTCAGCTCGATAGCTTTAAAACTGAGAGACTAGTTCGCGTAGAAACAGACAGACAGACGGACGGACTAAGCTCAATCAACTGAGCTCGTCACCCTGATCAAGAATATATATAGTTTTGCAAGGGTATAAAAACAATATTTTATACGTACACGTAAAGGGTGATTTCTTAAGAGCTATAGGATGCGCCTCAAATGGTCCATCCGCTTAGTCCAATTTTGCCGTTCGCAGCAAAAAACGAGAGCGTAAGTTAAAGTCGGCCCTGCCCGACTTCGAAATACCCGTTACTCAGCTCAGCTCGGATAAGTATGCAACATTTTTTTAACTCGGCCATTTATTATCCGATCCTTCTGAAAGTTTGTGAGATTGTAGATATTGGCCACATAGACTACACTGCAAAATCTGAGCTCGATATCTTAAAAATTGTGGGAGTTATTTTTATTGCGGGGGCGGGAGGGGGCGTGGCCAAAATTTGAAACAAACTTGATCTGCCTACAGACAATACTAGCTTACGTATAAAATTTGGTTGCTCTAGCTCTTCTAGTCTCTGAGATCTAGGTGTTCATACAGACGGACGGACGGACGGACGGACATGGCTATATCGACTCGGCTGTTGATGCTGATGAAGAATATATATACTTTATGATATCGGAGATGCTTTCTTCTGCCTGTTACATACATTTGCACGACTTTAGTATACCCTTTTTACTCTACGAGTAACGGGTATAAAAATTTTTTTTTTTTAAACTTTCCTATAGCTCTTAAAAAATCACCCTTTACATCCATCTAAGGATGTGAATGTGTAGCTATACACATGGCAAATATGTCTTCTGAAACGAGGTGCCACACTCAAATTGTAGTGCCTCTGATATTCTGAATTATATGATATTATTATAAAACTTGACAGCAAAATGTAACAATTTGTTGGTCCAATTTTCATTATAGTTTTATATTTGTAAATAATTGTCCTATTATTTGCTCCATTTACCACTAAAAACATATTTGTTTAGGCTTTTGGAAATTAGCCCTTTCTAATTCTTATTCATTCTCACTCAGTAATCCAAATTTCGCATTCGCATGATTTTCAGTACTCAAAAAAGAGAGTCATAGTCTTGAGTTGCTCGCAGTTTGAGTGCACTCATGCAGACCTCTGGCATAGACTAAGGTTGTCAATATTTAATCGATATTTTTGTTTGACAATGAGGGTTATTATTATAATATTTTTTGTGCCTATATATTCATATTTTAAGAAAGGTTTTTGTGTATATAAATGAACAATGTAATTCAGCTGAAGGGTAAAAGTTTTTGGACTTAAATTTTGAACTCCTATCCAGACCGGGGCTTAGATTTTGTTGTTGGCATTTCAAGACCTTTGGAATGAGGGGCCGGGCCATGCGGGACAACTGCCAGTCCCTAATGTATAAAGACAAATGAATATGCGGAATTACTGGTTGCACTAGAAACCGAGAAACGGAGTCCGGCCAATCAACCGTAGTGGAGTGCTTTAGATCCAGGGCAACTGGTTTTGTTAAGGGTAAGCAAGAATATATGTGTTAAATCTGTTAGACTTATGTTGTCACTGTACTAAGTACACTTAAGTAGAAACAGTTTGGCTTTGTTGCTAAGTTACCTTAAAAACCTGTTCTAACTGCAGAAAACTAATTGAAATTATATCTTTAAGTTATGCTATTGGTAATATCAGCTAGAACAACTACTTGCACTGCTCTTTAGTAGTCTTATGATATAGACGTCTTTAATTCTTTTTAGTTTTTGTGTCAGCTTTAGAAAACAACGATATTATCGATTTTTTTAGACTCGCTATATCAAATATCGATATATAGACCCGTATAGAGCAGCTTTTAGTAGTGATCTACAGTTGTGACTTTTAAATAAGCTGCATTATTTTTCTCACACATACAGAGCTTGACTTCTAGATAGAATTTGCTGTTTCAAGAAGAGAGTAAAGCCGTTTTCTTATTCGGGAATATCGTTAAGAGGTGACGACTTATGTCTGGTTCTCATGGCGGCGCATTCTTGTGTTGTCATACAAAAGCCTTACAGGCTAGTGATAGCAAAAAAGTTGCATTCAATTAAAAAGTACCTGCATCCGTTTCTTCTGTGGGGGGGACTCAACAAGGTATTGATAAGCTTTGGTATGAGAATATGAATAGACTTCGGGGAAACGGAAATGCTAGCCTTTCTTTGTGGAAATTGCATAAAATATGATAATACTCGAACAGGCGGAAGCTGTTTCCACCAATTTGCTTTTATACTCCATAAAATTAAGAAACGAATACAATTTTGTGAAATTACTTTCGTTTTTAAAATTGATTCTGATTGGTTTGCTGCCTTCTGATTTCTAACTGTTGAGATTGGCTAACGGTTTTGGTCACGGTCTTAGTCTTAGCTTGAAGTCATTAAATACGATTTTCAAGAAACTTCCTTTTACAATTTTTTGAACACAAACCTGACTTATTACCTGTACAAATAAGATTTGAAGCATTTTTTGAAGGTGACTTGCATTTTGAAGCCTCATCTTAAGGATTTCTATTTCTATTTCAAAGGCACTACAAAGTAATTTCGTTTAATCGAGATAGTAAGCGAAAATTGGCAAGAAAAAATGGAAAAAAATTTAGAGCCCAGCAAATTTTTTACAATAATGCGTCAAACTTGAGAAAAATATGTTAAAATATGTTATTAAAGAGAAACTTTACAGCAAACGGTTTACACTTAATAGGCATCCTTTGACGTTTAAAACAGACATAAACAGACATTTACTTGACGATAAGAAACAAATATAAAACTTTTCCAACATAAACTTTCATTTAACCAAGTAAATTGTTAACTATAAAGGCAAAATAAATGAATAAAGCACCAGGGATTTTAAAACCAAGCAGATTAATTAATCTGGAATTGAATTCTTAAGTTTGACAAGCTAAGCAAATCGCTGAGCAAACCAAAGCTTAGTCTTAACAATGGTTACGAACCTCTGGTGGTATGGTTTTGCAATGTTTCAATGTTTAGCTGTTTGGTTTAAGTTAAATCTAAAATGACAGCTTTTGTTTCTCTCTTGACAATGATAAAGTTTCTATTTCATTTTCCCTGTTGAGTTCAAGTATTAAAGTATCAACTCTAGTGGACAATACAGACACATACATACTGTATACTGCACATAATATCATGGGATTAAGTATTTGTCTCTGTTTTTATCAAAAAAAACGAGGAACATTTAATCCACTTCTCTCTCTCTCTCTCTCTCTCTCTCTGTTTCTCTCTTTGTCTATACATAATCCATAATCTATCACTCTTCGTACAATACTCAGCTTAAAGCGTGGTTGAGGTCACTGTACTGACACCATGCACCAGTATTGTGGGCGGCAGCTCAGCTGTGAGCTCTGTCAGCAATTCCATATAGCTGGCACTGCGCTCATTGAAATCTGGTGTGGCCAGCTTTGGTGGTGCTGCCAAATAGATAAACGACAGGGCTGTCTGATCGGAACGATCGCGTATGATTTGATTGGCACGCTGCATATATAAAAGCGAGCGATTCAGTTTATCATCCTCATCATCCTCATCCAATGGTGACTCATCTGCCTGGCCGGTGTACTGCTTGAGTATGCGTGCATGCCGAATGAAATCCGAGTCACGACTCCATTCTTGAATCTCTACAATGTCAGCGGTGATGCGCAACTCCTTCAAAGATTGTTCCAGTTTTATTTTGGAGAACACATCCATCTGCGGTGCCTGAGTCTCAAAGGTGCTAAAATATATGGAAATTTGATTTAAGAGTTGTTCAAGAGAAATTTGCAGTTTTTTGAACCTACCCCACGGAGCGCTCCTCATTGGTTTCACACAGAAAGATTCTTACACGCAAATGCTTCCATTTGGCCAACATTATGACAGCCAATTGCATCATGAACAGCGAGACCATGTCAAATGGATCACCCGAAGTGGGATTGAACATATTCAGTGGCCATACATCAATGTACTTGACATGTTTGCTCCTGCCGGGGAATGAAAAATATTGTTGAAAAAGTCTGGCAAGAAATGTTTTAACTTACATGGAAATGAAATTCTTGTCCAATCTTTGGAAGTTCCTACACAAACACAGATTCTTTTTCATGCGCAGAGTATCGCAAAGGATTTGCACATATTCTTGCACTTGGAAGTGTTTGGCTTCGCCATCGCGTCGTATGGGAAAGTTTTGAATGTCACCCGAGTTGAAATCATCAGTTTTGTAGGGAGACGAGCCGCTGGAAAGGAAATGTATAAGTAATTAGATTTAATGCTTGAGATATATATATATATATTAATGCAAATCTGGGCAGACATGCGGTGAAGCCACTGCTTACTGAGGAGGAATGTAGACTACTATGCCGAGCTTACACTTCTTCTTCAAGATGTAGATGAAGATGAAGACCCACTAGACTTTCATGTCTCAGGTGTCAAACAGTTTAAGCTACAGTTATCGATTATTAACAAAATCGATAAACCTGGACAACTTTACAAAACGTTGCATCCGTTTCAGCTGTGTCTAAATCAGGGTTTTCTACTAGCGTTCCTAGTTGTCCCTAAGTCTTTATACCGTGCCTAGTTGATTTAAAAAGATACTTTAAAACGTCTTCAAGTGTGACAGCAAAAAAGTGTGCTGATGAGATTCCCGGGAGGACCTAAAAAACAGTACTGCACAGCTAACCTATGCTATCCATATGCAAAATTCAAATTTCTTTATTGATTTGTGTTGATTATTGAAATGTAATCAACCAAATACAGATAATATTAAAATCCAAACACCTAATATTTGATATATAAGGTTGTCAAAAAAGTCTTGCGGTATTTCCGCAAGCTTGTCTTTGCAATAGGCTTGTTGATAATATATCAAAATATCAATATATCGATATTTTTTACAAAAAAATAAATATTTATATCAAAATATTTTTTTTTCCTGATATATCGCATATCGATATTATTTGGAAATATATTTTTTGATATTGTGGTTGGTCACACTACACTTAGAAATCCTAAACAGAGAAGTTGAGCGCGGTAAAAAACATTTACAAAAACATAAACGCACATAATGCCACCTGCATTAGTAAAAGTAAAGTAAAAGTAAAGAACCCGAAGGCTGATGTCGGCATCTAAGCGGAAACGGTTAAAACCCCAAGGCTCAGGTTTTGCCATGCCTTATTACGTGAAAAGTAAGCATGAGAAAGTACATTTTTCATGATGAAAAGTCCGACTGGGAAGCCTTTTTATTCTTATGCATTTGTATGTGTGTGCACTTTTCGCGAATTTCGGTGCTTTGTAGATAATTTTGGAGGTAAAATCATGTTACCAATATATGTCATTTTTCTAGAAAATTGAACTTTTTCATTGTTTAAAAAATGAAATTAAGTCTTTTAAGTTTTTTCTTGTATTCTCACTTAAACTATTCAGCCTTAAGATCTCTGTTCTTTAATGGAAAAAAGTTTGTTGTTTTATTTTTAATTAATAAAAAGCTCAAAAAAATTATAATGCATTTAAAGTTAACGTTATTTTGGCGGGTTTAAGATTTTTATACTGAAATATAAAAATATCAAAAATATCAGATATATCGATATATTTTGGTGATAAATATTGGCAAGAACCTGATGATATTTTTAAACAATGATAATCATCGATACGATATTTTTTACATATTTTCACAACCCTACTTTGCAAGCGCGTAGTTCTAGTTGTATTCGTCGCATCGGTTCACGCTAGAGCTTTTTGGAAAGCTCTTTTCACGCGCTAACACGTGTTTGATTAATTGTTGTTTGTTTTTAGTCGTTCGTGAGTTATAGCGTCGCAAACAGGGAGCAAAATAAAGAGAAAATACGGCATATTTTACAGCAAAAATGCATCTCATGCTGCCAATAAAATTTGTGCAGTTTATGGACCCGATACAGTTTCCATTTCCACCGCACAACGATGGTTTCAACGTTTTCGTTCTGGTGCAGAGGTGATCGAAGATGCGCCACGGTCCGGAAGGCCGATAAAATCGCTGAATTGATCGAAAGAGACCGGCATAGTAGCAGCCGTAGCATCGGCCAAGAGCTGGGCATGAGTCATCAAACCGTTATAAACCATTTGAAGAAGCTTGGATGCATGCGAATCGCTTCTGAATCGCAACAAAATCGACCCGTTTCTGAAGCGGATGGTGACTGGCGATGAAAAGTGGGTCACTTACGACAACGTGAAGAGCAAACGGTCGTGGTCGAAAAGCGGTGAAGCTGCCCAGACGGTGGCCAAGCCTGGATTGACGGCCAGGAAGGTTCTTCTGTGTGTTTGGTGGGATTGGCAGGGAATCATCCACTATGAGCTGCTCCCCTATGGCCAAACGCTCAATTCGGACCTGTACTGCCAACAACTGGACCGCTTGAATGCAGCAGCACTCATGCAGAAGAGGCCATCTTTGATCAACAGAGGCCGAATTGTCTTCCATCAGGACAACGCCAGGCCACACACATCTTTGGTGACGCGCCAGAAGCTCCGGGAGCTCGGATGGGAGGTTCTTTTGCATCCAAGTGATTACCACCTATTTCTGTCCATGGCGAACGAGCTTGGTAGTCGGAAGTTGGCCACAAGAGAGTCCTGTGAAAATTGGCTCTCCGAGTTTTTTGACAATAGGGAAGCGAGCTTCTATAAGAGGGGCATTATGAAGTTGGCATCTCGTTGGGAACTCGTCATCGAGCAAAACGGCGCATATTTGACTTAAATCGCATTATTATAACCAATTTTATGAACAATTGAAAATTCAATAAAAATACCGCAAGACTTTTTTGACAACCTTATATAAAGCTTACTAAATATCGGTATATCGATAAATCGATATTTCCTCAACCCTTTTCAAATAACTGAACAAATCTTAAAAAAGGTTTTTTCAATTACACTCGTAAGAATCGTTGGTAGTGGAGTATTAAACCCACGAAGTTGCTGATCGTAGATCGAACTTTGAGAATTAAAAACTAAAAACAAAATCAAAAATAGACAAAAGTTGTATTCGGCTCTCCCGAAGTTTGTATACCCTTGCAACACAGTTTTCTAACTAATTTTTTCGCATAAAGACTGCTTTTCTGACTCTACTTTTGTATGACAGCTATACTATATAGATGTCCGATTTCGACCAAACTTAGTGGAATCATGGGAAAGTAAAGCAAACTAAGAAATACAAAGTTTGGAGGCGTTTTCTTTGAAAATAAAAATGTTTTTCTTACTAAAACTAGTTTTACAACCGATCATTCCTATGGCAGCTATACCTTATGGTCATCCAATTTTGACAAAACTTTGAAGAATTGTGTGAAAGCTTATAAAACAAATACATGTCAATTTTAAAGAGGTTTATATTGAAAATAAAAAACTTTTTCTTACTAAGACTATTTTTCTAACCTCACTTTTCTATGGCAGCTATACTATAAAGATGTCCGATTTCGACCAAACTTGGCAAAATCATGGAGAAGCTTAGAAAACTAGTAAATACGGAGTGTGGAGACGTTTGCGTGGAAAACAAAAAAGTTTTTCTCACTAGAACTAGTTTTTCGACCGATCGTTCCTATGTCAGCTATATGTTATAGTCATCCGATCTGGCCGATTCCGACAAATGTGCAGCGTATTTGTACTAGAAGACTTGGTGCAAAGTTTGCAAGCGATAGCTTCAAAAATAAGGCGGGAGATGGCATAGAAACAGACGGACAAGGCTAAATCAACTCCGCTAGTCATGCTGATCAAGAATATATATACTTTATGTGGTCGGAAATGCTTCCTTCTATGCGTCTAGACAATTTTAAGGGTATAAAAAGTTGTTATCAACATTCCCAGCTCTGTTTATAGTTGTGTTCAATTCAGCAAGTGGTTTAGGACATAAAGAGAGGAGAGAGACACATACGAAGTTGTTGTATACGCTTCGGAATTGCTTTGCGTAAAGCAGCTACATTTGTCATGGATGCGTATAGCATGTGGGCACCTCTGGTTTAGAAGGTCGCTGAACCGAAATGAAAACGCACTTGTACTTATCACAATCGCATGATGAACTTTTGACTATGTAAGACGAACTTAATGAAGTTCTTTAAGCAGCTGTCGTTTGAAGGAAAGATGAGAAGTCTTGTCGCTTGCCCCTCTACACCTCTTACCTACAAGCAAGAGCTTTTTGAAAATCATAATGAAGTTTACTTCAGCGTGTAAGTCCCGTCTAAGCTCAGAAAAGCAAGCAAAACGATTGTGGTCTTTTGTGCTCACCAGCTCAAACACATTGTTATTGACCTGTTTCATACTCAATTTCAATTTCATTTTCAAAAAACACTCTTTTTCCCATTTTCCGACCGATCGTTTGTATGGTAGCTATATGATATAGTCAACCGATTTGGCCAAAAACTTGTATAATTATGTAAAAGCATGTGAAACAAACAAATACAAAATTGCAGGCTGCTACCATTAAAAACAAAAAAGTTTTTCTAACTAAGACTGTTTTTCAGAACTATCTTTTGTATGGCAGCTATGCCATATAGTTGTCCGATTTTAATAAAAACTGGTAGGATTATAAAAAAACATAGAAAATCTACGATTACAAAGTTTGTAGACGTTTCCATTGAAAAGAAAAAAGTTTTTCATACTAAAACTAGTTTTCCGACCGATTGTTCCTATCGGAGCTATGAGATATAGTCATCCGAACCGGTCGGACACCGACATATTAGTAGTGTGCAGCAAAAAGAAGACTCTGTGCAAAATTTCAGCTCGATAGCTTTAAAACTGAGAGACTAGTTCGCTTAGAAACAGGCAGAAAGACGCAGGGACAAAGCTAAATCGACTCAGCTAGTCACCCTGATCAAGAATATATAGAGTTTATGGGCAAAATTATAATACCCCTTGCAAGGGTATAAAAACATGATATCTTTAATAAACATTCATTGTGGTGAGAAAGAATTTGTTAATTGAGTAATGCAGCACTGAAGCAGTTGAATGTAGTTGCTTCGGTTTAGTGCCAGTAACTGACTGATAAGAAAAGCTGTTATACTTGGTCTAAGAACTATTCAGTTCGACTGATTGATGAGTAATTATGTCCACATTAACATTAAAGTTGATGTGTATTAATGACACAACGTTTATATTGGGATATTCGTTCATCTGCTAACCACTTTCTATCAGTCAATGACTAATGCTTCGTAATGTTTGTGAACACTTCACAATTATGCGAAAATTAGCATCCAAATTTATCATATTCAAGTGTTAAATCTACAGTCAAATTCCTACTCACTTTTGAAAGAAATCCTTGGGTGCCTCATTGTCATAAAAGCCCAAAATAATAGTATTTGGTTTCATGGCTCCAATGCCGGACAGGCGTATCAAATGCTGTACACCTTCGCGTATGCTGCGACTCAGCGTGACCTCGGTGAAGGCCTTGACACGCATATGATCCAGAAATGACCACCACTGTTGATTCTCCTCCACATCCTCCACACCCTTGAAATCACCCAATTTGACATGACCAATGATATACAGGCCACTCTTTTTCAAATCATTCACAAAGTCCACCAAGGGACAGCAAGAGCGAGGCGAAGAGACCAATAAAAGTATTTGTGGGCGCCAGAATTTGACATGATCCTTGCGTGGATCCAGCATAAGCAGATATTTGCGCACCTGCAGCAAGGCAGAAAGTTGAAAAAAAGTCTTTGTCCAACTGAAACCACCACTCACCTGATGGAACATCAAGGCCTGCGAAATGGAGCCCCATTGTGCCGCCTGCGTGGCTGGCGAGAATAGATGCAGTGCTATGACCAGTATCAGGCACAATATGATACAGGACGAGGCGTAGATGGGATTGATGACAAACATCATTATCAGGGTGCCCAGTAGACCCACCAGGCAGGTGTGCCAAGTGAAGTATTTGAAGAGTGGCCGGAAATTTGGTGCCCCCGTCAGCTCTATGCCCAGACAGGCCAAATTGGTGGCCAGATAGGAGAGCATGAACAGCACCGAATTGATTTGTGCTATGATATTGAAGGAACCAATCAGCAGTACGCACTCCACCAGACACCAGCTGACCACCACCGCAGAAATGGGATTACCCTTCCAGGTGCCTTTCAGAACAAAATTCAACAGCGAGCCAAAAACCTGATCCTTTGAAAGAGCCTCCAGTATGCGACTAGAGCCAATGAGATTGCTTAGACCCGTGGAGAAGGTGGCCGTGAGTATGCCAATGGCAGTAAATGGTGGCCAGATATTAATGGGCATTAGGAACAGATAGTTATCCTGCATGGTCTGATACGGTGTGGTGCAGCTCATCAGAAACGAGAGTATAATGTAGGAGACAAATGTAAAGGCCACCGCTGACAGTGTACCCCAGGGAATGCTCTTCGAAGGGTTCTTCAGTTCACCGGACATATTCGCTCCGGCCATAATGCCGGTGACACCAGCAAAGAGCACACCAAATGTAGTAGAGAAATCCACCGGCTTGTTATCCGATGTATAATCCACGCCATAGTGTCTGCCCAAATTTTCCCTCAACGTGTTGGCACTCAGTCCCGTGTAGTTGAGGAAACCGGTGGCATTTTTCCGCGGATCGGGTATCTGTAATCAGCAAAACCAAATAGAAAGGTTATCACCATTGAATAACTCATTAGTATAGAAATTGTGCCTATCAGCAGCTCACCATGACTCACACTGGTGTGTCTGGTGTGAGCTGTAGGGCACATTATCTAACATTTGGTATTTAGATATTATGGCATATAATACATATATATGTATGTCTGTATCTGTAGAAAAGGGAATCAAGCGGGTATTTTTACACAAAACCCCCCAAAACCAAACTGACCGCCGCGATAAAAGCGTACAGAAATATTTCACAATTCGAACTAATTCGACCATTGGATGGACTATTCAACTGAAATCTCACTTCGCCTCGAAAAGGCACCACACTGGACAGGCCAATCATTCGTAGAATTGACATTCGGTACAAGGTTTTTGGTCATATTGAAAGTTCTACGCCTTATTCAAAGTCTTCACAACCCTTTCCAAAACGTTTGCCAAAGTTTTGACTCCTTTCTTACAACCAATTAGCTTGGTAACCCCTTCATAGGCAAGTTCCCTTACCAAACCATCAGATAAGTACTCTGGGTATGAGTTGGGAGGCTTCTTTTGATGACACAGCATACACTCTCTAGCGTTCTGTTTGTTGAACGTTTCCTCTAATTCGTCTGTGGGCATTGTTCGCGCACTGGTGACGCAATGCTTTCGATATTGTCTTAAATGAGTTTTCTTATTGGAACATTTTGGTTGCTTACGTATGAAATTTTATGTTTATAAGGGTTTCCCTTGGCCGCTTTGGTTCATCCCAACTAAAATAACATTTTTATTGAGATTTTCCTGCTAAGCGTTTCGACATGATTTTGCGCCTTCATCAAGAAGTCTGACTTATTATTGTACTGAGTTTTTACACTTTTGTTTAGTTACAGCTGATTTGTTCAATGTCTTCCTGTGGTTCAGCGCATACCCCACTCCTTGGCTGTATCTGTAGGCTCTCCAAAGTCAGTCTTGTTCTCTCTATTAATTTAATGTTTTTGTTTCAAAACTGAGTCCCAAGACAAGTTTTCTGATGCGCGACGTGCTGTCCTTGCTGATCTTCATCTCAAGAGACAATATTTTCTGCTTGCGCAGTGGATTTCGACGAATTCGAGCTGCCACGATGTTGTGGCGTTCATACAGTTCACGAAAACCGTCCGATTTTCGAGCAGTCTTTTGTTCCATCAGTATCCTCAAATAACTACTTATAAAATACATAAACTTTTGGGGGATTTCCAGTGGGCGCAACATCCGAAAGATTTCATTTATGATTTGGGGTTCGCTCCATGACTGCAAACGACTAACACCAAAAAATTTTGATGCATAAATATCCCTTATCAAATAGCCATTAAGTTAGAGTGTGTGCGTTTAATGGTCCTCGAGAACGAGTGTGTTCCATACGTAAACCAAAATAATAGCGTTTAAAAACATGTTTTACCCAAATCTAAGCATCGTTAGGCCTGGCAACTTATTGATTGTCATTGCGAATGCCAATATAATAGGAAGTTAAAAGCGTTTGAGATCAGTTGGAACGGAGCTAAACATTCTCAGCCCAGAATTTGTCATTTTAAATGGTGGTTGATAAGGTTTTTCTCAATTTTTGTAATGACCAATTTCAGGGACAGTAACTTTTTCAGTCTAACAGTTGGTTGGAGAATGTGGCGGCGCAGGAAACTTGTAGCATTTGGAGGAGCGGGTCTATTTTTAGAAGACTTTTTCAACATTACGACACAGTGGTGATGATTTTAAACTGGTTTGATCTTATTAGGGTGTAAGTTAAACGACAAATGAAGGGATGTGATGGTCTGAAATCAACTAAAATGATAAACAGAGTAAATATCTTTGAGTTTAAGCCTTAAGATAATGCTTGTGTGCCTTAGTGCATTCATCCGAAATGAAAATGATGGATTGTTTCAGAACTGTGGCTATGGCGGGTCGTTGCACACTGCTTCTAGGTCATTTTGAAGAGCCAGTCCCAGCTTGAATGCTAAATGAGCTGTTCTGCCTCTATACAATAGAGTTTCTGCAATGCCAGATGCTGCAACAGCCAGTGCAATGACGTTATTTGATTGCATTTCGGCGACAACTAAAGAAATGGGAAATGTATTGCCAGTTCCAGCTGGTACATTCAAAAAAAACAAGTAGTCCTCCTTGCTTTACAAGCTAATCGTTTGCCTACCCAAATATACACAAGAAATGTCATCCAAATCGTTGAAACCGTTTCGAAAGAGTTTGAGTTTATATGTAACATCTATCAGGATTGTCCACGGCCACCTTTCGGCCGCGTAGTCAGCAATACGAAGGAAGTAAATAGCTATAAGGCAACAACAAGCACAATAAACTGAACGAGAAGCGCAGTTATTGTCTTGATAAATGTGGTTCTGTGTTCTCCTGGCTGTCTGATGCACTCGAAATCATTCGTCGCACAACAACAAATGTTAGAACGAATGCGTATAGTCTAAGGGCATCCCTATAAAACAAACCGGTCTTGTATCCTACCCGTCTTAATCCTTTCCTTCTTAATAAAGATGAGAAATCGGCTCTTCAATTACAAAAATGGTTTTTACTCAAGGAAACCCGAACCATTTCCTTCGAAATCGTTTTTGGAACAGGCTTCAGAAATGCCAAGGGCTTGCATTCCTGGTCTTATTTGATATATTCCTCATATAAGAAAGAGAAAACTCTATTAAACCCGATTATCAAGTCCATTTCCCTAGTTTACAATTGGATACTTAATTTTTGGCTGCCCTTCGAGGCAATTACTATAGTCTCTTTCCCTTGGACCTAAGATTATAATAAGCTTGTAATCTTAGAACTAGATGGTCTCCCCACTAATCTGTGGATCAGCCAAATATGATCCCCTATTGCTACTCTTTCTGCTAGAATATAAACCAAACCCAGATGCCTCACATAGCTTAGCGATAACAACGTAGCGGGGACTTAGTTAAATGAGTGATGGGCTGGTTGACTGCTTACCGTATCATTGGTGGCGCCCATAATCAGGAAACTAATGTACGTGGCAAACAGGCAGACAGTCACCGCTCCCAAAATAAGCACCGATGTTTTGGCAAAGAGGGCGGCACCCACCAGGCAGACAAGCAGCATGCTGGTATTGATGGCGCTGCTTATTAGAAAGTTCCACCATTCTCCCTGCGGTAGATGCGAGTCGCCACTTATAAAACGTCCATTTGGACCAAAATCATCCATTATGCCCTCCGTACAACCGGAAATGGCCATGGCACAGCCCACTACATTCGCAAAAAAGAATAGTGTACCTATGGAGCCGCCGAATTCCAATCCTAAGGTTCGACTGATCATGACTAGAATTAAAACAATTTCAAATCTCACATTCATCCACCGTTTGAGGAAGGCAACCACTTACAATAGACGCCGCCACCCTCAATGGCTCCATTGGTGGAAATGGCGCAAACGGAGGCCACTGTAAACAGCAGGATGGCATAGGCAATGATGAACTGCAGCAGTGTCATATACAAGCCCGCATTTCCTACTATAAAACCTGAAAACAAGCAAGAGAGAGAGCAAATCCAACAAGTGTTCCTGACGTCATCAGCCAAAATGTTACTCACCCACGCGTATGAATACCAAAGCGCTAAACATGGACAAGGCCACGGGACTGAATACGCCAGCAAAGGTGCCCAGGGTACGTCCATTCCGCTCTGCGTCCTGCATACCGAACTCCACATAGCCATCACCGGAACCACTGCGCTCCGCCAGCAAATTATTTTGCTGGCTGCTGCCGCCCCCAAAGAGGGAACCGAACGTACGGAAAACATTCGAAGCGCTGCCATTACGCGATGCGGCTATGGGAGCCGTCTCCTGATCCGCACTGAGGCTCATTTCGTGACTTGTGCGCAGTTCACACATAGACAAAGACGTCACACCGCCCACAATTTCCGCTTTTCACTCCAATTGTGTACGACGAGTCTAGGCCACTCGGGGAGATTTAATTTGAATGCAATTTTCCAGAGCAGTGAGATTTGGTTTTTTTGTTCTTTTGTTGCGTTCGTCGGCCCTTTCAACGCTCCAATGCGCCGCCGCTCCGTTAGTCTGTTGGGGCAGAGAAATCGCAGAGAACTGACGCCCCCCCCCACAAAAAGCCACAGCCATCATAAGTTTTGTTTTGGATTGCGTTTCTAGAGGTGGCCTTAAGGTACTGAACTAGTTCAACTTATCGAATGTATCGAAATTTCAAATAAGCTAGTTCTACTGGCCGCTTTCGCAATTTAAATTACTGTTGGTTTGTTTATTGTTGTTGATAAATAAACAAAAATTATATTTAAATTGTTTTAAAATCGTTTATATTGTTCTGATGTTATGGTGAAATCCACAAAAAGTGAAGAATTTTCCACTCAGAAAAATGTTAAATAAATATGCTATAGATATGTTTAGAACAAGTTAAATGAATCAAGCCTGGTTGAATTGAACAGCTTTAGCCGTTTTGGTCCAAATTTTAGCTTTCCTTCTTGTCAAACTGTCTCCTCAATGAAATGGCTCGATAACCGATAACTACCGCTGTATGAACTAGTTCCACACCTCCGGCAGCTGTTTGGGCCGCAAACGAAATCGTTTAGATCGGAATTAAAGACATAAACCGGGAGTTAAATCATGGTTAATGATAAAAAACGACGTTCCCGTTCGCGGGAACGTTACAGAGATGACCGTGTGGGCGGCGGCGGCGGCGTTGCCGGTGGCGCAAATGAACGAGACCGCGACCGCCAAAGGGAGCGAGACCGGGATCGTCTGCAGCGTGAAAGGCAATACGACAGGGAGAAGGACAGACGACAGCGTCGCTCGCGTTCCAGGTGAGTGTCCAATTTGTGACTGAATTGAATTGACTTGACGGCATTCCAGGGAGGATCGCATGAGACGTCGCTCACCGGAACGACCACAGAGGCAGCGGGAACGCTCCCGCGAGCGTGTCTCACGTGCCAGTGAACCCGACAAAAAGAACAAGTCAGACAAGCCCACACCAGAAGAAGAAGAAGAGCACGATTCGAAGGTCAAAAAGGAGCCACTTTCACTGGAGGAGTTGCTGGACAAGAAAAAGCGCGAAGAGCAGGCACGCAGCAAGCCCGTGTTCCTGACCAAAGAGCAGCGTGCTCAAGAAGCCATCAAGCGTAGGCAAGAGGAAGTGGAACGCTTAAGAGCGGCACAGGATGCGGAAAGAGAGCTCATATCCAAGCCTCCCCAGCACAATCACAACTCTAGCATAGCCACAGCCAGTGCCTCAGCACCCCCCACAGCTCCCCCTCCAGCACCCTTGCCGCCACCGCCAGCCAACAAGACGGACCGCCGTGACAGAGGCGACAGGGGAGATAGGGGAGGAGGTGGCGGTGGCGGTGGCGGTCAAGGAGGAGGCGGCGAACGAGATCGTGATCGTGACAACAAGCGGGCCGAGGATCTTACCCACAAGGATAAGGAAAAAGAACTGGAGGCCATACGCGAACGCTATTTGGGCATCATCAAAAAGAAACGTCGCGTCCGACGGCTCAATGATCGCAAATTTGTCTTCGACTGGGATGCAGGCGAGGATACCTCCATAGATTACAATAATCTGTACAAGGAACGTCATCATGTACAGTTCTTTGGCCGCGGCAATGTGGCCGGCATTGATATCAAAGAACAGAAGCGCACCCAAAGCAAATTCTATGGAGATTTGCTGGAGAAACGTCGCACCGAGGCGGAGAAGGAGCAGGAAAAGGTGCGTTTGAAGAAGATGAAGCGTAAGGAGGATAAGCAGAAGTGGGATGACCGTCACTGGTCGGAGAAGGAGAACGATGAGATGACTGAACGAGATTGGCGCATTTTCCGCGAGGATTACAACATAACCATTAAAGGTGGCAGAATACCCAATCCCATACGCAGCTGGAATGAGTCCGGGTTCCCGCCGGAGATCATAGAAATCATAGACCGCGTGGGCTACAAGGAGCCCACACCCATTCAGCGGCAGGCCATACCCATAGGTCTACAAAATCGCGATATTATAGGCGTGGCCGAGACCGGCTCCGGCAAGACCTTGGCCTTCCTCATACCCCTACTCTCCTGGATTCAGAGTCTGCCCAAAATTGAACGGCTGGAGGATGTGGACCAGGGCCCGTATGCCATTATCATGGCACCCACTCGCGAGTTGGCCCAGCAAATCGAAGAGGAGACCATTAAGTTCGGTCAACCTCTGGGCATACGCACTGTGGTGGTGGTGGGCGGTCTCTCCCGTGAGGAGCAAGGTTTCCGCCTGCGTTTGGGCTGCGAAATAGTCATCGCCACCCCTGGACGTCTCATCGATGTGCTGGAGAATCGCTATCTGGTGTTAAATCAATGTACCTACATTGTTTTGGATGAGGCGGATCGTATGATAGACATGGGTTTCGAGCCGGATGTGCAGAAAATCCTGGAGTATATGCCCGTGACCAATCTCAAGCCCGACACCGAAGAGGCCGAGGATGAGAACAAATTGATGGAGAACTTCTACACCAAGAAGAAGTATCGCCAAACGGTGATGTTTACGGCTACGATGCCGCCGGCTGTGGAGCGTTTGGCTCGCTCCTATCTGCGTCGTCCGTCCACTGTGTACATCGGCTCAGTGGGCAAACCCACCGAACGCACCGAGCAAATTGTATACATGATGGGCGAGAATGATAAACGCAAGAAACTCATGGAGATCCTATCGCGCAAAATCGATCCGCCAGTCATCATCTTTGTCAACCAGAAGAAGGGTGCCGATGTGCTGGCCAAGGGTCTGGAGAAACTGGGCTACAACTCGTGCACGCTGCACGGTGGCAAGGGCCAGGAGCAGCGTGAATACGCCCTGGCTGCCCTCAAGTCGGGCGCCAAGGATATTCTGGTGGCCACCGATGTGGCTGGTCGTGGTATCGACATCAAGGATGTCTCGCTGGTCATCAACTATGATATGGCCAAGTCGATTGAGGATTATACACATCGTATTGGACGTACCGGTCGTGCGGGCAAAAATGGTGTGGCCATCTCGTTTGTCACCAAGGATGATAGCACTTTGTTCTACGACCTGAAGCAGGTTGTTACCGCCAGTCCGGTATCGGTGTGCCCGCCAGAGCTAATGAATCATCCAGAGGCACAGCACAAGCCAGGCACAGTGGTCACTAAGAAGCGCAGGGAGGAGAAAATATTTGCCTAAAATGGAAATCACTTTTTTTTGAATTGGAAGTTTTGTAAGGAATAAAGTGGAGAGGGGATGGAGAAGATGTGTCCAGGAATTAGACCTTGCGTTGAGCAGTTTTTGAAACCAGTTGGAACACAGAGCAGGAACCATAAAGGCCTTTGAGCTCTGCAGTGAGATCAACCAGAGCCGGGAACTGGTAGCTATAAATATAATAGAAACTCCCTTTAGGCAGAAGGACTCGTCCAAAAATTAGTGGCGTGCTAAGTTGATGAGGCTGCCCGAGGGAAGCCTTCCATGGATCCAAATATCGGAGGAATGTCGACGGTTGAGTCTTCTTCTGAGCCGGTTTGTCGCCAGATCAGACGCAGGTCTATTGGAGTGGGTCACCAGACGGATTAGCTGGGCGCTTAGTGGCAAAATGTGCAGATTGCAGTAAATAGTTGTGTGCCTCACATAGAAGGGCGCGTCAGTAATGGAGGCTTATAAAAGATTCCAATTTCTTAAGCCGAGCCCCAGCTGCGTTACCCCAGGTGCGGGAAGGCATGCTGATTGCTATATAAACAAGGATTTTGGATCGCAGTCGAGTTCCTTCGCCTTGGCTGAGACGGCTACTGCGGCCCGAGTCACTTGGGTGTTCCAGCTCAAGCGGCGATCCATAGTCACATCGAGGTACTTAAACGCACAGTACAGAAGAGGAATTCTAGCTTATTCGAGCAACTTTTCCGGGGTCTCATGGGGGAACACGCGGTGACGGCTAAGTTCCAACGGTTTGTCTTAAGACCAAAGCCATTCAGAAACTACTGCAGCTAAGCAGATGCCCTTCTGCGGCTGTTCTGCGGAAGTAAGAACGGCGTTATCGACAGCGTACGTCGCGATTAGGGTGTGATGAGCGATTGCAAACGGTAGATCCGCGGTGAAAAGGGTTTGAGAACGCTACCCTGTGGTACATCCGCACCTCTAAGCTCAACCATAAAGCGGCGCCCTAGCAGGAAAGACCGAAGGAATAGATCTTAATCCTAATCTTTAACATCAAGCCATCAGGCCAAAAGCGATCGAACTCCTGCCGAATATTCAGGAAAACAGCAGAGCAGTATTGGCGGTTCTCGAAAGCTTTCAACATGTGATTGACGATTCTGTGAACTTGCTGAGCCGCAGAGTGTCCTCTTCAAAAGCCGCACTGGTGGTCTGGTAAAGCATCTTCAAACAAGCTAACTGACAAGATTCTTTCAAATATTTTGGTCCAATAGGTCGGTAGGAGACGGGCTTTGTGGGATCCTTGCCATCAGGATTACCACAGGAAAGTTTGATAATACAGCTTGCGATGGATAAAATGCAATAGTGGGGAACTCTTCTTGATCTCTACGTCATATCAAAGCAAGGCTGGCGTCACACAAAACCCACAGTGATTCGATTTTGTCATCACGAATCGTTGAACAAATGTGGCATTATTCAGATTAGTAGAGTACTTAGTTAGAGTAATCGATTATAAAATATCGATAGTTTCATCGGTACTGAAGTAGCGGTTAAAATTTGCACAAAGCTTGAGCTGCGATAAAGTTTGTTCCCACGGTTACCTCAATTAACTGTTTGGCTATTCGTCTAGGAGACTCTTTTCCTTTCGAAATAGGCTATCTTGGGTTAAGTTTCCTTCCCTGGTTTTCCCACGAGGTAACTTATTCATGGCAGTTAGTTAAGGAATACAGTTCCGACTATGGAAATTGCTCTAAGCTTTATTTTACACCATCAAATTGAGGTCACGTTCTTTAAGGTAAGGCCCAGCCCATATAAGCTCCTAAATTTCTTTTCTTCAATCAAAATTAATTATATTTTGTCCCTAAGTACATTTGTTTCTTATGCCTTTGGATCCTAGTCCTGGGATTTATAATTAGAGGAACTCTCAAACCGCCCAAACCGACTCTGAAGCTCAATATAAGACTATATAGATGCTAAACCTAGGTTAGTTGAACTAACCAACCATTTACTTAATGTACCCTTGATTCAAAACATGCCTCAACCACTGAGTCGGACCGAATTGCCGAGAGATTTGTAGACGTAGCTGATTTTTAGTAACTTAATGACTGAACTTTTCCTGTATTGGTGACTTTTTGGTTGGATTTTGTTGAAATTTGCTCTGTTATCTAAATAGGGTCCTTGAATAAGGAACTATCAACTTTCACAGCTATTTACAACCAAATGAAATACTATTCTTACAGGTAGTGAGATTCCGGCTAGCGAATAGAAGGTGAGGAAAAGTCTTTTCAACAAAATCAATAGGTGGGGGTCTGCCTTCCAGAATGAGGGAGGTATGGCTTCGGCACATGTCGTGATGACAGGGCGTTCAACTGAAGAGCTCTGCTCTTACTGCTTGAGGCCACCTAAGCCTCCAATATGTGGTGCAGGCATGGTTTTGGCTGAGAACCTTCTGCAGTAGCCACCTCTCAAGAGCTGCTACCTCTGAAGAACGTTAGTTTGCTGTTGGAGCTGATCGGGTTAGATCTTAGAAGCATCAGGTCGTTCCACTCCGTTCCACTGCTTTGGTTTAAAACTACGAATTTGTACAGAATTTAGTTAAGTCTATATTTTGGTCCATCCCCCGCGGTCACCTTAGCAAGCGCAGAAACAGGGCATTTCTACTTAGCTTCGAGTCCAGGGGTAAATACTTATCATAAAAGTCCAAAATGATTTCCTCAATTTTGAAACCAAACTTCTGATACAACAACACCGCCGAATTGCTGGCCGAGACATGAAGTGTGATGTCCTTGGACATGCAGGTCTGGATTAGATGATACAGCATAAAGGTGGCTATGCCGCTGCGTTGCCAATTTGGACGCACGGCCATGAATGATATATAGGCCTCATTGTAGCCCACATCGGGCACTAGAAAACCACAGCCGATGACTAGCTTTTTGTAAAGAGCCACCACACTGTAATCCGGATAGCTAAGGCATTCACTTACTGCAAAGATAACTCTTTAAATGAGGGAGCCGAAGGAGGGGTTGTGATTCCAAAACTCACCATCAATGCCCGGCCAGAAGGCAGTTTGCAGCAGGGCATTCACCGCCGGTATGTGCTGTGGCTGCACATAGCAAAAGTCTATGGTGGCTCGACTAGGATGTTGCTGATTCACGCGATGCTGCAGCTCGCACATCAAGTGCAGCCAGGGCGGAACTATGCTCTCGCTGCGAAAGATGAAGGGATGTAGGATACGTTGCGTGTAGGGCGACTCAAAGAGTTCGTATTGAGTGCTGCCGGCTATGCGTGCATAGAAAGAGCTACGCTTATCCAGTCTTGCCTGCGCCAACAGCTGATAGCGGTCCAAGATCTGTGCCTGCTGTGGGTTTTTCTTGAAGCGTGCGGGATTCAAGTGTTCATCCAAATTGAAAACTGGACGATTATGTTCCCTTTTCCATTTGCGCAGGCAAAGCTTGCGATATAAACGTCGCACATGGGCAGGAATCTGCAGCTGCAATTGTTGTTCCAGTGTGAAAATTTGCTGTAAGCGCTGCAGCAGTTTCTGCTCCTCGTAGAGACTCATCAGCGTCAGATTCTCGCTGGGCAGTGAGAGTAGATCATTGGTCTCCTGCAGCCAGGGATAATTGCGACGCGGCTGGCGTATAAAACCACTGGGTTGACAGGGTTCTAGCATAGTTTTGGTATCGTTGCCTTGTTCTAAATCATCCAATTCAATTTGCTCCTTCAGGGTTTGATTTTCAGAGATTTGCTGGTTAGGCGGCTGGGCCTCAAAACTGGTCACCTGCACTATGCGTGGCTGTTGGCTTTCCTGTTGTTCCAATGATTCTGCTTCACTTTCCACACTGCTCTCAGCTTCTTTTGCCTCCGGCTGTTCGTTTTCCGTTTGGCTGGTGGTGGGCATGCCAAAGTTTGCTTCCAGCTCAAATAGACTTTCCGTTTGTGTGGGAGCCTCCAGCAAGGCTTCGGTCATAAAGAAATCACTTTTACCCGCTCCTATCAAAGGTGCGGGCAGGGGCAAGCTATTGAACATACTAAGATCATCGCCACCCAAGCTTTCGGCTAGGAAATCCATTAAGCTAGCTTGTACACTACTCAGGGTATGTTGCTGGGGTTCGGCTTCAACTGTGGGCGGCAACAAATCCGGCTGCGGGGCAGGCATTTGTGGTGAGGAGGGTGGCGCCGTTATTTTAGGCAGGCGACCCATGTAGGGACTGTTAAAATGTAAGTAAGAACATCAGTATACCATGAAACTAAGTCACTCTCTCTTACATGGCACGTGCACAACCCTCGCTGGGAGCCAGGCTGTCATCCATGGACGTTTTCTCCTCTTGATGATCGGTAACCGACAGTTCACTGCTGCAGCTGTTCTCATCCACCGCCGGCAAGCGTCTCTCTATGCGCAGCTGTTGACGCTGCTGCTGTTTCTTCTCATCTGGACAAGAATTACGTTTAAAAAACCATACCAAATTATACTAAAGTTCAACTTACACGCCCTTAGCACACTCCTGGGTGAGTTGAAGGGCTTGGCCAATTTCCACCAGCCATGCTCTTGGAATAAGTCCAGTCCCGACTGAAAATACTCGGGACTGTTGTGGGACAGTGCACCTGAAACCGAACCGGACCACTGCTTGCGGCGACGTCTAAGGGTTCAGAGTTTAGTACTGACTTCTTCTTCTTTTCCATATCATTTACTCACACTCGCGCTCCAAATATGTAGTTCCAGTTCTTGTCCACAAAGCTGATGATGTGCGTCCGCCAATGAAAGTAACCATGATGGCCCAGTCCCTTCTGTTTGATGGACAAATTGTGCAGTGTCAGGCTTAGCACCAGCAACCAGGGTATGCGCTGGCGCACACAACGTTCGGTCACAAGTGAATCCTGTTGCTCCTTCGCCGCACACTTGGAGCACGTGAAATCAAAGAACACATCGCCCAGCAAATCCCCGGGCGTGCTGGCATTCTTTAAGCATTTGATGTGTACGCTTTGATTACATTCCTGGCACTCCAAATAGTCGTCATCCTCAATGGATAACTGGCAATAGTTGCACTTGGACATTTCAGAAAGTAAACAAACTGAAGTATAGTCGAACGGTATTACTAATCGCAAGAGAATAGTGGAAAATGGTCTCACTAACTGTTAGAAGGCAAAAACTGCGACTGACAGCAGTTGCAGTGGGTCAGGTAGTGACAGCCTAATAATGGTCTCAAAAAGTTCATAAATTGTTATAAAATTCAGTTTATTTTCAACAAATCGTTTGATTTTTACAATATTCTCCGGGTCACAGTCACTGTTCAGTCACTTTCACTGCGCCTTCAAATGTCTCATCTCTATATCGGTATCGATAAGTAACCAGGCACATTTGGCGCTTATTTTTAAAATTCAAATTCATATTTCAAGTAAAATCTAACGTTCAAAAATTTAAGTAAATAAAGCAAATAAACTGATTTCAGTTTTTCTGTTCAGCCATACAAATGTTCTAAAAACTCTGCAAACAGGGTAAATAATTATACTTATTGATTAAAGTAAGCAGACTTGTTGTGTTATTTTACAACACATAAGAAATGCCTCTGTTTTTGACTTTCTTAAACGACTGATTACCCCTCCTCCTTCACCTGCTGCTTCGAGCACTTAAACCAATCATCCACTTCATCAAAATCAAACAGTTGCCTAATTAGGCACCGCTTAAGACAACATTGACCAGGCCAAGCCCCAGAACCCTCAGCGACCTTAATTATGCGTAAGCCGCCCTCCCCCCCTTTTCGCCCGTTAATGCCAATTTCCATGCACTTGCAAAAGTCAGCTGCTGTTGACACTGCTGGATGGGTGGGTGGTTGTGTGTGTGTGTGTGTGTATGTCAATCAAAAGCCCCTCTTTCGACGCCTACACGGACACATGCAAAATGCATTACTTGGCAGTCTATTTGTCATCGCCTTTTGTGCCAAAGCGGATGCGGGCGTCTGTGATTGACATTAAGCTAAAGCCGTTAACAACTGCGCGACACAAATTATGGCCAAGGCAGTAAACTTGTTGCAGAATTACTGCATTTTGGGTAATTCGGACCAATATGTTGTGCGATAGTTGAAAAAATTGGGTTTAGTTTTATATTTGTTGGGAAATTGAAGCGTAAAGCCGGGTATCCTGCACAGCGGAAACTAAAAATTCCTGCCAAACTTCATATAAAAAAAACTGTTCCAGGAATATTTAGTTTGCTTTTTCGTTTGTTGTGTATCAAGCAACACGAACGAAATCCACACTTGCATAGATAGCGGCGTATCAATAGCGGCGTTTCGGAAGCGTGTGTGGAACGAGAAACAGCTGATATTCAGGCCAGGAATATATTGCTGACAATTATTTTGGAAGTGATTTGACAAAAGATGGAGGCAATCAATGTGCGCAAAAAAAGGACTGATAATTTTCAACGGGACGAGAAGATAGCTTTAATAAAAGCAGTGGAGGCACGACCATGTCTATGGGTTATTACAGAAAAAAATCATTTTGACAAATTTTCTGTGAAAAGTGCTTGGGAAAGTGTTGGTGCACACTGTTTGGGCACACTGTTTTGGTTAGGTTCCACACAACTAAAATAAATAGCAAATTCCTGCCAGGAATTTTCCGCAGTGCTGGATACAGGCCTTAAAGGGTAAGACTTACAACTATCTCTATCGTTTTCTGTCTCTATTCCTTTCTCTTTATCTTTATTCATATTCATATTCATATTCATATTCATATTCATATTCATATTCATATTCATATTCATATTCATATTCATATTCATATTCATATTCATATTCATATTCATATTCATATTCATATTCATATTCATATTCATATTCATATTCATATTCATATTCATATTCATATTCATATTCATATTCATATTCATATTCATATTCATATTCATATTCATATTCATATTCATATTCATATTCATATTCATATTCATATTCATATTCATATTCATATTCATATTCATATTCATATTCATATTCATATTCATATTCATATTCATATTCATATTCATATTCATATTCATATTCATATTCATATTCATATTCATATTCATATTCATATTCATATTCATATTCATATTCATATTCATATTCATATTCATATTCATATTCATATTCATATTCATATTCATATTCATATTCATATTCATATTCATATTCATATTCATATTCCGAACCGATCCAACCAGCTGAACCGGTTGGAAATACATTTTCTGGTTCAAGTCAGACTCTCAGCCGGTCTCCTCTTCTTGCAAAGTGCATCACCACCAACATCACCCACCCCCCCAAATCAAAGTCAACCAATTTTTATGGCTGGTCATTTTCCAGGCGATTTAATAGACCAGTCCAACCAACCGGTGGACGACGACGACGACGAAACAAAGGCAAACAAACGGCGTCTGGCTGTCACTTAATCGAAGCCATTAGCGTTATTAGTGAGGCTGCCTACCCCCTACTCCCAGGCCAGACTAGCGGCCAGGTAGAGGGCAAAGAGCGTCTGCACATTATGTATGTAATCCGCTTGGTTGTCCAACGGTCCCTCGATGCCAAATTGCTCACTCAGGATGCGTACATAGTCGGCCAGCGGCAGTTGTTGCTGCAAACTGGAGCGATAGGCCTGCTCCAGGGTTTCTCTTGTACCGGCACTGGCAAAGGAGCGTGGCCAATCTTCCAGCAGCACATCGATATCCTTACGCGGTTGGGCATCATACATGGATTGGGTCATGTGCACCTGTTCCACCTCGCCAATCCATTTGTCAATATCCTTGGCCGAACGGGCGGTGGGTACGAGTGTGGCGGACGAGGCGTGTCGGGGATTAGGACCACGATTACCGCTCAAAACCGAACGCAGTTTCATATTCAACAGACTGGGCTCACTCTGCGCCCCCGAGGGTTCATCGAGCAGGCACAGACCCAGGCGTTGCAGATGCACATCCAGCTCACGTTGACGCTGTTGACTCTGTGGCTGTAGTAGAGGTGGTGCCTGCACCTTAAGCAAGGCATCCACATCGCCAACAGCGGGCACAAATTCGGGTATGAAGGGTTGCAGATGAAAGGGGGTATCGATGGTCTGTGGCGTGTACTTGAGTATGTAGGGAAAGAGATCCTTCAAGTCGCTCTGCAGCGGCAACTGTTCCCATTTGTCTGGCGTGAGACTAAAGGATGGGGTCTCCTGTGCCGGTAAGGCACTGCGTCGCTGGTGGGTGGGCAAGGGCAACTTGTGGTGTGGAAACGGCTTGGCTGCGCCACCCAACATGGTCTCATCGCTATCACTGCCCGAACTCAGGGGATCATCTGTGCTTTCAGTTAAGGGCTTGGCATTGCGTGTGCTACCCGGACGGGTCTGTGGCCTGGGAGCGGGTGCTGGCATATCCAGAGCATGGGGTAAATGCATTTCGCTATCATCCCCATCCTCACTATCCTCGTCCTCGTCATCATGATCAATAATATCCTGCAAAAGGCCATCATCGTCTGTGGAATTGCCCTGCAAATGCTGGAAAAGACCAGGAAATGGTTTCAAAGGGTTTCTGATACCAAGTTCCACTCACAATGCCACGTTGTCTGGATCTGGGTGCTGCTCCGCCGCCTCTTTCCATTTGCAAACTGCTCAAATTTTTGCTGTCTGGTCCACTGATTGTGATCTCCTCGTCGTAGTAGTTCATGGCCATGGAAAGATGAAGGTTCCGGCCACTTCTTTAAAATCCCGCTGCACCTGTTTCTTTCCTTCGTCCTTTTTTGCACGCCTGATTTTTCTTTATGCAGAATTTAAGAATTTTTTGGTTACCTGTCGAGGACTGTCAATTGTTTTGGCTGTCGTCGTCTTGGCAACGCACTGGTCCTGCTGTTTCCGCTGAAACCGCCCTCCTGTTTTCCCTTTTTTTCTGCTTCGCTTTTGTTGTTGCCTGGTCCCTGTTTGGTTTTAATTACATGAAAATGAAATCCGATTTTCCAACATTTTTGCCCTTGTAATTGAGGTAGTGGCTCATTTAAATAAGTGCGCCAGGATGCTCTGGTTTATGGGCTTATGCAGTTGTCGATTTTTATTAATGAGCAGGATTTGGTCTGTGTGTGTTTGGTTGTGAGGGAAAACGGCGGCAAAAGGATTTGTTAATGGGAAGTAGGAGGACAGTTCTGGCGCCTGGTTTTGGGAAAATAATTTAGAATTTATGAATAAGTCTAAATTCTAAGATATGCCTAAAAACGGGAAAGACACCGAATTTCCAGTTTATAGCTTAAACAATTTGCCGTTATAAATTCAACTCAAATCAATTTCAAAATGCATCTGATTTTTCAGCCCTGGTACTTATCGCTGCTCGATCACTTGTTGGTTTTATTTTTATTCACCTGCTACGGTCACACTGTTCTGTGTTCAGTGACATTATCATTTCTCTTTTGAATTTGAAATTTTCTTAATCAAAGCAAAAGCAAAATGTATTTAATCTCCACCTCCAAGAAAACTATCCTCTCAGACTTTGCTGATCTGGAGACCAAGTCCACCTATGTGCATACAAATGGCGAGGCCGCAGACTTTCAATTCAGTGCCAATCAAAATCAGCGCGTCTTTGTGATCAAAAAAAAAGCGGGCCTGGCGGTGATGCGCATCAAGGAGAAGTCAAGGAATGGTCAGTGTGTGTTTAACTTTAAGGCAAGATGGCGTCTCACACTGATTTTCTATCGCTTTAGTTCACGAAATACAAAAGGTACGCAAATTAACCATTGATAATGCCTTCTGCGTTTGCTGTGCCAAACAGACGGCGGAGGAGATTGCCGTGGGTCAGTCCAGTGGCTATGTGAAGCTCTATAACTATCGCACCGCCCAGCTGATACATCGTTTTCCTGCGGAACAGCCCAGGGTGGGCATTTTGTATGTAGATTACAATTGGACGGATGAGTATATAGCTGCCGTGACGGAATCGGGCAGCATTAATATTTATGGCACCAAGACCAAGCAGAAGATGGAAACGCTACACATAGATGAGAAGTGGGTGTAGCTAATTCCAGTATGAAATATGTTACGTATGTATGTCGTCTTACAGCTCCACCTTGGCCCGCTTTCATCCCTGCAAGCGTTTCCACCTGTCGGTGGTGTCCTACAAGGGCGCTGTCACCGTCTTTGATATACAAACCAAGCGTAAGACTTTCCATATCAGCGATGCCCATGATGCACCCTGTCGGGACATCAGCATGTGCAGTGGGCAGCCCAATTTAATGGTCAGCGTGGGTTACGATTGTAGAATTAATATTTTCGATATACGCCGGAATCGAAGTCAATCCTCATCGGGTCGCCTGACTTACACACATCCCCTGTCCACGGTGGCCCTAAGCGAATGCGGCACCTACTTCTGTGCTGGCAATCTCAAGGGTGAACTCATTGCCTATGATATGAGAAGCACCAAATCGCCACTGGCGGTGAGTAGTGTACATGAGGGAGCCGTCTCTCGTGTGGCCTTTGTGCCCACTCCTTCCGAAGAGCTGCAGAGTAGCAGCAGCTCCATTGCTGCAGATGCAGCGAAACCAGTGGAACGGGTGGCCAGTGATGAGTTGCGCAAGTCCATAGCAGCCAACTTGTTGAACACTCAACAGCAATTGGACAGTATGAGTCACTGTCAGGAGTCGGCGGCCGCAGTACGACCACAGCGAGATTCATTTTGTGATTTCCTGGACGGCCAGGCGCCCAAACTAGTGGATCGCATGTCCACACGCCTGACCTTGGGTCGTGATAGCTTCGATTGGCTGACACTGGGCGAACATCAGCGTAAAATGTCCATAATTGAGGCATCCAGCTCCCTGAACAGCTCTGAGCACAACACCAGTGCCGAGTCCTTGCAGCGTAAGTCAAACAATACCTAACCAAAAAATTGTTAAAAATATATGCAAATTACAGAAACCCTCAGCGGACCCTTGCGCGATCGCAGCAATCTCTCTGGTGAACTTAAGTTAAAGCAAATCGCTGAAATCGATGAGCAAAGTTTGGCACACGAAGAGCAAGTGCCATCGGCTAACTCCTCTGAAACCGGCAGCGACAAAGAGAATCCACAGCTGGTGGACATGGAATTGAGACGTCGCCTGCGCATGCTCTCTGCCAGTCGAAATAGTACACCACACCAGCCTGTCCTGGCCAATTCTCAAGCATCCAATCTTCAATTGAAACCACAACAGCTGCTGGCCCAAACATCTAGTGGCCTGTCGGCTCACAGCGATGCCGGGGATGTGCGTAAGGAATTGACAGAGCTACGTGAATTTGTTAATGAACGCATTGGCCGGCTGGAGACTGAAATGAAAGTTTTTGGCGAGCAAAATAAATGGGAAATCTTTACACAATTTGCCAACTATTCCAATTATGTGGAGGATAATGTACAAGAGATACGAGATGGTGTGGCTTTGCTACTGCAAAGTGATGACTTCATGCAAGAGTTCAGCCGTCTAAGGCAGGAGAACGCAGCGCTAAAGGCACAGGTGCAGCACTTACTACGCGAACGAGAGGAGAATTATTCATCGGAAGGTTGAGTTGGGTTGGGAGATAATGTCTACCCCCCTTCATTTTTGTTTAAATATTTATTGTTCTTGAAAAGAAATTGTATAAAACATATTGAAATGGAAGTGTATATTGTTTTAAGAGATTTGTATGGTAAAGGGACACCAATTTGGAGGGTATACAGGGTGCGCCATATAAAGTGTCGGTATGGCAACACTGAATAACTTTGACATTTACCAACCAATTGCTTTTGTTAGACATTTTGACCATGGAACGCTTCACACCAAAACAACGTGCCGAAATAGTGACGCTGTTCATCGAAAATAATCGTTCGAAAATATCGGTGGATGTTGGCCAGCGATCCACAGACCATTGAAGAGCTTAAGGCCAACATTCGTGCCGAAATCGCCACTTTATCGACTGAAACGCTCGAAAAAGTGATGGAAAATGCCGCAAAAAGGGCACATTTTGTTGTGGCCAATAAAGGCGGCCACTTGATTGATGTTGTGTTCAAAAAGTAGTCGAAATAAATTGTACAGGACCAAATTAAAGGAACAAGATCAACATATAGCAATCGGTTGTTTGTTATACCCTTGCAAAGGGTATTATAATTTTGCCCAGAAGTTTGCAACGCATAGAAATATTCATTTCCGACCCCATAAACTATATATATTCTTGATCAGGGTGACGAGCTGAGTCCATTGAGCTTTGTCCGTCCGTCTGTCCGTCCGTCCGTCTGTCTGTTTCTACGCGAACTAGTCTCTCAGTTTTAAAGCTATCGAGCTGAAATTTTGCACAGAGTCTTCTTTTTGCTGAACACTACTAATATGTCGGAACCGACCGGATCGGATGACTATATCTCATAGCTCCCATAGGAACAATCGGTCGGAAAACTAGTTTTAGAATGAAAAACTTTTTTCTTTTCAATGGAAACGTCTCCAAACTTTGTAATCGTAGGTTTTCTGTTTTTTTTTATAATTCTACCAGTTTTTATTAAGATCGGACAACTATATGGTATAGCTGCCATACAAAAGATAGGTCTGAAAAACAGTCTTAGTTAGAAAAACTTTTTTGTTTTTAATGGTAGCATCCTGTAATTTTGTACTTGTTTGTTTTACATGCTTTTACATAATTCTACAAGTTTTTGTCCAAATCGGATGACTATATTATATAGCTCCCCTACGAACGATCGGTCGAAAAATGGGAAAAAGCGTATTTTTTGAAAATATTTCGGCACAAACGAAGTTAGCTTGGCTTTCTCTTTTTTATATTTTTTCAGTGCTGCCATACCGACACTTTATATGGCGCACCCTGTACTTGAAAGGAACTTTTATTTCCGACTAAATTTGAATTTCTCTCATGTGTCTTATCACCAATCCCATCAAGTACATATATATAACTTAATACCATTGTGTTACTTTCCAAAGAATTTTCTCATATATTCAACATTTTATACTCACATACCCCCTCTCAGCACAGCCTCTGCATTCCATTCATACACTTTCCACTCCAGCACGAGCTCTCTCCCACTCACTCTGAGAGCGATAACAGCTTGAGTTCACTCTGGTTAACAGCGCCGTCTGTTGAGTTAACAGTGGCTGAAACTGGCCGCCTGGTTTGTTATTCTGTTTTGGCATTTTGCGCTGTGCGGAACGTTTTGTGCTCGACGTGAAAAATTGTTGAGGAGTTTCGTGTTCGTGCGGCGTAACTGGCGGTGTCTCCGGCGAGCATTTGTGTTATACGTAAAATGCTAAAGTGTTGGTGTCAATTGAGTTTGTGTGACCTTTGATTGAATTCAAATTACCCACTAAAAAAAAATATAAGCAAAAAGCAAATCATTTTGCAATTAAACACAATTAAGCCGGGTCAATGTTTTAATTGCGCGCCAAATTTGTGCACTAAATCGCTCTCTTGGGGATAATTAAAAACGATTTTTGGAAACTTCATTAAAATTGTTCGTGGCGAAGGAAGAATTTTTCATTATCAGGCGCTAAAAGGATTACACGAAACCCGTTCATCTTCATCAACAGCCTCCAACGCCCAAATATTTGCGCACTTTCGCACTAACGGTAAGTTGAACCCGCCGCCGCTGCTGCTGCCCACTCCCCCTGCAATTTAATGTGTTGGCTTTCACAACAATAAAATGTTTTATGTCCGCGACCCGTTTAAAAGGAAAAGGGGTTCGGACCATGTGGCCAGTGAGGGTCAATATGTTTTTTTTTGTAAGGTTAAACAGCGCTTTGTTCGGGATTTCGGGTTATAAAACGAAATTGTTTTGAATTATTGAGTTCTGCAACTCGGAAGACCTTTTTATTTAATATAATTTATATTTGCGGCTTTAATGGCCCACCCGGGAGGCAAGTGCCCGCCAAACAAAAAAAAGGACCAAATAGGTGTCTGGGGGCATTAACAGTTAACATGTTGCGGTTTTTTGATGGGTGCAAAGAGTTTTATCACCATATGAGGAAAAAAAGGGAGGCTGTGCGTCTGGCCAAATTGGAGAGTTCATTGCCGGAGCAGCAGGGCTGGTTAAAGGCGTTTTATCAAGTGACTGGTTCTCCGTGTGCGTGTGTGTGTGTGTGGGGTAAGTCAGCACTTGATAAGAGAGTTTTATGTTCGAAAAAGGGCTTTGGCCTGGTACTTATTTACATGCATATGCAAATGGAATGGCATGGCATGTGCCTGGGCGTGGGGTCTGGGTCAATGCACTAAAGACAATAGTCTTCAATGCTGATCTAGTTGCTTAGGCATACCAAACCAAATTATGATAGTGAAACATCATAAAGTTTTCGTCCATCTTGATAATTTAGAAAAAACTTTCATTCATAAATACAATTTCTGTAATATTTAAGCAATTTTTCATATTTCAGCTGGCTTTCATACGAATTATTATATATATAATATAATAACAATGAATATTATTTAAAAACTCTGCAATTGCTAATTTTTCAACTGAATTTTGTTTAAATTTGATCTCTTCGCTAAAAACAGTTTTATTTAAGCATTCATCGATAAGTACTTATCGATAGTTGGCCAGTTCGATAATTTCTATCATTGTCGCCGGCCGCAAGTTGTTCGAGCTCCCGTAGTTTTGTTAATTTCTTGGTTATTTAACGCACTTGTAACTAATTAAATGATCTCGGTTGGATCTTAGCTTACGCCTGTGTTGAATGTGAAGAGTTTGCAGCATTTAGTTAATCATTTTAAGCCATAGTGAAATTAGTTGGCCAGGCCTCTCTCTCTCAGGCTTTTCGCGGCGCGCCGCGTCGTCGTGTCTACTTTTTTTTGGTTGTTTTTTTTGTGTGTTCTTCTTGTGCCTTACTTAATCAAGTTAATTAAATTGAAATAAATGTATAAATATGGCATGCATTGTGCAATGCATATTCGCTGCTGCGATCGCTCTCTCCTCTTTATTTTCTTGTGTTTGCTGCGTTGTCTCCAAAGTTTTTTTGTTGTCCCTTTTCGCTTCGCCACAGCCACCCGCTCTTACGGTTCTTGTGCTCTATAGATCAGGCCGCCGTCGCGCCCGCGCTTTTCCCTTCTATTGCTTTGGTTTTTTTCTTTTATTTGTGCTGGTGTTTAAATATTATTGTTAAAGTTTAACAAATGTGTATATGTTTTTTTGGTGCTGTGCTTGCTCTCTGCAGTTCCCGCTTTAACTTCTTTTTCTTTGGGTAAGTGTATCTGTTGGTTCGCCTAATTCCATTTTGTTAGATTGACCTCTGTGGTAAATTTGGGGAATTTGTAGTCATGAGAGCGCTTGCTGTATTAAGGGGAAAAATACTGGACTTAATAGCTACATTGCAGTTCACAAAGGTCTACAGTGGGCTTGTATGACCTGCCAATTTATTAAGTTGAAATATTTTTACAATTTACTCTGAATGAAAGGTACACAGAGTATAATAAAGAATGTAACAGCCAGAAGAAAGCATCTAGGAACCCATAAATTATATATATATTCTTGATCAGCATCAACAGCCGAGTCGATATAGCCTTGTCCAACCGACTTCTTACTTATTTATACAAAACAAACGATTAAAACTGACAAGAATAACTTGGTTTACTAGGTCATACAGTATGTCAAGAAAGTGTTTTACCAGAGCTGCAAACCAAACAAAATATTCGGATCTCAGGCTCACTGGTTTGAACCAAAATTGAACAATCCTTAAGGTACGGAAATTTAAGGTTCGAGGTTTTTGGGAGTACGTTTGGTTTGGTTTTTGTGTTTCATATGTTCTAAAAACCGCACTTGACCTTAAAAACTACACAAATCGTAAGGGAATTACTTCGTTTTTGGTTCGGAATCGGTTAGTAGAACACATGGAAATAATTCTTTATAAAAATCAACAAATTAAAATTAATTCTAGACATGTTTTCCACGCTGAACCCGAATTAGGTTCTAAAAATTTCAAATTTCTAATTTCTCTAATTTCTCTTATTTCTTGTTCTCGATACTTAGTGCTTAATACTAATACTAATACTACTTAATACTAAGTAATCGAATCTCAGTACTCGAAACTTGATACTAAATACTTGATTCACAGTACTTGAAGCTAAATACTCGATACAAAGTACTCGATACTCAGCACTCGATACTAGTCAAAGCCAACAACCAAAAAATATGCCTTGACAAATCATATTTGACTTCTCCAAAAAGTTTTGGTACCGAAATTAAAGTTTCTAATGATTTACATCAAACAGTTGGTTAATTTAAACTGAATCAAAGGGGAATACTTTTATAAGCCATAAGTAAAAGACCTGCTCAGGATAAGAAATATGCAATGCCACTTAGGTAAGCTGAATCCCTCAACCACTATTCTCCAATACATCGAGTCATTAAAAGTTCATTAACATTTGTGTATGTCAAACCTGACGACAACCATCTAAATTTTCAACACTTAATCCGTGTTGACTTTGATAGCTTCATCAGCTCATCATATGCTGATATGCAGACACCAAATTCCAACATAATTTATTTCACTTTTCTTTTCTGTTTAACAACGTTTCTCCTTTCCCCCCAAACAAAACACAAACCCATGTAAATGACATTTGCTGGGTAAATTTTGATAAATGATAAAACTCATTTTTTCACCAAGTGGCCAGCAAATCTTGAGTTTGTTGATGCGGATGATGGGTTGTTGTTGGTTGGTTGGGTGTTGGGCTTGGGAAAGTTGTTTGTTGATGGCAAGTTGAGACAAAAAGTTTTGGCCAGCCGTAAGGTCAAAAGTGTGAGAGAGCGAAAGAGTGCGAGAGAGTGATATGATCTAGGTGGGCCCCTAATAAACTGTCATTATATATTTTTTGTTTTGTTTGACAAGGGATAAAACTTTTGACTCTGAAGTTTTCGATACACTTGAAAAAGCGCATTGAGAATCTATATTTTCCCCTGTGGTGGGCGACACTGAAATTTGAATCTCAGACGCTGCTGTTTATGTATTTATACTCGACTTCCTTGGAACTGGTTAGCCATAAAGCAGCTGAGCTGGCTATAAAAACAAGCGCACCATTTTTTTATGTTGAGTTGTGCAAAATCTGAGCCAAACCCAAAAATCAATTTTTTTGTAACACTTGAACGAGCCAGGGGTAGGGGTTAGGGTGGGCAACCCTTCAGACCAGAAGAATATCCAAAACTAATTTAAATAAAAACAATCTGGCTGCAAAATGAAGACGGCTCTGAAATGGCCAAAGTTTCAACTGCACAACAATTTTCATTTCGACCCACCCACCCCAAAGACACACACAACACACATTTCGCTTTCACTGAACTTGAACGACTGCGAACTTGGCGGAACATGGTTCTGCATGCTGATGATTATCCCAACAACAACAAAAAAAAAACCCAAATCCTTAAGCCAGGCAAGTAACAAAGCACCCAACAGACATAAAAATGTGTAGGCAAAGTGATAAGCAAACAGTTCCAAAACAACAGAAGGAACAGGAACCAGCCAGTGAAAAGCGAAAGTGGGAGGCGGCTAGTTTGCGCTGCTCCGAGGACCGTAAAAAATGATAATAAAAGAAGCCACCAAATGACCAACAGGAATTTTTTTTAGCCACAGATATCAAAAGTATATATACATATATTTCCTTTCTCTCATTCATTCGTTATGTTCTCAGGGCGCCACGTTTTGTCTGTCTGTCTGTTTGTGTGTGGAAATTAATTTTCCTCCATTGTGACTAAAATGGAAATTAATTAGCTATGCTGGCTAATGTCTGGGGTTTGGGGAGGCCAAGAAATTTCGATTTATGCTGTCAATATTGAAGATTGAAATTAGTTCCGAAGGCGAGTGTGGAAATTGAGTTTGATTTGACTTGAGCAGTTTGTGAGATGGGAACGTACATATCTGAGAATCGGTAAGAGCTGGAGGTTTGGAGTGAATGGAAAGTTCGGATGATCGATACATTTTGCACCGTTTTGCATAATAACTTGGGAGTGATGTGTATAGTATGATCAGTCCTATGAAATATGCAAAACTAAAGGAAAGGAAACTGGTAAACAGTGACAAACCATGACAGGTGAATTGGAATAAGTAATACTGAGCTGGTCTAACCGGACTCAAATATCAGCCAAGAATGAATGTCTGGAAAGCTTGAAAGTATCGTTTTGGGATCAAATCGAGCTTACTTGCTGATGAATCAAAGTTGGAGTAAGAGATTACTGGTGGATAAATTGTTTCACTTGAGTTAAGAATTTTCGGAATAATGTTGCTATTATGTGAAACATCTCTTATTTTGGTATGAAAGATTTTAGTAGGATTAAAATTCGATTTGACAAGAAAATTTGTTGGTTGTTGTTGTAAAGCGTTTTACGGTAGTCGAGTTCTTGGCATCGAGTACTGAGTAGAGAGTAGAGTAGTAGAGTATAGAACCTAGAGTCGTGATATTTGTATTGAGTTCTGAGAATCGAGTATTTGATATCGAGCACTAGGTATCGAGTCCTTGGATGATTATTTATCATGTTCTTTGTCTAATTTTCAGCTCCGTTGAATGATTAAAAGTATATTTAAGACATATCCACTGGATATTATCCAGTCCAAATAGATACGGAAAATCATCCAATAGATAATTTTTAATATTCTTTGTTTTTCTCTGTGGACTTAGTATCCAATACTTGGTATCGAGCTCTTAGTATCGAGCACTTAGAATTGAGGTCTTATTATCAACTACGTAGTATTGAGTCTGAAGTATCAAGTACTTGGAGTCGAGTCCTGAGTATTGAGTAGTTAATATCGATTCCTGAGTATCGTGTACAAAGTATCAAATCCTAAGTATCGAGTCCTGAGTATCAAGCAATACCTACACCTGTTTTATACAATTGTTAAGTGTTTTAGAATTTTGCCCAGATGTTTGGAAAGCATAAGAGGAATCATCTTGGACCACATCAAGCATGATGAACTGAGAACGGTCCGGATCGGATGACTATTTCTTGTAGATGCCGTAAGAACGATCGGTTTTAAGTGTATTAAATCGTAGGCAAAGACGTCGTTAGCTTTGAGGCCTGTATGAAAAGCATGTAACAGCGGACATTTTGATTCCCAGAGTTAATTTAGCTTTTTCAAGCTTTTTGCTAGGCTAAACAAATGCTTCGATAGTGATTGGCCTGGTGGCTCTAGACAAGGATTCCTATCCGTTTCGGATAAGAATATTAGTATTTATGATATCTCTACCTTTTCATAATCAAAAACAAGAAAGAAAGTCGGTCAAGCCCGACTATAACATACTCTGTACCAAGAAAATTTGTCTTTTGATCATAACTCGAAAACCGTTCATCCGATCGTCTTCATTTCTTTGGCGGATCGATAAGTTATCCTAATAACTAAATATGTCCAGAAGGAACAAGCCATCTATCTTCAAAACTGTGGGAGATATGACGTTTTTTCTAAATTGCGGGGGCGGGAGGGGGCGTGGCCAAAATTGAAAATAAACTTGATCTGCCTGCAGACAAGAAGCATATGTCCCATACCTCTATCTCTTACCATCTCTGAGATCTGTGCGTTCATACGGACAGACAGACAGACGGACAGACGGACAGACGGACATGGCTATATCGACTCGGCTGTTGATGCTGATCAAGAATATATATACTTTATGGGGTCGGAGATGCTTCCTTATGGATGTTACATACTTTTGCACAAACTTATAATACTCTATGTACCTTCGGTACAGAGTATAACAAATTCACCCTAGGTCACTCCAAATACATTAGTTGCTTTGTCAGATCCGGCTCGAATTACCAATGAAAGGGGCGCAGGGCACAAAAGGGAGTAAGCACTGCTGCTGGTCAAATAGTTATTTGGAGTGGAGAAAAGTTAATTCGAGGAGTACAGAACGCGACTGTCTTTTTAAAAATCTGTATAACATTGCTGTGTAGCTACTTTACAATCTAGGGTTTATTACTTGTTTTAAGATTAGGTCTAAGACACACATCCCAATAGTGTGTGAACGTGGCTTTTGAATGCATTACATCAAAAAAAGCAACTGGTGGGAGGTCTTTAGTACCGAAATTAAGCCGAACTAACAAAATTAAAGCTAGTTTTACCTCAGAATCGTTCCATCTTTCTGTCTTTACTTAAAACTTGTCAACCCACCGCCTCTAATGTTCTTATTACATCGAAAAAGCAGTCATTTCGCAATCATTTTCATTTTGCTTACTATCTTTTGCTAATAAGTATTAAATGGTGACCCATTTTCTGCTTGATTTTCAATTACCAAATTACTGACCTCAAAAAAAAAATGATGATTATTATTATGCTTCTGCTCTAACTTCTTTGGCTGTTGAAAACTGCTTTATCAGCGGTTGCCAGTTATGCTTGGGCCAGAACAGTTAAGTCGACAACAGAACGGTCTATCAATAGAAAACTGAATGGAGAAAGAGAACTTGTTTACTTTTCGATATGCTATCAAAGCTTTGCCCCCAATGAGCAGGCGATAAGGAATTCCAATAGAAGAAAGAATACAAAGACTTGACTTTATTTTTTTGGTATTAATGACCTCATCAATGCGTGGACAGGTTGACGTGAGCCATTAATTTAGAATATTAGCATTTTGCTTATAAAGAATTTATCTGTTTCGTTTTTTGCAATATTCTTTTTTTTTGTTTTTTTTTTATTAATTTGTTGAGGCAGGCGATTGTTCTTGTTCTTGTTCACTGTCAGCAACTTTTTGTTTTGCTTAAAACTTTTGCAAACAGCAGCTGTCCATAATTTTAATTAAAAATCGCTTAAAATCCTTTTTCTTTTGGCAACAACTTGGAGAGGTGACTAAGTGTCAACACGTGCCAAATTGTTTGTGTTCAAAGTTGAGAAACTTTTTCAAGCTACAACTTGTTTTTGTGCAAACGTATCTGCAAGATACACTGGCTAGAGAGAAGTTTTTATGCGCATGCAGTTGTTTTTATCTTGCTGTTGTTGTTGTTGTTGTTTCGCTTGAAGCTCTGCCGCATTAACATAAACAAATACACAGACATATTCATAATTGGCCCACCCAGAACCAGAACGGGGGTGGGACGGACACGTAAAACATTTCAATTGTGTTCTTGTTGGGGTGGCACCTAAACCGGTTGGGGTGTCATCCCTGGCGTATGATGAATTTAACGCACGTGCATGTTACACGTCGCTGATGCTTTTGTTGTTGTTATGTTGTGTGTCTGTTTTTTTTTTTATTTGGGTTATCCTTTTGACTAGCTGTTCCACTTGAATATCTTTTTCTAAAGTTGAGCAATTTAATTGATAGGAAATTTTTGGTTGTGCTCTTTTAAAGTCGGTCGAAAAAGTATAATCTTTTCATCCAGTTGCATAGCCTAATTGCCTTACTGCACACTTGATCAGTTTTTAGCATACCTGTTAAGTTGCCATTAGAATTACTAATCAATTAAATTATTTTTGGAAAATAGTCGTAGTGAATATATAGTTGCTGGTGAAAAATGTATGATTATTTAATGATTACGATTACAAATAATCAAAAATAATGGAAAATTACCATAAATTATTAAAAATAATTGAAAATAATGGAAAATAATCGTTTTAATATTTTCCATTATTTTCCATTAATTTTCATTATTTCGACTATTTGAGACTAAGTTTTGCTCGATCGGTTTACAGCCTTCTAGTCTGAATTTTAAGGACAAGTTCAGTTTCTAGTGTTACAAAGCATTGTTTATCATATTCTCAGGCAAAGCGATACGGGTTACCAGTCTTATTTAAAAGGAAAGCCTTGAACCAGGTCGTACTAGATCGGTTTTTAGTGTGGATATTCTGGGCAAAGTCTCTATCCAAGTCTTTCATACCTTGTTTAGAGGGAATAGGTTAGAACAGGTCGTACTAGATCGGTTTTTAGTGTGGATATTCTGGGCAAAGTCTCTATCCAAGTCTTTCATACCTTGTTTAGAGGGAATAGGTTAGAACAGGTCGTACTCGATCGGTTTCCAGTCTGAATTTTAAGGATATGTTCAGCTACTAGTGTTACAGAGCAATGTTCATCGTATGCACAGGCAAACGCCATGGGTTATAGTTTTTTAAGCCGTAAATAGTCTTTTTTGAAAGCAGAGCCCTTAGCCAGAGCGTACTCGATCGGTTTTTACTGTGGATATTTAGTGCTCAGTCGGTCTCCAAGTCTTCCATACCATAACTTACCTTATTTACAAAGAAAGGGTTTGATCGGTTTCCAGTCTTGCTTTTTGAAGTGCATACTCGATCAGTTTCCAGTCTGACTTTTTATAATGCATACTAGATTGGTTTTTTGTCTGTCTAGCTTTTCTAGCAGTCGGTCTCCAAGTCTTTCCTACCAAAACTTACCGTATTAAGAGGGTAAGCGTTTGAACAGTGCGTACTCGATCGGTTTTTAGTCTCACTTCTTAGGCCAAGTTCAGTTTCTAGTCTTTCAAAGCGTGACCTATAATTTTCACAGAAAAAGCGCTCAACCGAGTGCATAGTCGATCGGTTTACAGTCTTCTTAACTGAAACTTATCCAATAAAAAGGGAACGCTCGGAACCAGGGCGAACTCGATCGGTTCTTAGACAGGGTATTTAGGGCGCAGTCGGTCTCCAAGTCTTACATACCATAACTTACCTTATTTAGAGGGATAGGGTTAGACCTGTGCCTACCCGATTGGTTTCCAGTCTGTCTAGCTTTTCTTTTCTTACAGTTTAGCAACTCAAGGATAGCGGAAATAGTGGGAGTAGTTCGGGTTTAACCATACCTACCATACATACAGGGCCATACAGTGCATAATATCAGCGATGCAGCTCTTCCTTTTGGCCCCCTATGAGTGTTTTGTGCATATTTCAATGACTTTTAAACTGTTTCTGTGTTTTTCTGTACAATAGCAAAAAATTATCATACGCACCGTTGACCCAATTTTCCAAAAAAACACCCTTGAAGCCTCACAAAGACAAGCCCCGCGACACCCCCCCGCCCTACCCAGCCCTTGTCGGCACATACCACAAATTCCAAAATAATGCTCGTACTTACTTACATACATACATACATATATTTGGCATTGCGCTTAAAAAAAAAAGGAAAGAGAAAGATAGTAAACACAAAACGAGGGGTTGCAATCCATTTTTATACGCTTTCTGCCTTTTGGGCGCGGTTTTTTGTCACTTGAATTTGGGTCAGCTCCAGCCAAATGCATTAATATGCAACTGAATATACATATATAAAACTATAAAGCAAGGACATTTTGCTAAGAGTTAGTTGCAGATTTTAATTTAAGTTGCGCTCGAGGGCCTCTCCAGACTCATTAAGAGATAAAGCCAGGCGCCGCTTTGCTCTTCAGCTAATTATGGGCAGAACTTTAGAGACCATTGTTTTCACGTTGCCACTTACTTGCCAGAATTTTACTTACAACAAAAGTGGAGTTGCGCTGCCAGAGGTTGTGCAATTCGGTTCAAGTGAGAGATGAATTGTGGCCTGTGTAATTTTATGCAGACAGTAAAACCAATTCACTTACATAATCCCCTACACCAGAAGGCATATGCTGGCCCCATTGTTTAGCTGTCATTATTAATCCAATTAGTGGCAAAGAACAGGGCAAGGCAAGGCAAGGCAATTCCCGTGCATCATCACACACATATAGTTGTAGTTTACGAAAAAACGTGCGCCCAGCAAAATTGGGTCAGGCGCCACACGAGACCGCCAAACAGAAGAGCCAACTAAGTCCAGCAGTCCATCAATAGACTCTCGACCCTGCCTCGGTCTGTCTGTAAGCGGCTTAGGCCACAACTACTTAACTGCAGGCATTGCACTATGGGAAAGAATTGAACTATTTTGTCTATTCGAAACACCAATGTAGAACAACTTGATGCGGAAAGGTCATACAAGTGAATGTCAGCAAAAATGTGTATCTTCGATTTGGCATATGTGTGCTGTTTGTGTGCAAGGTTTATGCCGTAGGCTTTGCACAAGCACTGCACACTCATGTAAAATTGAAGGTTCACATTGATATATCCCCCCTGCTATTCATTTGTAGGAGGGCAGTTACACAGCTTTCCCTATGTAACTCTAAGTCTTTGGTTTAAGTTAGCTAATTAGTTGCTGCTTTCATTGTTTCTCACTAAGTGCTGAATTCTCATCTTATAGATAGCTGCTAATTTTTAGAAAATTAAGAAAATATTCCAAATTTTGCCCATAGTGCTTAGGTGTTGCTGATGAAGACATAAGCAGCCACTTTTGCAAGTGCATTCCATTTACCAAAGCGTCCATCTGGAATCAAAAAGGTCAAGTTCATAAGCTTAGCTCAGCACTTCTTGGAGTCTGTGTTGAACAGCCAAGCTGTTTTAAGCGGTTTATAAACAAATGCCAAGCATTTTTTAATGTTCTTTAATTATATACGAATATATGCTTTCATCTCATCATTAATTTCTGTTATTGTTGCTTATTTATAGACCATTTTCGAGGTATTTAAACAAGTGTTGTTCATTTATAATGAGTTTTATTCAATTGCTCTCAGCGGCAATTGCGAGAGACATTTATGGGCTAATGCGGGAATTATACAATTTTTCTGTATTTTTTACGATTTATTTTATGGTTGTTTATCAGTTTCGTGAACGTGCTGGGATATAGAGAGCTTTTGTGGTTAGTTGAGTAATTCACTGGCTATAATTATTTCTATATATGTGTTATGGTGACTGTTTGGTGTGTTAGATAAGCCTGGTGTTGTTTCTTAGAAACCCAAGGAATTCTGTATAAGTTAATGCTTTTTATATACAGGGAGTTTCCCTCTAACAAACAATTTGCATTAAGAGATTAGCAATTCAGAGTGAGTTTTATAATAAAATTAAAATTTTTTGTGGAATCTTTCAAAGTCTTTTCATGAATTTGGCTCAGAACAAACTCAAACTTGAACGAAATTAATTATGAAAAATTTCTTTTTATTAAAAATAATTTGGAAAAATTATAATGCAAAATGAATTTAATCAACAATAGCCAAATGAAAAATATTCAAAATTAATGCAACAAATTCCATAATAATGTTAATTGAATTTGTTGCATAAAAAATGTTTAATAGTGTGTGAAGTCATTAAAATAACTTATCAAAATGAGCTAATTGATTTTCATAAATTTTTATGCAGTGCACAAATTGTTAAGCTCTCAGCATGCCAAAATTCCTGTGGTGTAGATGGTAAGACCTTTAACTTAGGGCAGTTAGATAGTGGGAACGAGTAACCTTTAAGGCATACATTTTAGTTTGGCTTTGGTTTTTATTTGTGGCATTTATAGGATTGGTTTCTTTCTTAACAATGTACTTTGGTCCACAAATCTATTTTTTTTTCGTCAAAATCATCAAAAATTCGACTGAAAAGTGAAAAAAGCTTATGTTTAGCTGTACCTTTTAAAGCAAATCATTTGTCAAACAACAACAACAACCACATGAAAGAGATGGATTAAACTCTGTTTAAGCCTCAACCCAGGATAAAGCTAAATTCACAATTTAAGTATGAATGCTTTAGAAAGAAATGCATTCGTTCTCGTAATTTTCAAAAATCTCACTCTTAAAATCGAGCTTAATTCGTTCTTAGTATGGTGCTTTTAGGCGAGGGGAGTAAGGTAAAGATACTTAAAGAGGAGAGCAAGCACATTTGAGAGAATAGCTTTGAAACCGCTCTCAATGTTTCGTTTGTTATGGGAGAAGATCTTGTTTGCGTATTTTTGCATTTATATTGCTTTGAAATTCTCAAGCAGTTATGGCGTTGCTGGTATGGAGTGATGGCTGTTGGACTGACAGTTGCCAGTCAAAGACTTGTGCTCTTTTGTGGAGTTGTGTGTTCTTCCAGCCGGCTTAAACTTGCTACATAGTTAGACAACTAATTTTCTGTGAAAAGGAAAAATCAACTGATTTGTAAGTTGAATCTGTGGAGTGCTTGAATCAAGAGTGAATGATCTTACTCTTTTATCTGACGAGCTCTTGAAACCATAACAAACATGCTTAGTTTTTGACAATCCACTTTTATTTTTTATTCAAGAATGAGAAATCTAGGATTTGCTTACGTTTAGCACTTGATTGAAGAATTTTGCTACTTGATTGGAGAATGTGTCGTACTTAGTTTAAGTGTTAAACCTCTTGGATGCAGAAAAATGGGAACAAAAATGTACCCCTGGATTCGGAATTTCTGATTTTAAACATTCTTGATCCAAGTATGAATTTCTCTATATTTTCCCTAAGAGTGGTGCTGTGTTCCTATGTCTCGGTGCTATAGAATAACAATTGGTCTGCTAGGGCATTTATTAGTTTAATTCTGAAGAAACTTTATTTGGATTGTACTTAAAAACTTTCCAGTGAAGCAGTGAAGCGTTCTTTTCATTCAAATTTAATGACAAATTCCATAAACCCCTGTTCACCCTCCTAAAAAATTTAAGTATCAGGAAGTGGCATAGAATTTATACAGTGAAAATCATCGTGTCTTCTACGTAACTCGTCTGACTCACAAATTGCACTCTTATCAATTTTATTGTATAAACTTTTATTTGGAACTTTTTTTCCCTTTCCGAATGTCACGTAAAACATGCGCAGCAAAAGTGGGTTAACTCCTGCCACAGAAGTTTTGCTCAGGTAATAGCAATTTAGCTTTTTTGGAAAAAGTTTCCACCCACTGGCAATTTATGCAAATCAAACAAAATACAACAACAACAAATAACAAAATCTCAGCAACAACTCTATCGATGATTTGACTTTGGGTGAACCCCGGCACCCAATGGCACCACCACTTGAATTAAGCCCTGAGCTTGAGGCGAGGCGAGAGCAGTTTGAGTAAATTAAAATTGACAAAAAGTCTCGTCGCAAAAGTCAGTGAAATGAAATGAAATGCTTTGTAGCCGGGCTCTTTCTACTTGCCTTGGGGAACGATAGTTTGGCCATTGCCTTGACACTCGACACCCGAGACGGCGACGACGACGACTGACTGAGTTGAGCGTTTATCAGCAGTTCAACAAATGCATAAGAGTACTTCTATGGATGGGTAGATTGGTGCCTGGGAGTGCTTCAATCAATGCCAATGCGCACACACATATGAAACGCTTGTGTGTGCAGGAATAGTTCTAGGTAGGTTCTTTTTACCAACGTTCTTACTTGCTTTTTTCTCCACTTTTCTCTACTTCTTCTCTTTTTTTTGTTATTACAAACCACAATTGTATTTCCTACAACCTATCTGAGATCTGTCAGGCGTGCGAGTGTAAAGTTAATGTCGACATGTCAGTTCTGGTTGTGGTTGACGATGTTGTTGGTCTTCTGATGATTAAGTTTATTTGTCCACTGCATTTCGATACGATTAGTCATGTGAGATGGCTTGGTTGTTCTTTAAATTGTGCGTCAGTGTTGTCTGAGCCCTATAATCAGCTTAGAACTCGAGGCAGCCCACAGAGCCAAAGGGGTTAAGTCAACAGCAAAATTGTAAAAGCCAACAAATACAACCAAAATGGAAAAAATGTGACTGACATTGATGGTTTTATGGAATTTATTTGATTGGAAATGTAAATAAGCAGGTAGCTGGGTTTTGGTTCGAGCGTTTGCGTTTGTGTTTTTTTGTGGAAAAGGGTTAAACTATATCGATTAGTTGTGAGTATTGAAAGCTAGATTGAAGGCTCTTGCAATAACTAAAAAAAAAAACAAATTTAAGAAAATAAAGCACAACTTTGAAGAAAATTAAAGTTATCAAGTTAAGTTTTTTATATAATTTCACACAAATGTGAAATATTTTTGAGAATTACTTCAAAATTACAAAGAATATAAATGACGAAAGTATTTTGGTAAACCCAAAACTAGGGCAGAATGGCAATGAGATCTCGCACCTGGCTGTCACATCTCCCTATCACTCCGGCCAAGATACTCACCCAAATGAGCTTAGCAAAAAAAGGATTAGAACTATTAAAGAAGTCACAACAGGGGGCAATGCACCATGCGCATGGCCCCACCATGACTTCTGATGTGGGAATGAGCAGAATATAACCCACAATTTACCTCTATAATGCATCATAGGATTCTGGGTGATCTTGCCCTCTGCCGAGCAGCCTATTTCGAGTATTGAGTCGAGTTTTGAATTTCGGATTCTGAGTTTCGAGCACCTAGTACCTCGAAAACTGAACACACGGACCTCTGCATCTTAGCTCACACGACTATCAAGCGCTTGCCACACACATCGACAAAATCATAGTAAAGAATGTTGCCTTAACCACTTAGCATCAAGGCACTAATCGAGCAAGTATCTTTATGAGACTCTGTTGCACTAGAACATAGAGTTTGTGGGTTCAAAATATACAATCCGTACTTAAGACAATCCGTTTCGGATTAATTCAAGCTTACTCTTACTTAAAATCAGGGATGCCAACCGGTTCTGAACCGAACCAAACAGCTTATTCCAGCTGGTGAACCGAACCACAAACCGAACCGGCTTCCTTTAAGAATTGCTGAACCGAACCCGAAACCACAAATAAAAACGGTTCGGTTCGGTTCAGCTCTCTGACGAGTTCTAAGACGGGAGTCGCTTTCCTCTAGCCAATGATACTTATTATTTTGGGAATTTGAATCGTTTCCCCAAGACAAGTTTTCTACATATCGTTCGACTCTCTACATTCTTACCTATGCCGGAACTTTTGAGGATGACCTAACGAAAATTTAAGAACGAGTAATTCTGCAAGTCTTCTGTAATTGCCCTCCGATCTCTTAATATACGTACCATCAATGTACATTCTTTCCTCTAGTGGACAATATTTGGAATTTTCTGTAATACCTTCACTTTAATTCAATGCTAACCAGGAGATTTTTAATACTTTTCTATTCTAATCTGTTTTCAAAGATCATTCCTCTAGGATCTTATAGACGAATCCTTTGAATCTGGCACAATAAATTTGCGACATTCTTCTAAGGGTTTTAAAGATATTCAAATGGATTATAGGAATTCAATTTGAAAGTATGCAAAAGTCACATGACAATAGAAATCATAATGTACCTTTGTGAACCACTGAACCGAACCGGAACCGCGGTTCAGTCAGTTCCAAAAACCGTGTAATTAACCGAACCGGCGGTTCAGAAACTGTCTGAACCACTGAACCGAACCAGTAATTATATTAGATTGGTTTGCATCCCTGCTTAAAATTGTAAACCTACTGTCAAATTATAGTTTTGATACTTGAAAATAGTTCGGCATTCCTTTTTCATTAAGCATTTTATCATAAATTAAATTGTATAAATGTTAAATACATTATTTTAGGGATGCCTGATAATACTCTGAAATTATAGCAAAGTAAACTTAGGCTTAAGCTAAGGGAAACTTAAGGTTAACTTTGTCATAATTTAGCTGAAGTCAAAGTGGGATCTTCATAGATATAGCATATGTCGGTTAGTCCAAGTTATAAGTCATAAGTTCTGGCCCTTAATATGTGTGTTGTTGTCGCTGAAGCTGATTGTTAAATAGCCGTTTATCAAAATTTCTCTTAAGAGACACTCTAGGGGCCGATTTTACATCTTCTCGATAGCTGTTATGTGTCACAATTTAGTTAGTTATTTTTAACCCAACCTTTCTTATGTTTCTTATGTTTGCTACGGTTCGGGTTCGGAACTCTCGTAAACAACTTCCAAATGTGACAAGTTCAAAGAAAAATCCTCGAAGCAAATACAATTCCTGTTAAACAGAAGCTTTGGCTATCTATTTTCTAAATCTTTAGACATTTTCCTTGTGTCGCTTAATCAAATGTACAAGTGTGTTTAACATTCGCTGCCCCGAAACGTTAACCTTTTTTTTTTGTTTTTGTCAACATTTGCGATGCTGCTGTTCCCTCCTGGCTGTCGCTGCCTCCGCTGATAAGCGAAACATTGAGGGAAAACGGAACGCAAACACAAAACACGACATTATCATAATTGCTTATGCTTCATTACATATTTGCCAGTGGAGTACATGGCGGTCATACCGAAACAACAAATCCAAGCCAACCCAACCCGGTAGTTGGAATCTTAAAGGCATTTGTCGACTCAGCACTCCAGCACTCAGCACTCCGGGCATGTTAGTTGTCGAAAACATAATCATTGAATAAACAAGCTGATAAAACAAAAGCCACATAAATAAGCGCGCAAATATTTGGGAGCAAAAGGAAAAAAAGTATGGATATGCATACAGTTGTACAGTCATTCCATATGTTCCATATGTGTGTACATAAGCCAAGTGCAGATTAAGATAAAGATCACGAACCGGCGGCTCAGACTCGGTCAGGCTAACGGTATTGTCTTGACTGAGACACAGTTACAGCACGCCCGAAAAGGGCATGGTCTTCCGTCTCTGGCATCCATCGCCATGTGTGTCCACTTTTGCATTGGTTTTTTTCCTCGTCTTTTTTATTTTTGCCCGCATTCACCGCCCCGTGACTTGGCGTTTTTATTTTCGCTCCATTTGTGGCCATAAATATTCAGTCAAGTGTCATCGTTGTGGCATGCCTAGTGGAGTTTGAAATGAAATAGAAGCAGACCAGGGGCTGGGCTGGGGGAAGGGGTCGGTGGCACAGGCAACAGGCAAAAGATGCCCAAGTATACACAGATCCATACACGTATGAGAAGGCTTAAAACGAGTTAAGTCACTTCTGTGGTCGCGACCAACCAAGTGGCCTCCTCCGAAACCCGCCCCCCGTTTGGATGCGGACTCGTGGTGAACATTTTTTTTTTGTTGTTGGTTTGTGACCGCAGCTGAGGGCCCGCAGCACAAAAAGCGCTGAAGACGCGATGCGAGTTGGAGTTATGGCGTTGGCCGAAGCATTCCAAAGTGTTTGTAATATCTTAGTTCTGTGTGCGAAAGGTTGATGAAATTATGATGGACAGCGTGGATAATGAAGGGGAATATGAATAATTATTGGGCTGGATTACACTAGGCGAGAGTGAAAGAGAGAGATTTCCAGTCATTGTTTTGAAAAATTGTGGAATAATTTTTAATTGCACAGTTTTAGAATGAACAAGAAAGAAAGTCGGTCAAGCCCGACTATAACATACTCTGTACCAAGAAAATTTGTCTTTTGATCATAACTCGAAAACCGTTCATCCGATCTTCTTCATTCCTTTGGCGGATCGATAAGTTATCCTAATAACTAAATATGTCCAGAAGGAACAAGCCATCTATCTTCAAAACTGTGGGAGATATGACGTTTTTTCTAAATTGCGGGGGCGGGAGGGGGCGTGGCCAAAATTGAAAATAAACTTGATCCCATACATGTCAAACCTCTATCTCATACCATCTCTGAGATCTGTGCGTTCATACGGACAGACAGACGGACAGACGGACATGGCTTTATCGACTCGGCTGTTGATGCTGATCAAGAATATATATACTTTATGGGGAGATGCTTCCTTCTGGATGTTACATACTTTTGCACAAACTTATAATACTCTATGTACCTACGGTACAGAGTATAAAAACTAATCATTCTTCACATTATTCCCATTTCTCATTACTACCGCCTTCTGTACTTGCTTTTGCTTTAATTTCTTCTAGTTTTCTTATTGCTTCCTCATTACTTCTTGTTTTCTGCCTACTTCCTGATTGTTTTCGTTCTTCATTGTTAATTTTCTCATATTGATCTTTCCTCCCTTGACCCTTTCATTTATTTGTTGCTTTTTTCTATTATTCAATCTTCCGTTAATCCTTTCTTTCTTCTTACTTTCACACATACTTTCTTCCTTGCTTCTTTGATTAATTTAATCTTTCTGGTTATCTTAGTTTTATTCTGTCATTCCTTCGCACATCCTTCCTTATTTTCTTCTATCCTTTCTTTATTAAATTCTGTCTTTTTTATGTACTTTATCCTTCCTTTCTTTACTTTTCAAATGATACTTTCTTTTTGTTCTTCCTTCTTTTACTCCAACCTTTTTTTTCTATCTGGCTCTCATTCTGTCCTCCCTTCATTCTTTTCTTTCTCTCTTTCTGTTATTCTTCCTTTTTTTCTTCTTTTCCTTAGTCCTTACTTCCTACAGTCTTTATCCCTCATTCTGTCCTCCCTTCATTCTTTTCTTTCTGTTATTTTTCCTTCGTTTTTTCTTTCCCTTTGTCTTTCTCCTTACTTTCTTTTTTCCTTTTCTCTTCCTTCTTTCATTTCTTTCTTCCTTGTTCTTGGTTCTAGTTCCCTTTCTCGTTTTCATCCTGTCATCGCTTTCTTCTTCGTTTATTTAAAACTTTAAGCCTTTCTCTCTTACTGTTTTCCTTAGTTCCGTGTTTTGTCCTTTGTTTTTTACAATCTACCACTGTTTCCTTTCTTTCTTCCATGTTATTTCGATTATTTTAACGTTTCTTTCTTTGTATCTCATTCTTCCTTCAATACTTCGCTCCTTATTTCCTTTCTCCAACTTCTCGTTTTGTACTTCGTTCGCCTTTTGCTTCCTTTCTACATTTTCTTTCCTGCTTACTGACATTCATCGAACCTTTCCATCGTCTTTCCTACTCTCTCCCTTTCTTTTTTTCATTCTTTTATCCTTTCATTCATTGTTTCAATCTTTACTTCCCTTTTTCGGTCATTACTTTAGTATTTCATTCCTTCTTTGTTCTTTCCATACTCCCTACCTACTTTATCTCTTCCCTTCCTTCCTCCTTTCCTACTGCATTTTTCTTTCGAGTGTTGCTACTCAACTGCCGCGGAGTGTATTTATTTAAAAGGAATTTGCATTCACAACTCAAACTTTGCTCTACCCCAGCCACAAATCAGACCGACAAATCTCGCTGCAGTCTTCTTCACACAACACATTCTCACCCAAAGAGCATGACATAAAAAAATCATGAACAAGCTACAGTATTAAAGTGCTGCCCACATGCTCCCACAGGAAGCGGCAGGATTAACTGGCCACTTGAACACGATTGACGCGCTGAGCTCCGTTCCAGTATCAGGCATAACTTATGCTCATCACACACTTCTCGGCCCGCCGCAAGCATCTCTTCCGCATATGGTGGTAGTTAATCAGCCACTGAGTAACCTACGTTGCTTTGTATCAGCCGCACTTATCAGGCTCTTAGACAGGGATAGATAAACTGGAGGAGCAACTGCCCACCTACTTAAGGTTTCACGCTCAATTTGCCTAAATGCAATTTGCATACATTTCGGACTTTGGCTTGGGACTTGGTTTGTATTTTGAAAGTGCACTTGGGTCACGTTTCTGATATTTCATTCAATCAAAACAAATTGCTGGCCAGCCGGGACAGGCCCTAAAATAAATAAAACAATATGGTCCCAAACACAGCCAGCGGCCAAATCTTTGAAACGAGCTTTTTGGCTTACGTTTGGGTTCAGCTCGTTAGGCCAAGCGACCGTAAAAAAATTAGATTAAACATCATAAAAATGTAAGTCGCAGTCAATTATGATGGCAAAGGAGTTTTCTTGCCAAATAGCCAATTCTTCTTAGCCGGGCCACTTTGCTAATTGACAATTTCAAGCTTGAAAAGCAAAAACTTTTTTCCTTCGAACCCAAAGTCTGTCATTTCGTCTAAGCCATTAAAAAATTAATTGGCTGCTTCCCCTGCCTCCTCCGAAACACGCCCCATACATCGCACTAATGCGACTTTTAGCCACGCTAAATGTTTCCCACCAGACCCAAGGAGAGAGAGAGACTTCACGAAAAAAAAGGGCTTGCCTTTTATTGTTCCAGCTCAGTCAAACAAACAAGAGACCGAAGTAGGAAAGAAATCTAAGAAAACGCTAGCAAAACTACGAGAGAAGGTTATGAATTTTCCAAAAAAATAAAGTTTTCCAGCTCTACTTGTCAAAACTTACAAAAATATCACCACCTTATTTGGAATATAAAATGTTAAACTCATCTGCAAATTGATGTATTGAAACTGTACTACAATTTGGTTCGCCTGATTGGTAAAGGTAGATCGATGTCATCTGCCTAAAGCTTCATTACTAAGCTGAACAAAAGGAAAAATTGAAACGATTAGTTCTTAAAATAAGAATAATAATAATTTTTTATAAGAATAGCTCTGGGGCTAACCAAACCAAGAGTTTGTGAACAAAACTTCTAGACTCGTGAGCGAATCAAGAATACAAACAGAACTGACTCAAATATAAAACGGGACTAGTCTAAGAGCCCATCAAGATAGCATATAGCGCATAAAGGGATTGTTTCTTAAGGGCATATCGTTATCCGTTTCAGATTAAAGAAGAAAAACATACAATTTTAGTTCCTATTTAGTATCCACGCATTATGCGTTAGTTATCTGAGCAATAGAAGAACTTAATTAAGTCTCAAAAAGATTATAAATTACATTCAGGGGAAACAAATCAAAAAAAAGTTGCCTTCGACGCAAAAGCAAATCATTCAAATGTTCCTAAAATGAGCACACTTCAACTCAACTCAGCCACCGCACAGAAAAGAGTCAATAGTCATTTACAGGTTTTTGCTTTCTCAAAAAATTTGCTCTTGAAGTGAGAGTATATACTGTGAGCAAAAAGTAAGGTGTAAGGGTCAATTTAATCTTCGCGGGTCTAACAATTCTGGCAGGTTTTTTTTTTCTTGAGTTGGCAGGACTGTTGATGACATCTGTGCCAAATTTCATGTGAATGTCATTATCAGAAATATATTTACGCTTGTGTTTTCCAAACGACCAAGAGTGCAATTTTCGATTTTTACAATGTCTGAGCAGAGAAGTGCCATCAAATTTTGTTTGCGGAATACAATTTCGGCTGCGGAAACGTTGAGGATGTTGCGGAAGGCCTTTGGTGATTCTACCATGTCACAAAAAAATGTTTATAAGGGGTACAAAGACTTCAAAGAGGGTCGAGAACGTGTGGATGACTTTGGGGCGCTCCGGACGACCATCGACGTCAACAGATGACCAACACGTCAATGAAGTGGAGGAATTAGTGCGCAAAAATCGTCGGTTGACTGTTAGAGACCTTACTGATATGATCGGAATATCAGAAGGATCTGTGAAAACCATTTTGAAAGACCATTTGGGCCTACGAAAAGTCAAATCTCGTTTGGTACCTACAGTTCTCAATTTTTTGCAAAAAAGTCATCAAAAATTCGACGCATATCGTTCCGCAACCACCGTATTCGCCTGATTTGGCTCCGTGTGACTTCTGGCTATTCCCAAAACTCAAGAGACCACTTCGGGGAACGCGTTTCGAGTCGATTGAGGAAATAAAAGCAAAATCGAAGAAAGCGCTGATGGCTATACCGGAAAGGGACTATTTGGCATGTTTCGAGGATTGGAAAAAACGTTGGCATAAGTGTATTTTATCGGGAGGGGATTACTTTAAAGGGGATGAAATTGATTTAGGAGAATAAATAACGATTTTTCATTTTTACAAACAAATTCACCTTTTTGCCCACGGTAGTAACTTATACTACAAGTAAGAAATCCCGTTCAAGCCAGTTTCTGTTAAAGATTGAGCTCATCTTGGGTCCCATGCTCTCGGTATTTTCCCTCAGTGTAGACTTATAAACTTCTGAAAACTATTCTGAATCGTGCCTAACAAGTCTAAGCAGTTTCTTAAACCAAGAATTTGTGCGTTGCTTTAGTAGGAAATTTTACTTTTAAAACCAAAAATATCTGGCTCATTGTTATTTTGGACTTAAGAATTCTTTATTTAAGTATAAGTTTCTTTTTGTCTTGGTGTACAGTAAATGACCACCAAATGCAAAAAGTCTTACAGATGCTTAAAAAATATATGAGTCTAAAGAGGAATCCAGCTAAATCTGTAGCTTATACATCATTTCATTTGTGCTAAGTGCAAGAGGTCCTGCGATAGATCTCCAGTCAAGGAGAGGTAAGGTAAAAAATAATAAAAAATGTTAATTTGTTGTTTTCTGATTCCCCAAAATTATTTATAACACTAAGCCCAAAGAAGCAGAGTGAAGTGCAATTTGAATAGGAAGATAAATCTGTAATTTCCGATATATTTTATATTTTTTGTGACAAAATGACATTTCAAAACATCAATTTGATCTTAAAATATCTGTTTAATATTTTCGAACACCCCTCGCAGCTAAGGCAAAATGATAAAACGTTTAATTTTGCTACTAGCTTCTATTTTGTTATATTTTTTTGCCATTATTTTGTTTTTGTATTGTTTCGAGCGGTTTGCCAATTGTTTCGAGCTGACCTTTTGTGACCAACTTTACTAATTGTGACGCTTTCAGGCGCTGTCTTGCTCTAACAAGTTGATGAGTAAGTGGGAGAGATGTAAACATGACGCTTAAATTGGCGCGCAATTTTTCGATTTTGTTGATATATTTTTTTTTTTACATTTTGTTTATTGTGTGTGGGCAGAGAGCACTGACGTAAGCTTTCAATTCGATGGCTTTCTATTTTAGATTAGATTAGATATGAATTGAATGTAAACTTCCGGTACTGGCGCTGACCTTCCGGTATCAGAACAATTGATGGCAAGTGATTCATTCGGCGAATGAATTCGAATTCGGATTCATAATTGATAAGTCAAAGGTTTCATTTAAGGAAATAATGAAAGAGTCAAGTGTGCTGGCTCTGTCTGGGCAGAAATTTTAATGAGTTGGAAATTTAATCTACGGAGTAAAAAATGGCAATGTAAGGGTTGCACTTTATCCGCCCTGCGGTGGGTCGTCCAGCCAGGCAGATACAATTCAATTAAGCTGCTGAAATTTTAAATTTGCGTTTAACTGAAAATATAAAGCAGGCAGGCTTATTACTCTCACCTTGAACTTGATTTCCTGGATACATAAATTTATATTTATTTTCTCACTTAGACTATGCAGTCTGTTTGCTATGTACACATGCTGTTTACTATCAGCATTTGAGTTCAAATGCGCCATTTCTGTGCAAGATAATTAATGAATATTCTTTTCCTTTTTCTTTACAGTTTCTGGTTTATCAACGTTTTGCCGGCGGAAATGTAAGTTAACTTAACCTAAATCCATTTTCGGCAAACTGTCTCAAGTTCTGAGGTTTACGTGACACTCTTGTTTCGTAATTCCTTCGTAATTCACGAGTCACATAACAATAATTAGTCGTCTTGTTGAAAAGTCGTAAAGATTTGAGAGTGTGTGCACTTATTGTCTCATTCCCTGCTTTTTTTTTTGCTCTGTTTCTAATTGTAGTTTAACTTTTTGACTTAATTTATGATGCTTGAAAGTTTTTGTTGGCAGTTTTTGTTGTGAGTTTGTTGTTAGTTCGGCGGTTTTTGCTACCTGTGGCAAGTTTTAGATTTCTGGGAATTTTAAAATTGCATATTGAATAGCAAATTCTGAAAAAAAAGATTGAGGTTACGAGCTAGTTGATTTATTGAATGATTTTGAATTAATTTTGCATTTTTCTCTAGAGAAAACGAGAAGAAAACGGCAACATTCAATGAAACTATTTTTGTATATCTCTCCATTCCCTACCCTCGAATCACATTAAACACACACACAAATAAATTATGCTTTAGCAAAATTAAACATAGTTTATCCTCTGCAAACAGCACTTTGGCATGTGGAACCAACAAAAATGATTTCAGCTTTAAATAAGGAATTTTAAATGAAAATAAATTAAAATATGCACAACATTTGTTTGGCTAAACCGCTACCCATATTGTTAAGCCAACCCAGAAGTTTGTACAATCATAAATCAACGTGTAAACCTTTAATTAATCTTGCAAAAAATAAAAACCAACAAAATAAATGAGAAGAAGGAAGCGAGCTGTACAAAGATAAATGCATTTGGTTTGATGATGTCATTAAAAAGTGTGCGAAACCAGTTAGAACAATAAAACATTCAAAAGTTCAACTCAATCATCATCATGATTATTTTTATAAAATGTTTATATCAATGCACACTTTGGGTTCCCACCGTCTGGAGGTCACAAGTTCCCCAGTATCCCCCCAGCCACTGAGCTCATCACTCCCTACAACGTGACGCTAAAAGCCTCATTTGCGTTTATTTGCAAATTATTATTGTGTGCACACACATGTTTATCAGTCGGCCGGCCAAAGTATCTGTCAGCTACATTCGTATCTGTTTGCACTTATATATTAAGATGTTGAGTAACGAAGCGCAAGTGGAAGGTGAACCAGCAGTCTGGCTTTGTTTCATCTTTTATGAAAGTCAGAACCAGGAGGGTGACACGCCAATGTGATTGCATAAATTGTATTTCACGCAACGACAATTGCATGTGTGTAATCAGCTGTAAAGTCAGCTAACTGTTGTCAAGGCGTTAGCCATATATTACCATATTTATAGGTTTAAGGCGTGAAATGTAAAAGTTCGACCTTAGCCTGACGCAGCTGGCATTGATTTAAGTGAAAATGAAATTATTGTAGGAAGATGAATGAAAGCTCTATTTTTGTTTTAAATTGTTTTACAATTGTCATCTATTAAACATCCTTGATAATCAAAAGATTGGAACTTTTTACTGTACCAATTTTGCCATATGTTTGAATAATTCAACCTATACATAATATATACCCGTCTATAGTTGTCATCTAATAAATCTTTATCATAATCAAAACTCATATGAGAATTTTGCAAAATGTTGTACTACACCGGTGCGTTTGACTTACACCATTCATCTGTCAATTATAATATTCCTCGCTTTATTGAACAGTTCTGTTCTCCTATTTGTCGCTTCCACCCATTCAGCAACAGCCTGTGTTCGAGCTTCAGCCTCACACAGCTGTCTCATCAGCTCTCTGGAATGTGATGTGTATATAGCAAATTGCTGGACTCGATTGCTCGCCTGCTCCTGCTCATTTTTGCAGATCTCAACCTGACCTGCCGATCCACTTGTTCGTCGTGATTGAGATTGTGGCACATCGGCGTTCTGCAGATTTGAACATGACCTGCAGATCCAATTGTTCATCACTCCGCGCTTGCGATTGTTTCGAAAACACAGAAAGACTCTGAGATGCCATGTATTCATCAGCTCTTCGATCCGCCGAACGCCTTATTTGTTGCATTTTTATACCCTGTTCCCATTGAAAATGGGAAAAGGGGGATCATGAAGTTGTGCGAATGTATGTAACAGGGAGAAGGAAAATTTTCCGACCCCATAAAGTATATATATTCTTGATCAGCATGAACAGCCGAGTCGATATAGCCATGTCTGTCTGTCCGTCTGTCCGTCCGTCCGTCTGTCCGTCTGTCTGTCTGTATGAACGCGTCGATCTCAGAGACTATAAGAGATAGAGCCACAAATTTTTGCACGAAGGTAGATTTATGCTGTACGCAGATCAAGTTTGTTTCAGATTTGAAAAATTCCACCCCGTCCCCCTTTTATCCCCAAAAAACCTAGACCTCCTCTATAAATCCAAGACCTAAAAAGCCGTCAGATCCACAATTTTCAAGTTAGAGCCTCGTGGTTTAGTATACATCCAGCTAGGCTCAATATCTATCTATTCTGAAAAGTACAATCAGATCGGACCAAAAACACCGGAGTTATAAGCGAAACAGTTGAGCTGATAAAAGCAGCCCCCCAGTTGTTGATCAGGACTAGAAAAGTATTGCCTACATTTAGGATGACATCTTCAAAAATTCAAAAACAAATAAATGAAAATAAATGAACAGGGTATTTTGTGGTCGGGAAACTCGACTGCAGCGCCCTTACTTGTTTTGAGCTGCGCTTGCGTATAAGTTTCTTGCACTCATCCATCTTGCTCTTTATGAGATTTGTGACCAATTCGACTTTTGCGTTTAAAACCACATTTTGAATACTTTTTTGAAACTCTTTTTGAACCATATTTTAGTCCAGTTAAAACCCGCTTTTGTAGACCTTTATGGACAACTTTTCGTAACACTTTTAACTAAGTTAAGTTAAGTCTCTTGTTGAACCAGGTTTTTGGGGGTCACTTCAACCATTTATAAACTACTCTTGCCTCACTTTTTAAATCTTATTCTGTAGCCCGATTTCGATTATTTTTAAGCCACATTTTGAATACATTTTCATACCGCTTTTTGAACTACTTTTGAAAATATTCCTAAACCTTTTTCCAAGCTATTCTCGAATCATTCTTAAGTTCATTTTTAATCTTCTTTTGCTTGATCCCATTCATACAGTAAACTTTAACCACTCTGTAATAGCTTATATCAGTCGATAAGCTACTTTGATTTACTTTTTGATCCACTTTTTGAAACATGTTTTAAAGCACATTTTAAGTCACGTCTTCCCTTCCATTTCTTAAGTCATATTCAGTTTTAAGCCACACTTTGAATAACTTTTTAAGCCACTTCTTAAGTACTTTTAAAGCTTCTTGTTGAATATATTTTTGAAGTTCACTCCAACCAATTTTGAACCACCTTTTCGAGACAGCTTAAGAACCTCACCTTAAGCAGCGGGTTGAATAACTATTTGTATTATAATTTAAATCGATTTTGAAACAATTTTTAGAAAAATTTTCAAACTACTTTTGTGTCACTTTTGAAGTTCCTTGGTGAAACTATTTGTAAAGCACTCTCAAACCATATTCAAATATTTTTGAATTGCTTCTTGAAACATATTTTGAATCATCACTTTTCGGAACACATTCAAGGCACAATATTAGAAAACTAAACCTCTTTTTTAAACCCAGTCAAAACAACTTTGAACCACTTCTATAGCTTTTCTTGGGGGAACACTTTTCAAAAGCACCTTTTCACCCCTTTTACGACAAACTTTTAAGATTTTTTCAAATTTTATTAATGAACTGAAAAAGCTCTGTGAAGTTTACTTGAAATTGTGACACAACCTCCACATTTCATTAGAGGATGAAACTAAAAAACTTGTTGTTGTTTTCAAGTTACTTTTAAATTATTAATATAAAAACCCTCTAGAAGTTCTGCCTCATATCCTAAATGAATTAGACTAATGGCTCCGTTCCCTCTATTTTGTTCACTTCCTTGTTCATTTCACACAGCAGGCGGCTTAACTTGTTCACGTGAATAATGGGCATATCATAAGAAAAGTTATGGTCTTAGTTGCCCAACTCTGGTGAACTGTGGCGCATCCACCAACCACCCCACTCCTTTAGCGTCTCTACTCTTCACTGAGCATCATCAACAACAACAACAACAACGTCGAGAGTTTATTATGCAATGCCAAAAAATTGTAGTGCCATTTGTTGTCAACGCGCGTTGAATGCAACAAAACAGCAAAGTTTTAAGACAACAATATGGCCAAGGGGAGCGGTGGAGTGGCAGGGTTGGCGGCGGCTGTTCACATTTGTGCAGCAGCCATTGTAATGAGTTTCGCCGAGTCGAATGTGGCAATATGTAAAATTAACAAGACACGAAAGGCTAAAGAAGTTTCCAAGTGACTTTTCTCAGGAGGTAACAAATTTTCAAGCAAATTGCAGGCGTCAAAAAACTCATAAGCCGCCATATGCATCAATTCCAATTCCAATTTTCATGATAATAGCTCCGTCAATTGATTGATGAACCGACCAAACTGCCAGACAAGACATTTATGTCGTCCAATTAAATCCCGAAATGACAATCAATTTTATGTTAATCAACTAATTTTTTTTTGTTGATAGACCAAAAGTGAAATCCCGTAGAGAGTTGTTGCGGTTTACCTTCTGAGTTGGACACGCCAAAATGCTCTTCCAGAGTGCGAGATGAAGTTGAGATCAATGCTCGCTCGCTTGGTCACAGCGAAAAAATAAAGAGTGAAAGTGCCAGACCAATAATATTATGATGTGTGTGTTATATGGACAGAAGGCGAGAGCCATAAAACAAATTGGTAACTTGGACACCTTTTTTTTTTTGGTGGTGGGGGAGTTTTGTTTGAAATGTTGTCTGCCTATGGCAAATTAGGTATGCGGTTTGATACCCTTGAACTGATATGTGTTTATACATGGGGCGTATTCATTAGGTCCATAACAAAAATTTTACTCGATTTCAAACGCTTTCCTTCAAAAATTACTAATACTTTGTGCATTTTGATGTATTGACTAGAAACTTTCGAGTCTCTGAAGATTGGGTATGTCATGCGGCTCAAGAGACCAAACATAATTCACAGGCTCTCCCAAAAAAATGCTTAATTTTGTGCAATTTTGATACCAAAACTTTCCGATTTTACAAAATTTTTTTAATAATCCGGCTCGAGGGACCAAAGTCAATTCAAATGCTTTCAAGAAATAAAACTACATTGTTTAACAGCTCAGCTTTGAGGTAGACCTTTACTAGTTTATCAAAATTTCGTTTTTAGATCCGGCTCGAAGGACCAAACTCAAATTTAAACGCTATTTGAAAAAATTCAAACTAAATATTACAATTTCCGTCCTAACTGATACTGATCACAAGAAATTACTGAATGCAGTCAAGTACTGTAAATGGTTCGTGGCGTACTGTTGAAAGCACAAGAACGGTAAGTGCTTTTGTAACGTTCCGTACTTCTATTTTGGTACTTCCAATTACAAAATCGTAATAATATAATATAAAATCGTAGGCATCTGGAAGGTTTCTATACCTAGTTACAAGCGAAAAGGTGGCATTTTTACTAAATTGAGAATGTAAACCTGCAGGTTAAGCCGGCGCGAGGTCATATTAGCCTATCGCATGCTTTTGCGATTTAATGATTCGTCAGTTCCGTCAAAAGTTTCTTAAGTATCAGGGCTGCAAACCGGTTTTGAGCCGAACCGGTTCGAACCCGGAATTCCAAATCTTATTTTACTGTGAACCGAACCTCTTTAAAAATAAAAGCTGAACCCGAACCTGTTCCGAATCTATAATATCGGTTCGGTTCAACAAAAATGGGGGACATCAGAAAATGTTTCCTTCTGTTTTTGCGATTCCATCTGTTATCTGGTGGGTATTGAGCAACTCAGTCTTAAAATGGGCAGCAAAGTGAATTTAAAAACAACTAAAGCTAAACTAAGCTAAAACTTAGCTAATTCCGAACTACTAACAATATCCCCATCTCTAGTAGCCTGTGATTTCAAGATCCTTGACTTCAAAGCTTTTCAATGATTCACATGTGAAACATTTTTCTACAAAAACTACGAAATGGTATTTTTACCTAAAAGTTAATTATATTTATAATATCCAATATATGAATGTGTTCCACAAATCGTTTTCGACCCAAAAACAACCAGATTTCTATACGATTTGGGTGGTTTTTAGGTCGAAAGCGATTATTAGAACACTTATGATTAAATTAACTTCTAAATTTTAGCAAAGTTTTGTAACTAAATAAATGTTTTGCTTTGTTTTATATTAATATTGAGTCCAGCATGGAAACCTTCTTCCACAAACCGTGAACCTGAAATTTTTGAACCCTAACCATTGGTAAATTTTGGTTCGAACCAGCGTTCCAGAGATCCAAAACAATGTATGGGTTTGCAGCCCTGTTAAGTATTACAATTTATATGTTTTTAAATAACCCACAGCTAAGAATAACGCTTAGAAGTCTTTTCCGAATCATACACTTTCAAGTTTTGAAGGATTGGGTTAGTTAGTGATCCGGCTCGAAGGACCAAACTTAAATTCAAAAACTTCCAGCTTAGAAGCTGTTTACGACTAGTGCATAAGGAATTGGGGCGAAGCTGTTACATTTTCTTAGCAAGTGAACCAAATCGAACCAATACATCCCATTTCCAATACTTTATTCACATAAGACCAGTGTTCATAGGAATTCTCACTTTGAAACTTGTTAAAAATGGTTCTATTCATGTGAAGTTTTACATAAAGATTTATTTTAGTGCTTTTGGGAAATCAGCCCTTACAAGTTATTTTCAAAACCAAAATATTCGAAGGACTTGTAGATTCTATCCCTAGTTTCGAACTTGTTTACCTAAGTTTACCTTTCACCGGCTTGATATTCCACTCATTTTCTTAGTTTATTATGATTTAAACTCTTACTTAACTCAAGTACAGTCGCAGCTACTTAAATAGCCTCGCTCTGCTGTTTTTATTATTATTGTTTAAATAGTTTTCTTTGGTAATTAAGCTTGTCACCCACCCACATTACAAACCACTTTTGTGTAAACTTTCTTTTGCTCAAGAAGCTTCAATTTGGTGTGTGGCCTTCTCTGTGTCACCGCAAAAGGCCAACACAATGCACTAAATAAGACCTTCAAATTGCTGAAAGCGAAACTTGGCAATTGCTGAATTGGAATTTTTGGACAACCATTGTTGTTTTGTTGTGCGGTTGTAGGTGTGAATTTAAAATGTAACAGCAAGTGGTTGTAAGTCTTTTAAGCCGCCTCTCCAGCCAGCTAGCCAGCCAGCCAGCCAGCCATCCATCAATCATTCGGCCCATAGCTAATTAGCATGCAATTCAACAAAAAACAATTGAAAGTGTTGGCCATGTTTGAAACATTTTAAATGTCATGCTCGCAGTTTTTTTTTTTAATGGGAATTATATAGACGTATTGCCAATTCAAGGGCCTTAAATAACGTGCCTGTTTTCTTGATGACTTGGCAAAGGTTGTCATTGATTTGTTTGTTTTATAAATTAGTGTTGACTTAAACTTAACATTTAGCAATAGGGCGTTAAGCTCAGCACAAGTTCGCATGCAAAAATGAAAAACCGGCTTCAAGTCGCGTGTTTCCTGCCACAACCAGTTTTTGAGATGTTTTGGGGCAAACCTGCAGGAAGCACTACTTCTCTGCTCTCTCTCCCTCTCTCTCTCTCCGTCTCGTTCTCTGCAAAACTAATTAAAGTCTCTTGTTTGGTGGCATTATCAGCCTCGCCCGAAGTGTTTTTGTGTGCAAAAACCAATCAGACCGCATTCCAATTTGATTTGGTTTGATAAGAAAAAGTTTCAATTTACAAATTTATTGTTGTTGCCATCGCCCAGCATATCGATGACAAACCTTATGCCTAATATTTATGTCGTGTCAACTGCACATGAACCAAAAAATGGAAACGAACGAAAAAAATTGAGTTGACTTGCCGTGACCTGAGCCAGAACACCACGAATTTATTTGCTCACAGAAAAAAAATATGCCAATCTATGCAAATAAGTGGAGCAAATAAATATTATTAAAGGGACGCCCCTCCCTGGATACCAAGCCGTCAAAGATTTATGCCCGTTTCATATTGTCAACGTTTAAACAATAGACTTGCCATCAGTCGACCAAGTTTTTACCATGGTAACTGTTGTTTGTGGTGAGGGATTTGTACGCATCGCAACCAAAAAAAAAAAAGAACTGCGTTGGCAGTTGATGAAGTTTATTGGAATATTTAACATGACATGTGGCCTCTCTGGGCTGGGTTCGTTTTATATGGCAGTGTTTTTAAAGTTCAGTGATTACACACTAATTATATAGGTATGGTGTTGCCGGTTCATGAGGCTACATATTGGAACTTTTTAACTTGAATTTTATTTCCTAGAATACTTTGATGGGGCTTCGAATCTCGAACTGAGATAGTATGCAAGCTAAAGAAGTCTCGATCTTTAAAAAGTCTCTGTTTGAAGAATTCCAAGATCAACGACAGCCACTTATATCGGCTCAAACGGTTCATCAACAATGGTATAGGGAACCAGCAAAGGTTTACAATGATGGAGCAATAAAGGCTCAAAAGATAAACCAAGTACCAAGACCGCCAGAAGAAAAGATCAACATACAATCCAAAAGAATAGATCGGGTCGTTCAAAGATATAAGTGTCACCCTTGCAAGTGCTCGCTTAAATATTTTCTAAAAATACTCTTTTTCCCATTTTCCGACCGATCGTTCGTATGGTAGCTATATGATATAGTCATCCGATTTGGCCAAAAATTTGTAAAATTATGTGAAAGCATGTGAAACAAGCAAATACAAAAATGCAGGCTGCTACCATTAAAAACAAAAAAGTTTTTCTAACTAAGACTGTTTTTCAGACCTATCTTTTGTATGGCAGCTATACCATATAGTTGTCCGATTTTAATAAAAACAGGTAAGATTATAAAAAAACATATAAAACCTACGATTACAAAGTTTGGAGACGTTTCCATTGAAAAGAAAAAAGTTTTTCTCACTAAAACTAGTTTTCCGACCGTTTGTTCCTATGGGAGCTATGAGATATAGTCATCCAATCCGGTCGGTTCCGACATATAAGTAGTGTGCAGCAAAAAGAAGACTCTGTGCAAAATTTCAGCTCGATAGCTTTAAAACTGAGAGACAAGTTCGCTTAGAAACAGACAGACAGACGGAGAGACGGACAATCCTCAACCGATCGGAGTCGGAAATGAATATTTCTATGCGTTGCAACTTCTGGTCAAAATTATAATACCCTTTGCAAGGGTATAACAAGGTATCTAGATGGCTATCTTGTGGTACACTAGAGGTTACAGAAGCAGGACAGAAGCTGAACTTTTTGAGTTCTTTCTTTTAGATAGGATTGGCAGATAGGATTGGCAAAAACCCGGAATTCCGACTTTTGTTTTACTGTGAACAGAACCTTGAACCGAACCTCTCTAGAAATAAAAGCTGAACCCGAACCTGTTCCACTCACACAAAATTTCGATTCGGTTCAGCAAAAATGGTAGCGACTTCACCTGTTATCTGGTTGGGTTTAAGCGACTAACTCTTAAAATGGGCAGGAAAGTGTAATAAAAACACTAGAACATAATTTATAACTACTTACCCATTATAGCACCTGTTTCTACGATTCTTGACTGCAAAGCTTTATCAATGATTCCCTAACTTAACTTTAGTAAATTATATTTTGAAAATTCCCATTAAAGTTAAGATATTTTTAGTAACTAAAAAAATGGGTTTGCTATAGTTTATTTTAGTATTGTGTCAAGCACGGGCTGAACCCAGGTTCAAACCAAAATCTTCGCCCTGAAACCTCAACCATTGATAAATTTTGGTTGAAACCAGCAAACTGGAGATCCTAAAAATTAAATGGGCTTGCAGTTTACAATAAAACTGAGAGTTTGCAAAAAGAGGAATGCGAAGCAGGAGATCTAGGCTTGGAGTTTACAAAACTATAGATTTGCTTAGGACATAATGTTCCGAGTTGATTAATCGGTAGAGATTATTGTAATCAGCAGGTATAGTGCGAGGCAGAGTTCAGAGATAAAGGGATATTGCGAGACTGACTTACCAACTTGGATGTTGAGAGATTCCGTCGCTTACAACTTTCATTCAAGTTAGCTTTATATGCCAAGGTAGGGCCAATATCCAAAAATGGATATAAAACAAGAAAGAAAGTCGGTCAAGCTCGAATTTGTCTTTTGATCATAACTCGAAAACCGTTCATCCGTTCAACAGTTATCCTAATAACTAAATATGTCCAGAAGAAACAAGCCATCTATCTTCAAAACTGTGGGAGATATGACGTTTTTTTTAAATTGCGGGGGCGGGAGGGGGCGTGGCCAAAATTGAAAATAAACTTGATCTGCCTGCAGACATAAGAAGCATATGTCCCATACATGTCAAACCTCTATCTCTTACCATCTCTGAGATCTGTGCGTTCATACGGACAGACGGACGGACAGACGGACATGGCTATATCGACTCGGCTGTTGATGCTGATCAAGAATATATATACTTTATGTGGTCGGAGATGCTTCCTTCTGGATGTTACATACTTTTGCACAAACTTATAATACTCTATGTACCTACGGTACAGAGTATAAAAATATCCATTCCAGTTAGATATTGAAATCATCCAACTTTTTCTCTGTGTAGTCGGAAATTTTGAAAACCAATGTTTACCATTCGATAAAAAGGTGTCTCTTGATACTGTTCAAGTTTTTAATGTCTTGACTTTAGCCCGCTTTCAGGTTGGCAAATAAATTTATGTTACCCACTGACAGGTGCAATTCGCTGGCAGTGGTTTGCTTTTTTTGGCTTTAAGCTCAGCCGCAGAAATGCGTTTAATAAAAACTGCAACTGTTTTGCCATAGTTGCGTAGCTGGCTAAGCCCACGATGTACAGATATCAGGAATTGGGTTAAGCAACCTGCCAGGCAGGTGTCGATGTCGGTGTCTGTTTTTGTTTTTTACTTTATTTAGACATTTTTTGCTTAATGAAAATGAAAGCAGGTCTCTCTGTAAATCAGAATACAAGTTGCCAGTCAGAGCAAGTGGGTCGTCGCGGCGTGGCATTGTGAAAGTGAAAACTGTCCAGGTAAAAAGTCTAGTACTTGGCATTACCACAGCAAATGTTTTGGCTGATGATGATGCTCGGCGGGCCCAATCAGTGGCTTGGTGGCAGTGGTCATTGTGTGCTGCCCGAGGTGCGAACGTGGGAGCGCAATTTGTTTCGAGAAAGTCTTGAAAATGGTTTTTACTTCTGTCAAAAAGGATTAGCCGTAAAACTCATTTGCATGACAAGCTGTCGGAAGCCAATCGATTCACGCAACCTGCTCTCTTGATTATACCACACACATCCGTGCATGCAAATAGGTACATACATACACATGTTTGCTTATCGAGCTGCCACAAATCACTTTTACCCGGGTTACATATCACCTGCAGCAACAGCGACAGCCACAGCCACTGCAGCATTTGGGCGTTGTCGTCCCCTGTTGGTGGTGCTTTCTACCCTAACCAGTTTTTTTCCTCCACCAATTTATTGGCAATAATCATTTTTAGTTAAACAAATTGCCTGCACAATTTCTGCGGTTCCCCTTTCGGCGAAAGCCGTCGACATAATTTTGGGTTATTTCTTATAAATATTTGCTGTTGTTGTTTTTGTTTCTGATTAAGGCGTTGTCCCAGCTAGCCTAACTCGAGCACTGTGGGCTTCACTGGAAAACTTTAATTAAAGCCAAGATTGCAGCATGGCACGATTTCGAATTCCAGCTAACAAAAAAAAAACTGGGCGTCAAAAGCAAAACGACATTGTTGAGCGTGCGCCTATCATTAAATTGGCCTGTAATAATTGTGATATTCAGATTATGCTCCAAAGTGCGTTCGGCTTGGGCGAAAGATGTGGTAAAAGTAGTTACGTAGGATGGGGGGGTAATGCAGCACTGGAAAAAACAGACCATTTCAAAGATCTTTCAAACCAAAGCATTCATAAGAGAGATGTATCCAGGTTAGCCAAGAGTTATTAGGTGATTTTAATATTAAATGGATCTTCCAAATCATCCAAAGGATATGGAAAATGGTTATTATACTCTGTACCGTAGGTACATAGAGTATTATAAGTTTGTGCAAAAGTATGTAACATCCAGAAGGAAGCATCTCCGACCCCATAAAGTATATATATTCTTGATCAGCATCAACAACCGAGTCGATATAGCCATGTCCGTCTGTCCGTCCGTCCGTCTGTCCGTCTGTCCGTCTGTCTGTCCGTATGAACGCACATATCTCAGAGATGGTAAGAGATAGAGGTTTGACATGTATGGGACATATGCTTCTTATGTCTGCAGGCAGATCAAGTGTATTTTCAATTTTGCCCACGCCCCCTCCCGCCCCCGCAATTTAGAAAAAACGTCATATCTCCCACAGTTTTGAAGATAGATGGCTTGTTCCTTCTGGACATATTTAGTTATTAGGATAACTTATCGATCCGCCAAAGAAATGAAGAAGATCGGATGAACGGTTTTCGAGTTATGATCAAAATACAAATTTTCTTGGTACAGAGTATGTTATAGTCGGGCTTGACCGACTTTCTTTCTTGTTTTTTAATATCAAAAAGAAGGAAATTATTGTTGTATACTTTTTTTCTGTGTTTCTATCTGTGGTTGCTTAGAACAAAGCATTAGTAGTAGACTATTGTTTGGTGTTTCAGAGCAGATCTACTTCGATTTCATTCTCAGGGAGGGGCAGATCTTAACCTCCCAAAAAAAAGCCTATTGCCATTTCTTGTGCTTCATATTTCAATCACAACCGCTTGAGGGTCTCGGTCACTGCAACTTATGTGACCAGATTCGTCGCCAGCTTTTAGAGTTTCATATTGCCATTTCAGTTATTGAACTTAATAATGAATCTGCTACAGTCTTTAGCAGGGATGCAAACCGGTTCTGAACCGATCCGAACCGCTTATTTCAGCTGGTGAACCGAACCGGCTTCCTTTAAGAATTGCTGAACCGAACCCGAAACCACAAATAAAAACGGTTCGGTTCGGTTCAGCGCTCTGACGAGTTTTAAGACGGGAGTCGCTTTCCTCTAGCCAATGATACTTATTATTTTGGGTGTTTAAATCGTTTCGCCAAGACAAGTTTTCTACATATCGTTCGACTCTCTACATTCTTTCCTATGCCGAAACTTTTAAGGATGACCTAACGAAAATTTAAGAACGAGTAATTCTGCAAGTCTTCTGTAATTGCCCTCCGATCTCTTAATATACGTACCATCAATGTACATTCTTTCCTCTAGTGGACAATATTTGGAATTTTCTGTAATACATTCACCTTAATCTAATCTTTTCTTGCCGTCATTCTCTGTTTTCAAAGATCATTCCTCTAGGATCTAATAGACGAATCCTTTGAATCTGGCACAATAAATTTGTGACATTCTTCTAAGGGTTTTAAAGATATTCAAATGGATTATAGGAATTCAATTTGAAAGTGTGCAAAAGTCACAATGTACCTTTGTGAACCACTGAACCGAACCGGAACCGCGGTTCAGTCAGTTCCAAAAACCGTGTAATTAACCAAACCGGCGGTTCAGAAACTGTCTGAACCACTGAACCGAACCAGTAATTATATTAGATTGGTTTGCATCCCTGGTCTTTAGATATGAATATTTCACTCATACAACTTCTGACTTCATCTAAGGATGTCTGTTCGTTCTGAGACACAAGTATGACTAGCAATTACCCTATACTCATAAGAATTACAATGCTTAGAATAACGAAAGCGCAATGCGCACATAGGCTGCGGGCATCCCTAAACTGGAATGTCAAAGTCTTCTTATGAAACAGCCAAATCAACTTCAAATCAATTTCATAAAACTTCCGACTAACCAACCACCGTTCCAAGTTGTGGCTTGAGATGCCCAGCAGTTAAGTCATTTGGTGTTCTCAACAACAGTTTAACCCGATATCGATAAATTCCACTCTCGATTCAAATTCAATGTCAAATTTTAAATTCTTTGTTTGTTTCATATTTCCAAAGACTAAACTTCACTTTGCATTCAAAACTAAAACAATTTACCATACTAATTGCCTGAGAACTTCTCCACACACACAAAATTATCGCATTTGTGGCTTAACCCAGCATTTTGGTTATGGTCATCTCTCCACTTAAGCGGCTCACACAGTCAGCAATTTGTGGGAGAAACCACTCAGCTCCGCTCCGCTCAGCTCAGCTCAACAAGTACACCCAAACCCAACTCCACAGCTACCCACGCGACCTCAAAGGGGCAAAAGTAATAAAAATAAATAAGTGTCGGCCTTTAATTCTTCCTCTTATTATTTGTTTAACAATTAAACTGTGCGACTGTGTGAGTGTGGGTCTTGGGTGAGTAACTGCTAAATAAAGGAATGACAAATTGTGAGGTTGAATGGCAGTGGAATATGCATGTAAAGATATGAACATACATATAGTATATATCGTCATGCACTGACTCTGACTCGGAGTTTGGTTGGTTTACTTTTTCAATTTGTGTGCAGCATTGCATTCACATAATTGCCACATGGAGTAGCATCAGCTCCAGGATGACTCGGCAGCTTCTTTTGATGATGATGTTGCTGGTGCTGCTGCTGGTTCTCATCCTCAGTTCCATGTGTGTGTGTGCAGCTGCTTGTTGATTTGTTTGTTTGCCTTTATGCCGTTTTGTTTGTCCATTTGGCTGCGTCTCTGTGCACAGTTGCTTTAATTATTGTCAGCCAAACTGTCGCGCCACTTGCGAGTGTGTGCGAGTGTGAGTGTCTGCTTACTTATTTTTATTTTTATCCGCTTCCGACTTTTAATTAATTTATGTGTCTTGCATTTTTCTGAGGTGCTTAACATACAGAGAAAAATTCTGGCTGAACTTTGAGAACTGTGGGAGTTGAGATGATGTGAAGTGTATTTACTTCAATGTGGCATAGTAATGCTTAATGTATCTACTTTTTATATGCACATTTTGATTACTGCAAATATACAGTTCTGTGCGGTATTGCCCGCCTCCTAGATCCCTTCAAGAAGGTTAATCTTTTAATGAACCTTAGCCTTATTTCATTCAAAACATTATATCGGGGTTTGCTCTTCCTATTGAGAAGCAAGCTCTAAAGCAGTGCTGATTCGATTCAGTTGTTCATAGAGGTTTTGCAACTAAATAATTTTAAAAGCCTAACGAACCGCGGGATTGCTTTGGTACAGTGGTTCCACCTCAATATATACAATTAGGCACTTAATTACATATCAAAATCTTAAATAAAACAAGAAAGAAAGTCGGTCAAGCCCGACTATAACATACTCTGTACCAAGAAAATTTGTCTTTTGATCATAACTCGAATACCGTTCATCCGATCTTCTTCATTTCTTTGGCGGATCGATAAGTTATCCTAATAACTAAATATGTCCAGAAGGAACAAGCCATCTATCTTCAAAACTGTGGGAGATATGACGTTTTTTCTAAATTGCGGGGGCGGGAGGGGGCGTGGCCAAAATTTAAAATAAACTTGATCTGCCTGCAGACATAAGAAGCATATGTCCCAGACATGTCAAACCTCTATCTCTTACCATCTCTGAGATCTGTGCGTTCATACGGACAGACAGACAGACAGACGGACGGACGGACAGACAGACGGACAGACGGACATGGCTATATCGACTCGGCTGTTGATGCTGATCAAGAATATATATACTTTATGGGGTCGGAGATGCTTCCTTCTGGATGTTACATACTTTTGCACAAACTTATAATACTCTATGTACCTTCGGTACAGAGTATAATTATGATATGTAATAAAAAAAGAGAGAAATAGTGAGCTGGCTTTCGATACTCTTAGCACTGTTAAAGTGGTTAAATCTATTCGATTACCTATCAGGGAGAAACCCAATGAGTTTTTTTGTATTGTGTAGATTGAGGAACTAAACCGCACCGAACGGTTCAACATTTTTGAAACAAGAAAAGTTCGTTATGAGGGTTTGACTTATCAGCACAAGTTAGCATTTCGTATTGGCTTTCATTGCTGATTCAAAAGAAGTTAAATGTGATTAATAAGACCGAAATGTTCTAAAATCAAATATTTTGGCATTAAGCATTCGAAGCCTAAGCAAAAGCTTTGTTCTTGGATCAGTTGCTATTGTAAATATTTGATTTGCGACACAATTTTTGCAAGATTGAAGATTCAAGTTAGTCTACTCATATTTCACAACTCAAAGTGGTTTCCCGCCCATCATTTGGAGGATTATTTCAACAAAAATCACCCTAACAAGTCTTTTCTTTTGATGATTAAAAAGAAATAACTCTTAAATTAGAGATTACGATTCAAAGTAGACTCGAATATGACTCATGCATATGCTCAACCCCAGATTGAGTCGTTACTGTTCCGAAAAACATGTTAAAAACGACTCATCACGAAGAGGTTACTATTTATTACAATTTTAATTAGAACAAAGACTCAAAAATGACTCGAATAGGATAAAAAAAATTACATAAAATGATGCCACAATAATTATGTACAATTATTCCAAAACTATTGTCATTCCGGCAACGCATTGTGCGGTTTGATGGTTGATTACGAATCGATGATCCAACATTTATTGTGTGCAATTATTCAACGCTCAACGCATCGTGTGGTTGAGTGAATGTCAGCTGATTGCAAATCGACTTTCGTGCTCACCAATACAAACACAATTTTCTGTTCTCTCCATTTGGCCGGCCCAGCTTACCCCCACTCTCTCTTTCCATCTCTGTCAGCGAAGCAATCCAAACCCTTTCAAAAACTCATCGCTCACCACGAATTGAGCGGAGTAAAGATGAACAGATGAATATCCAATATATAGAAGGGTTGATGGTGATCGTTTTGTGGATAGCATATGTATTCAAAGTAGAATTGCAGAATTGCTTGTGATATTTCATTTTAGAGCTAAGCTGTAATAGTCTACGAGAAAATCAAAGAGAGTTACAACTATTCTAAATTTTTCCAACAAAAAGTGCCCGAACCGGTTCAAAATATAATTTTAAGCATGTTTAACAGAATCAAATAGAATCACAATTAGATTACAAATTTTATACTAGAATCAAGTACACCTAAAACCGTACGTATTTGAATCAAGCACTGAATTCTGGACTTATTTGAGTGAACTTAATTAGGATTTATAGTTTGTTATATTTTTGAGTAATTATACTCTGTGCCGTAGGTAAATAGAGTATATTAAGTTTGTGCAAAAGTATGTAACAAGCCAGAAGGAAGCATCTCCGACCCCATAAAGTGTATATATTCTTGATCAGCATCTACAGCCGAGTCATGTCCGTCTGTCTGTCCGTATGAACGCACTGAACTTAGATATGGTAAGAGATAGAGTTTTGACATGTATGGGACATATGCTTCTTATGTCTGCAGGCAGATCAAGTTTATTTTCAATTTTGGCCACGCCCCCTCCCGCCCCCGCAATTTAGAAAAAACATCATATCTCCCACAGTTTTGAAGATAGATGGCTTGTTCCTTCTGGACATATTTAGTTATTAGGATAACTTATCGATCCGCCAAAGGAATGGTGAAGATCGGATGATCGGTTGTCGAGTTATGATCAAAAGACTGTTCGCTGCTACTGCAGCATCAAAATTTCGTTGGTACAGAGTATGTTATAGTCGGGCCTGACCGACTTTCTTTCTTGTTTTTCTTTGTCAAGTTTTAGTTTCCCGAAAATGTTTGTTCAAATCAGAAACAGAAAAAAAGTATGACCCATATGCGGGATGTTAAAATCTCAAACATAACTTGCCAATATTTGTCACACACAACAAAAGGCAACACCCAAACAACTTCAAGTTGTTATGTAAATCTTACCTAAGGGACCAACTTATCAATTTGATGAGCTTTTCACACTCCCTGACTTTTCTCAAGAATCACAGTTTACTTTGGCTTCCTTTTCCCACTTTCGGTTACTTGCCTAAAACCCTTTTGTTTAATTTTAACTTTATCTGTAGCTAGTTCAACTTCCTGGGCCAATATATTTAAGCTAAGCCAACTCCAGGTTTCACTTGTGACCACACAGCAGCAGCAGCAGCAGCAACAACTTGTACAATTCACCTAGTTTCTCCAACCTACCCTCATGGCACACTTGGCTGCACTTGAGCACAAAACCAAGTTGAAGTTGATGCTCTTTTTTTTTTTTTGTTTACGTATCACCAAGTTTACATTGTGCCCGAGTATGTCGTATATTAACCAGGCTAACGATACACGCATCTACTTGGGAGTGACTCCGACTCTGTGGTTATGCAATGGAGTAGCATCTAATTCTAATTGGCATGGCCCCAAGTGCACGGAGCAGCAATATGCTGTACATTTTGTGCTCCCCTCTTCTGCTTAGCTAGAAGTGGTAGTAGGTGCCGATGCCGGTCCCTTTTCCACAAGCTAATCAAAATGTTACAATGCAAGCGATGTGGCAGCAGCAGTAGTTTTTTTTTTTTTTTTTGCTTGTTTATTGTAGTTGCCGCAGGGCAACCCCCACACTCGGATAAGTATAGCATCGCTCATGTTGATGTTGTCATTTGGCCGCCTTTGTTGAGAGGGACACATGTGTGTGTGTGTGTGTGTGTGTTAGCCACCTTACCCAAAGCAATGCGGCCCTTTGGGCGAGGGTTTGTCCATGTTTGTATATAAAAATAAAAAAACTTTAACTTTATTTACGTGCTTGATTAGAAGTAGGGACAGGCCCGCCGCTGGGCTATCAATCTGATAAGCAGCCCCTCCAGCCCCACTGAACACCCTTTGGTTGGCCAGTCCATTGTTATGAAGGGGAAAACTTAATTGAACCGCATTTGGCACAATTTAAGGGGCTCTCCTACGGTTATACGGCTATTTACATGCGCGACACCAAATTAGTTTCACTTGTCTCCCTGGCTACAAATCCCCTGACACCGCGCCATGCATAAATTGCGCATCTGGTGACATGAAAACCCAAAACTCGGAGGAGAAGAAGAATCAGAAAAGCTCCACCAGATTACGTTCGTGCTGACGGGGTAGAGCCAAATGTCACGCCACACCAACAACAGCCCACGCGGAGTTGAAGTTAAAGTTGAAGCTGCTTTCCAACTGATTGCGAAAATCATGCCAACAGTTGGGCGAACGGGTGGCAGCTGCAACATGCGGCGGCTTCAACAAAAGCTTGTCATTTCATTTGCCATCTGCTGTCCTGATGCAGCCAAAATGCAATTTTTGTCAATGCTAAAGGGTTAGCTGGCAAACTGGCAGCAAGATTGAATTATGACTCGAGCTTGGGGGCAATTGGATGGAATTAGATGTTGGTGCAGGCAGCTGAGAAACTATAGACTAAGCAATATTCTATATAAATTTAATAAAAATGTTTAAGCAACAGAAGATGCGGATTCGACTTCAGTTTCGCTAAAGAGACTCCAGCCAAAAAGAGAGTTTAAGGAAAATATTTTCCGATAACTAGCTAGAAGATAACTTATACAGGGTTGCCCATATTCGACGGACCCATGTTTTTTTTAAAAAAATCAAGAAAAAAATAAGAATTTGGCGGTTGGCAATCTTAATCATTTAATTTGTTCCAATTAGATTTGTTTACATAAATTTTTGAATATGATATCTCTCAAATGGCCGCCTCTGGCGTTGATGGCGTATTGTGCCCTTTTTGCAGCATTTTCCATCGTTTTCGCCAACATTTCGGCCGGAATAGCGGCTATTTCTTCACGAATGTTGTCCTTGAGCTCTTCTACGGTCCTTGGCTTGTTAACGTAAACCTTTGACTTCAAATATCCCCACAAGAAGAAGTCAGGCGGCGTCAAATCGGGCGAACGCGGTGGCCAGTCCAAATCACCACTTTTCGACATCAAACGGCCCGGAAACAATTTCTTCAGAAAATCGATTGTTATGCGACTTGTGTGCGGTGGAGCGCCGTCTTGTTGAAACCAGAACTGCCTCATACGCTTTCGACGAATAATTGGCATCACAAAATTGGTCATCATGTCGCGATAACGCTCCTGGTTGATGGTAACAGCATGGCCATTTTCATTTTGGAAGAAAAACGGCCCAATGACCGTTTTCGCACTAACGCCGCACCAAACTGTGACTTTTTCGTCATGAAGAGGCACTTCTTGAATCTCCTGAGGATTTTCAGTGGCGTAAATACGGCAATTTTGCTTATTTACGGTCCCATTCAATGTGAAATGGGCTTCATCGTGTGAGTTCATGAGTTTTCACAATTGACTTGTTCTGTTGAATGTAAATTTCAACTATTTCAGAGCGCTCGCGTGGCGTGTATTGTTCCATGGTAAAAATCTGCTTGGACTGACGCTTCAAACGCGGTATGTCATTAAGCGATCTGACATCTCTGTCAAAAGTTATGGCGTTGCCAGATGGGTCCGTCGAATATGGGCAACCCTGTACTTGGATGGTTCGAAGGACACTTTAAGTAGACTTTGTAGGGCTCTACTTTATTTAAGAGAAATCAGCTCAGAAGAAAGTAAATTAAGCACACTGAAAATAAGCTTTCATATCTGAACTATAGAAGTCAGTTTTAATCGATACTTTGGGATTTGTGAATATACGATTTGACAGCCTGCTTCAAAGAAAACCCAGTCGGACACTATAGATCAGCGGTGGGCACAAATCATTCTTTTTTATCGGGGAAAAAAACATCCATGTAATGTATTCCCTTGTCTTTTTCTCTTTAATATTACCTTTTACCATTTGTATCTACAGAAGTATTTTTACTTCGGTTCTTTGGTTACCAAAAAGCTTATTTTCTTGGATCAAGGAAAACGGGACCAAAAATGCATACTAGCATACCAAGAGAACTTCGCTCATGTATCAAGAATATGCTATCTTATCAAACTTTAGACCTTAAACATTTGTGATCCAAGTATGTAATTTTTTATTTTCTCTGTGAGAATATGTACGTATTAGAGCTGTAATATAATCCGTACTTCCTGTATCTAACTATTTTTCTTTACAATAATTACGATTATTCAGATAATGAAGAACCAATTTCTAACCAACAATTTGAACTTGTAAATATAATAATTCAACGGAAATTTCTTAGTATTTTACAATTACTTGAATACTTGTGCCTGTAAGGAGGAGTAATTGTGCTTGAATAGTTGAAATATTTATGTAATGGTAGCAGAAAACTATGATTTTTGAACAATCAAGTTTGGAAACCAGTAAACAGTAGTAAATAATTGCAGTTTACAGCTACAAATACATGAATAATTCAATATTTCATGCACAATTACTCAATAATCCTTCCTTACAGGTACAATTATTTAAGTAATTGTAAAAGTAATTACATTTTGAAAAAAAGACAGGTTCTCAGTACCATTTACAAAGAAATTTTGTGCTTTAAAACCGGTTTTTGTAGTAGATTTGTTCTTAATATTACTAAACTTTGACGGAAGTGGAATTGAGCGCAAGGCTGAATGAAGTGTAATTCCTAGTTACAACTACAAACATGGAAAATGGTAGTGATAATTGAAGATTACAGCTCTTTTATGCATATATATGAGCCTATTTCATAGTAGAATCAATTTGAACTTTCAAATTTTCTGAATCGGAAAGAATCAATTTTGGCGCTGATAATCTTTCAATTCAATTCAAGTAACAGGAAATATATTGAACACAACGTCTAATGTAACCTTTCTCAACTACCAAATCAGTTAACCTTCATATTCAATTACCTTCATGGCCTCAGGCTACCGCCGACAACCACATTAATCAAGAAGCTAAACTAGATAACTTAATTAAAGCCAAAATCAATCTGCATATATTTATGAAGGGAGCGCGTTCGAAGTGGGAGGGAGGAGTACCAAAAATTTGTTGATCTAACCAGAAATAAACAACAACAAAAACCCCACAAACTTTTCAGGAGCAGCCACAATGACAACAACATCCGCTTATCGCGATAAATCAAAGCCGCGAGTGTTGTTAATTTTCCAAGAAAATCTGATTGAAGGGGGAGGCCCAAAAATGGAGCGTGTGCGTGGCCATAAAAACAAGTTGAATTTATGTTTTCACGGCAGAAATTGTCTTCAGTTTGTTGGGGCCAGCTGCTGCTGCTGCTTCCAGTCGTGTGAGTACATTCCATTTTATGCGCAAGTTGCTAATTCTAATTAAAAGCAACAGCAAAGTAAAGTTGTTTCTAGCCAAGCAGAAAATTATCAACTCTGTGGGGAGATGTGCACACCCAGATAAGAACAAGAATACAAGAGGTAGCAGCGGCAACTTCTGCTTTAACATTAAATTGTGCACATTTGCGTGGAGCGGAAATGGCCCAAGTTTGTCACATTTCAAGAAAATTATGTACCATTTTGGAACATTTTCATTCATTGAAATTCATATCAGCGAAAGCTCATTTAATTCGGCGTTTACATGGCCCCAAAAACACAGGTGTAAATTATGTTTATTAATTTATGCGTTTTTCAACGCCCCAGCCCCCGGGTGGCATTTCAATTGAATTTGCAACAAATTAGCAGGAATAATGTAAAATCCATTTTACATGCCTGCAGCTAATTCGGCTGTGTTTGTGCTAATTAAATTAAATTGAATTAAATGCATAATTAATGGCAGTTACATTTATGTTACGTGCTTGGCCCAATTATTCAGAAAAACTGAACTTAAAGTTGAGGCTTTAATGTGTGAATTTAAATATTTTATTCTCTTAACTTTGGGTCATTCATCATAAGGCTAAGCTGACTTATTATGTGAAGTTTCATAAAAGAAATTGGAAACAGTTTTATTGGTTTTTGTAAATGCAAATTTCTGAAAGAGTTATACAAGTTTCTACTTGGTGTTACACAACGTTGGCTTACAGTCGGCCAGACAAAAGTCACAAGTCAATTGACTAATTAAAAAATAAAAAAAACGAACACAATAACCTTTTGTGTCAGTCTCAAGTTAAGTTTTTGTGTATCTATGCCTACTTTTAGTGTGTAGTTTTAAGCAAAAGTTCAATAACAAATTCCTTGTATGGAAGTCAAAAACAAATTAAGCCTGTTTCTTATTAAAAATGTGTTTTTTTTTGTGTTTCTATATCATTGCAGCTAAACACATCTAACTTGCAGAAATGGTAAGTAAAGGGATGGAAGGGGCCCAAGAAATATTTCTTAATTTGTTAATTTAAGCCACAAAGTTCTTTGAGACCTTCGGCCATTTGGCGAGCGCTTAATATAAGAATGAGTAATGTTTCAAATTGTAAATGTAACCAGGACAAAGGCCCAGGGAGTTAAGTTCACACCCAGCAAAAAGCATAAAAAAGAAAAGTGGAGGGAAAATGCCATGCAATTTATATTCGGCACTTGCCGGAGCACAGAAACTGGGTCAGAGGTAGGTGAAGAGCTTCACTTGCTGTTGTTGCTGTTGATGCTGAGGGCTCACGTTGTTACGTAGCTTCAGTTTAAATTGTTTGCTTAAAAATGTATCTGCTGTGTGTTGGCTTAACAATTTACTTACCTTTTGATTGAATTTCAACATTTTAAAAGACCGTGTGAAATTTCATTTCATTGATTAAGTGAAGTTGTTGTCTTTCAGCTGGATACCAAAATGTGTTCAAAATGCCACCTAATTGCGTGCTCATTTTGGGGCAAGCCGCTAAGTCACTTGAAATGGTTAACAAATTGTGGTCTTACGAGGGTTGCCTTTTCTTGTGAGATTTAACAATGGTTGGCAATATTCTAGCGATTTTATATTGATACTTATTGATGCTAGGGTAAAGATACCATGCCAAAGAGAGGATCAACCTTTTAAGACCATTTTGATAGGTGATAACCTACTTGAGTAGCAAAGTAACCTCTATTTTTGATTAGGGCTGCATACCGTTTCGAGAGAAGAGATTCGGTTCGGTTACTTTAGAGTTCGATAATCCAACCGGCCTTATAATTTGGACTTCTCGAACCGGACCACGTCTTAAAACCCCAATTCTTCTGCAGAGATAAACTTTTAAAGTCAATTTAAAGAGCTGATAGAGTGACCATACTAAAGAAAGTTCTGAGTAAGCACTGATAGAGTGACCATACTTCAAACAGTTTTCAGTAAACTTTTTTAACATTTTGCTAGTTTTTATACCCTTGCAAAGGGTATTATAATTTGGCCCAGAAGTTTGCAACGCATGGAAATATTCATTTCCGACCCCATAAACTATATATATTCTTGATCAGGGTGACGAGCTGAGTCAATTGAGTTTTGTCCGTCCGTCTGTCTGTCTGTTTCTACGCCAACCAGTCTCTCAGTTTTGAAGCTATCGAGCTGAAAATTTGCACAGAGTCCGCTTTTTGCTGCACACTACTAATAAGTCGGAACCGACCGAATCGGAGGACTATATCTCATAGCTCCCATAGGAACTATCGGTCGAAAAACTTGTTTTAGTATGAAAAACTTTTTTCTTTTCAATGGAAACTTTGTATTCATAGGTTTTCTATGATTTTTTATAATTCTGCCAAGTTTGATGAAAATCGTACAACTATATGATATAGCTGGCAAACAAAAGATAGGTCTGAAAAACAGTCTTAGTTAGAAAAACTTTTTTGTTTTTAATGGTAGCAGCCTGCATTTTTGTATTTGCTTGTTTCACATGCTTTCACATAATTTTACAAATTTTTGGCCAAATCGGATGACTATATCATATAGCTATCATACGAATGTTTGCCCTTAATTGTGTTAATTTGGCTTTGGGTCACCCTTAAAGTAGTCAGTGCTTGAAATATACAAAGGCAGCCCTCGCATTTGATCAGTAGACATGCTACATGCCAATTCGGTGGCCCGTCAGTTCGACTTTTGCATATTTAGAAATGAGATTGCCATCCACACTCGACCTCCCCCCCCCGCCATAAATGTGCCTGATGCTGATTCTGATTCGCTTTGGCAACAAAAGCAAATCAAATCTAATGATAAGCTTCAATGTGAAGCACATGTCTTTTCCGCTTGCTCTCGCTCTCTCTCTCCATCTCCATCTCCATCTCTCTCACATTGGCATAAACAACAACAGACACATAGAATGACTAATTTAACGCGTTGCGTATACGCGCCGTATGACAGCAGCACTTGTATCCTTGCCAAGTTAACGAACCGTACTCTGGCCACAATTTCGGAAACTTTATTTTAGCTGCTGAAAAACTTTGTAACTTAACTACTTAAATCGAGTTTACACTTAGTGATAAAATTTCGGTTTTATTTCGCGTGTTTTTAATTTCACTTTAAGTCCCTCTTTTGTCTTAATAAACGGCGCCGGTTGATGAGAAATTTCTATAATTTCCGCCCGGGCGGGATCCAATTCCAATTGGAACTTTTGCAGCAGTTTGATGAGAGCAATTTTAATGACCATTTTGGCAAAATTTTGAGCTGAAATTTCAAAGTAGTTTTACTTGGACTCACATTTTGGGCATTGCTCAGATACTCACCCACACATTGTGCCCCACCCAAGCCAAAGCCCATGAAGGCTGTCTGTTTGTTCTCCTTGCACCGCTCAACGTTGTTGTCCTCCGCTTTCTGCAGACCGTGCAGAAATCGCAACGGTTTATATTTCAAAGGTTCGCTGAAATACTTTTCATCTCGTTGTATGGCCAAAAGTGGCACCATTAATATTTTGCCCTCGGCAATTGTGTACTTCGAATTGGGCAGTGAATACGTTTTGCGGCAGGTGCGTTCTATGATGGGCAATGGTGGATACTTGCGAACGGTTTCTGGGAAAAGCAGTGAAGGAGTTTTAATATTAGCCATTTTTATTAGTTGTGGCAACCTGTTAAATGGTTTCTGAAATTGGTAAGAATTTTGTGGGTGCAGGGCTTAAGGCATCAAGTCAAGTTGAGTATTGTTAAAGAGAAGGCTTTTTTATACCCTTGCAGAGGGGTATATTGAAATTGTCCAGATGTTTGCAACGCATAGCTGAGTTGATTTAGCCTTGTCCGTCTGCTGCTATGCTATCTCCTCCGTCAGTTTCAAAGCAAACGAGACCAAATTTTCCATGAAGTCTTCTGGTACAAATACACTGCACATTTGTCGAAACCGGCCGGATCGGTTGACTATAACATATAGCTGCCATAGGAACGGTCGGTCGAAAAACTAGTTCTAGTGAGAAAAACTTTTTTGTTTTCGATGCAAACGTCTCCAAACTCCGTATTTACTAGTTCTCTTTGCTTCTTCATAATTATGCCAACTTTAGTCGAAATCTGACATCTATTTAGTATAGCTGCCATAGAAAAGTAAGGTTAGAAAAATAGTCCTAGTAAGAAAAACTTTTTTGTTTTCAAAGAAAACGCCTCCAAACTTCCTATATCTTAGTTTGCTATGCTTTTCCATGATGTCACTAAGTTTGGTCGAAATCGGAAATCTGTATAGTATAGCTGTCATAGAAAAGTACAGTCAAAAAAGTGGTCTTAGTGAGAAAAACTTGTTTGTTTTTAGTATCAGGACATTTCGTTCTTCAAATTAGCTAGAAAAACGTGCTGCAAGGGTATAAAAACTTCGGAAGGGTCGAAGCTAACTTCACTATTTTTTAATCATACAATACTTGATTTTAGACTGATTTGGAATATATTCAGTACAATTCCAATTGTTATACCCTTGCAAAGGGTATTATAATTTTGCCCAGAAGTTTGCAACGCATAGAAATATTCATTTCCGACCCCATAAACTATATATATTCTTGATCAGGGTGACGAGCTGAGTCGATTGAGCTTTGTCCGTCCGTCTGTCTGTTTCTAGGCGAACAAGTCTCTCAGTTTTAAAGGTATCGAGCTGAAATTTTGCACAGAGCCTTATTTTTGCTGCACATTATTAATTTGACGGAACCGACCGGATCGGATGACTATATCTCATAGCTCCCATAGGAACAATCGGTCGGAGAACTAGTTTTAGTATGAAAAACTTTTTTCTTTTGAATGGAAACGACTCCAAACTTTGTAATGGTAGGTTTTATATGTTTTTTTATAATTCTACCAAGTTTTATCAAAATCGGACAACTATATGGTATAGCTGCCATACAAAAGATAGGTCTGAAAAACAGTCTTAAATGGGAAAAAGAGTAATTTTTGAAAATATTTAAGCGAGCACTTGCAAGGGTATAAAAACTTCGGCACAGACGAAGTTAGCTTGGCTTTCTCGTTTTTGGTTGTAATAGTCTTATACTATATCTATACTATATCTTAATAAACACAAAACATTCTTTCTTTAAGTCCAGCAGTTACTTACGTCAAGATAATAAGAGTACTTCAAACAAGTACAAAATGTTAACGGTTTGAGCCCATAAAATTCTAAAGCTATGCCCGATTTGATCTAAGACAAGGTCTCTATATTAAAACAAAGAAGGCTAGAAGGCAAAGAAAAAGTTAGAATTACTTTACTTAGAATCAGTTGGAAGTTATAAGAACAGGTAATTCGTACTTTCCACTGCACACTTTTTGGAGCTACCATTATAAGCCTATTTGTACTCAATCTAGCATATTTTGTGCTCGATATCAGATCTCGGAGTAAAATAGATACAAAAAAATATCCATTGGATGATTTCCCGTATCCATTTGGACTGGATAAGTCTTTTATATCTTTTTAATCATCTCCGTTTGATAAATATTCCGCCTGAGAAGCTCCAAATAAGCAAAAACTGTTGGATTTCCCATGGAATTCAAAGATAAGATTATAAACAACCTTTGCTGTTCGGTTCGGGTTTTTGAGAACCAGAACCGAAACTTTACCCGAACCGGACATAGAGAAACCCGTTTTGCTGGAGCTTGATCAACCGTTTACCCGTACCAAGTCCTAACATAGAATTAATAAACCAAGCTTGGCACTAAAACATTAGCTTCCATGAGTAAGTAGACCGGTTCGTGCTCCGAACCTTTAACTTTCCAATGGGCTGAGTACTGTAGCCTTATATAGAGATGCAATTCTTTTCAATAAATCCATATAAAAGCAGAACTTAAGGCGGAACCCTCAAAGAAAACAAGAAAGAAAGTCGGTCTAGCCCGACTATAACATACTCTGTACCAAGAAAATTTGTCTTTTGATCATAACTCGAAAACCGTTCATCCGATCTTCTTTATTTCGTTGGCAAATCGATAAGTTATCCTAATAACTAAATATGTCCAAAAAGAACAAGCCATCTATCTTCAAAACTGTGGGAGATATGACGTTTTTTCTAAATTGCGGGGGCGGGAGAGGGCGTGGCCAAAATTGAAAATAAACTTGATCTGCCTGCAGACATAAGAAGCATATGTCCCATACACGTCAAACCTCTATCTCTTACCATCTCTGAGTTCTGTGCGTTCATACGGACAGACAGACGGACAGACGGGCATGGCTATATCGACTCGGCTGTTGATGTTGATGAAGAATATATATACTTTATGATATCGGAGATGCTTCCTTCTGCCTGTTACATACATTTGCACGACTTTAGTATACCCTTTTTACTCTACGAGTAACGGGTATAAAAACAAGCTCTTATTCTTGTACTTCTTTGGCATGACATCTAAGATCTGCCAATCATTTCCATTCTACCGTGCGAGGTGGCTGCGCCCTGCAGTTCTACGACTTGATTTTATTATAGGAATCCCCTCTAGTTCCTTGAGATATCAGCTAGAACCCAAGCCCGACAGTCTTAATACCTTAACACCATCCCTTTGGATTGGAGTTCTGTATACGCTCGAAAGTACGTACTCACCTTTTAGGCACATATCCATATACTTTAAGCCCTCAAGTTCGTCATATATAAGCTGACCATTATCATTGTGGCCCAATTCCTTGATCTCTGCCTGTAGTTTCTCCACAATTAAAGGCTCTTGTAAGATTTCGAACAGCGTCAACGTGGTGGTAGAAGCTATGGTATCCAAGGACATTTTCAACAGATCTTCCGCAATTTTGGACAAGCGTTTGATGGACAGTAGCTTCTCTTGTTCTAATACAAAATTTGGTGTCAAGTAAAAGATTATTTTTCAGGAAATTAGAAACTTACCTGGGGCCTGTTCCAGATGCCACTTTTCGCCGTAGAGCTCATCGCCATTCCGAAATTTGAGCAGTAATTGGAGTATGTCCTTGCGTATGAGACCGTTCTCCTCGCGATGCTCCACATTTTGTTTGATCAGATCGCGCAGGCGATAGGTGAAGGAGGATTTCTGTGGCAGGCGACTCAAGGTGCTGCGAATCAAAGTCCAGTTTAGTTTATAGAAACAAAAGTGTAGTCTGCTAACTTACAAGGACTGCCAACCGCTGTAGCCCGTATTGTGTCTCACATAAGCGCTGAGCAGATGCTCTGGTTGCTCAAAGTTGTTCACATCCAGTCCATAGACCAGATTACCTATAATATTGATGGCATACCTAAGAGGCCAAGTAAAAGTTAGCTCATCTCTCTTTCTAAGCTTGAGGTTATCTACTATCAGCTCACTCACACTCTCAGCAACTGCTGCAGATCCACTTCCACCACACCTTGACTCTGCTCTTGCTCACTTTGCTCCAGCAAATGACCCACCATGTGATCTGCCACACGTTGAGCCCTGCCAAACATCTCGGACAAACGCTTCCCACTAAATATGGGTGACAGTTTCTCCAACAGATTGAAGCGTCTATAGCCCTTGACATAATCCCATTTCAGTTCATTGAAATGTCCATTCGATTGTGTCAACACCGTCTGAGCCAATTCCACATTTCGGATGAGCAGCACCGGCCTGAAGAAACAATAGATGCCCAGCAAACGTTCGCGTCCCAAGTGATAGGCCTCACAGATGGCCTCCACATGTTGGAATTCCCGCCGATAGGCCTGATGTAGGAAAGACCAGCAGACACCCGCGCGTTCCGTTGGGAAGCCCTTGCGATGCCAATAACTGTAGATGTGACGCACGAACAGGAAGACCAGCGAGTAGAGCAGAATGGGCAACAGCAGCCACATGTTGAGGCTGGGACGGGCGCTTCTAGACTGACTCTCCGGGCCAGGGAATGCAGATAATTATGAGGACCGGCCTAAAGATGAGCAACGAAATCGAAAGTCGCGCTCGGAACGGAACGGAACGGCTCTCGTCTGGCAACTGACAGTGCAACTGAATGCTGTCTGACCAAAAATACACACACCACACCACACCACACCACACCAAAGTCAAAGCCGGCAAATGCCGGGCATGCTATCGCATCCAGTTATCTCCGCGGACGCGCTTCTTCCCCTCGTGGCTGATAATGAGACCTGACTGCCTGCTCTGCTCTGCTCTGCCTGCCCGTCTGTCTCGTTCCCTGCTTTTGTTTCAATTTTGAGCTGTGTCCTGATAGTAATTTATACAGCAGTAGCTGTACCATGTCATTATCAATGTCTGGACAAGTTTTTTTGTTCACACGGAGCGGGCGAAGGAGAGACGCGGAGAGGAAAGAGAATTGCTTTGGAAGTGCTTGATAAGGTTGAAGGCAAGTACATGAAATATCATGGGTCAGCATGTAATACCTATTAATGACCACGCGCTATGAAGCTGGTGAGGAACCTACTCAACTTGTACACTGAGGAAAACACCACAAAAACGAATTTGTTTCAATTATTTAAAGTACCATTGTAAGTCCAAGTTTTTGAGTTCAATCTTGAGAACAAGCCAGGTAGCCCATAAGCCTTGAGTGGCTTTTTAGTAAGACTTAAGTAAACCCCATTGTTGGTGTATTTATGGAACCTTTGAAGATATTTAAGCTAGGAATCCCCAGCAAAGTACGTTCGACACACATACTCCGTCAAAATAGGAAAGAACCTCTCCGAGCCATTTGTAACCAAAAGAGGTTTTAGGCAGGGTGACACCTTATCGTGTGACTTCTTTAATCTGCTGATGGAGTATACTATATACTGCGCCAGTGCCCAAATGCTAACACATCGGGCACCATCTTTTTATACTCTGTACCATAGGTACATAGAGTATTATAAGTTTGTGCAAAAGTATGTAACATCCAGAAGGAAGCATCTCCGACCCCATAAAGTATATATATTCTTGATCAGCATCAACAGCCGAGTCGATATAGCCATGTCCGTCTGTCTGTCCGTATGAACGCACAGATCTCAGAGATGGTAAGAGATAGAGGTTTGACGTGTATAGGACATATGCTTCTTATGTCTGCAGGCAGATCAAGTTTATTTTCAATTTTGGCCACGCCCCCTCCCGCCCCCGCAATTTAGAAAAAACGTCATATCTCCCACAGTTTTGAAGATAGATGGCTTGTTCCTTCTGGACATATTTAGTTATTAGGATAACTTATCGATCCGCCAAAGAAATGAAGAAGATCGGATGAACGGTTTTCGAGTTATGATCAAAAGACAAATTTTCTTGGTACAGAGTATGTTATAGTCGGGCTTGACCGACTTTCTTTCTTGTTCAAAATGGGCACATTCAGCAGATAGTTCCGATTACAACTACTTTTTTCATATTTTCCATTTTAACCAAAGAAAAAGTTGTAAATATATATATATTTTTATCATTTATTGACATTTTTGGGAGCATTCAACATTGATCTGTGAACTCTACCTTGATAGCTCTAAAATAATTGTTACCAATGTTTGGGGACGCACTTACACATAAAGGCGTCTGCTTGTTTCTGCGCTACCTTTCCATTTTTGCGAGCATGCTGTTTTGGAATTCCCAAACAGTTAAGGCATCGCAGGCATGGAGACACGTATGTTGTACTAACAGTCTAAAGGTCCAGATCACTGAAGATAAAGTGGGGCGGTTTCTCTTGAAACAGCTGTACAAGCTACCAGCCTTCTTTTGTGGTGTGGTGTGTCTCTGTTTCATGCGAATATATAACATGACCGACTTAAGCTGCAGGTTTACTTAGCATAAAAGTCATAAAAACAGTCGCATATGTTACCAAATAGTTTTACGATCTTCCTTCAGCACAGATATTACAAAATTAACAAAATGGATTGGTGATTTGTTCACTGTTTTAGTCACTGCTTTGGTCACAGTTTTAGTAGCTTTTCTAGTCACTGTTTGGTAACTGTCTTAGTCACTGTTTTTGTGACTGTTGTAGTGTTTTTGTCACTGTTGTAGTCACTGTCGTAAAAACTGTTTAAGTCACTGTTTTAGTAACTGTTTGGACACTGCTTGGGCACAGTTTTGGTTACTTTTTAGTCACTTGTTTAATCAGTGCATTAATTAAGTTTAAGTCACTGTTTTACTCACTGCTTTAGTCACTGTTTTATTCACTGCTTTATTCACAGTTTTAATCACAGTTTGGTCACTGTTTTGGCTAGCATTTTAGTCCCTGTTTTACTCACTGTTTTAGTCACTGCTTTAGTCACAGTTTTAGTAACAGTTTTATTCGCGGTTTGGTCACGGTTAAGTCACTATTATGGTTAATTTTTTGGTCACTCTTTTACTCACTGTTTGGTCACTGGTTTAGTAACTGTTTGGACACTGCTTGGGCACTGCTTGGGCACTGTTTTGGTTACTTTTTTAGTCACTCTTAATCAGTGCATTAATTAAGTTTAAGTCACTGTTTTACTCACTGCTTTAGTCACTGTTTTATTCACTGCTTTATTCACAGTTTAAATCACAGTTTGGTCACTGTTTTGGTTAGCGTTTTAGTCCCTGATTTACTCACTGTTTTAGTCACTGCTTTAGTCACTGTTTTAGTAAAAGTTTTATTCGCGGTTTGGTCACTGTTTAGTCACTATTATGGTTAATTTTTTGGTCACTATTTTACTCACTGTTTGGTCACTGGTTTAGTAACTGTTTGGACACTGTTTGGACACTGCTTGGGCACTGTTTTGGTTACTTTTTTAGTCACTTGTTTAATCAGTGCATTAATTAAGTTTAAGTCACTGTTTTACTCACTGCTTTAGTCACTGTTTTATTCACTGCTTTATTCACAGTTTAAATCACAGTTTGGTCACTGTTTTGGTTAGCGTTTTAGTCCCTGATTTACTCACTGTTTTAGTCACTGCTTTAGTCACTGTTTTAGTAACAGTTTTAGTCGCGGTTTGGTCACTGTTTAGTCACTATTATGGTTAATTTTTTGGTCACTCTTTTACTCACTGTTTGGTCACTGGTTTAGTAACTGTTTGGACACTGCTTGGACACTGCTTGGGCACTGTTTTGGTTACTGTTTTACTCACTGCTTTAGTCACTGTTTTATTCACTGCTTTATTCACAGTTTAAATCACAGTTTGGTCACTGTTTTGGTTAGCGTTTTAGTCCCTGATTTACTCACTGTTTTAGTCACTGCTTTAGTCACTGTTTTAGTAACAGTTTTAGTCGCGGTTTGGTCACTGTTTAGTCACTATTATGGTTAATTTTTTGGTCACTCTTTTACTCACTTTTTGGTCACTGTTTCAGTAACTGTTTAAGTCACTGTTTGGTCAGTGTTTTAGTTCCTGATTTACTCACAGTCTTAGTCACTGTTTCGGTCACTGTTTCGTCACTATTTTTGTCACTGTTTGGTCCCTAATTTACATACCAACTTGGTCACTGTTTTGGTCTCGCTGAGGTCCTCCAGTTGCATTCCTAAATCAGAAGAAAATCGATTTGTAAAAGACTCCAATTATTTTGAAGTGTGGCGCCCTGCGAACAGTGTGAAGTGCACAGGGTCCAGATAAAAATTTTGTAATACTTTTATTATAACTTTTCTCAAATACTTTTGGCGGCCTGCATCTGGAAACTGTCAAGTCACTGCGATTACGTGGCACAAATAAAGGATGCCCCGGTAGAAGCATCTTCGCATCAATTTTTGGCCTGCTTCAGCACAATTCCTGCAATGACTTTGTTAGTTTCCTGCTTAACCGGCGACTTGCGGCGTCTGATGAGCCATAGCAACAAGCTGCTCGTCCTCCAGTCATGACTTGGCATAAAGCGGCTGCCAACTCAATTGGAATATGCCCAGAGACCATAACAACTGCAATTTGAAATTCAAAATTGTTTTTGGCAAGCATTTCAAATGCGGCGACAGCTGGCAACAGTCAATAGTTTGTGCACACCCAATCCACTTGCATTGGGTGAACTGGCTGGCAACCTACTCGCTCCCTAACCCCATTCCAGAAGTGATTGCACTTGTTGAGGCAAAATGTATCACATAACTTTTTCATGTGCGCTGCTCCATATATGAAGTCGTGTGTAGATATATATTTAAGTCAGATTCCCACAGGCGGCTACAATTATGTGCAAGAGCAACAAGTGGCTTTCAAAAGGTTACCCAGGCAAACGGGCCTCTCCTTCAGTGTGGAAAATTGCCTCCGGTTGGCGTGTCGACGGCAGAAACATAAAAAAAAGAGCAAACAAAACAAAAAAAAACTATTTCAATGCATTTTTAGCATTTTTTGTGTATTTTTTCGTCGTTACCTTTTTACACAATTTGCATTTCTGAGCTTTGGGCATGCAAGGGGCGTGATTAACAACTTCCTTTTTGTTTTTTTTTGGTCTCAAACAGTTGAAATTGACACTTTTCAACTGGGGAGCTCGTTTTCAGTTGGTTAAACGATAATTGGCCGTCAATAAGCCGACAAGGTGCATAATGCGAAATTGCGGGTTATTATTTTGAGTTCGGTTCGGTTCGCACCCTGAATTGGAGGGGAAGCGAATTCAGACTTACTTTGTAGAACTACAGTCGAACATTTCTCCTCTTTTTCAGTAATTTTGGTCAGTTTAAAGCTTACATTTAATTTAATTTTATCTCCCAGCAGTTTTTTGCGTTTATCAAAGATTGGTAGAAACTGTCACAAATTTATATTTCCTCTTCTTTTTATACCCGTTACTCCTAGAGTAAAAAGGGTATACTAAAGTCGTGCAAATGTATGTAACAGGCAGAAGGAAGCATCTCCGATATCATAAAGTATATATATTCTTCATCAGCATCAACAGCCGAGTCGATATAGCCATGTCCGTCTGTCCGTCTGTCCGTCCGTCCGTCCGTCCGTCCGTCCGTCCGTCCGTCCGTCCGTCCGTCCGTCTGTATGAACACCTAGATCTCAGAGACTAGAAGAGCTAGAGCAACCAAATTTTATACGTAAGCTAGTATTGTCTGTAGGCAGATCAAGTTTGCTTCAAATTTTGGCCACGCCCCCTCCCGCCCCCGCAATAAAAAATATTGAATAACTCCCACAATTTTTAAGATATCGTGCTCAGATTTTGCAGTGTAGTTTATGTGGCCAATATCTACAATCTCACAAATTTTCAAAAGGATCGGATAATAAATGGCCGAGTTAAAAAAATGTTGCATACTTATCCGAGCTGAGCTGAGTAACGGGTATTTCGAAGTCGGGCAGGGCCGACTTTAACTTACGCTCTCGTTTTTTGCTGCATTTGACAAATGTTTGAAATTGACAATCAAAAAGCAATAAGAAAACCAAATGAAATGCTGTCAGAAAATATGTTTTTGTTGATTTCGAACAGCAAAAGTGGAGAGAGAGGGAAATGTGGAGCTTGATGGTACAATTCATGGTGCATGGGGCAGGTCAGTGAATTCGTCGAGCCAAACAAACGGAACAGCCACAATTGTGAGTAGGGATTGGTCAATGACGAACTAGGCCTTTATGTTAATTTCTGTATTTTTTTGTTGTATTTTCTTTTCATAATGAAAACTCACTCAAGTGCAGCGCGCGGGGGGGCTTAAAAAGAAAACGTGCTGTGATTTAATTTTTTGTGACGGACGGTAAAAACAGCCAAAAGGGGAAAATTCAATTAAAATGCACACAAAGCTCGTCTCGGCTCGCAACAGAAAATTGGGTTGTGCTGCTCACGTAGGTGTATCAAAAATAACTTAAACTTTAATTGAATTTGCATGTGGAAATTTAAGAGCATTAAATGTTGACACTTTGCCCTCTCTGCATTTCAAATTTCACAACGCGCACTTGTCGCTGCCACAAAAATGTATCCCAGCCCAGCCCTGCCCCAAAAATTTCGCATAAACATGCAAATTTCTCACTCACACACAAGAATATTTCCCATTGCATCCGTCGTTGTTCCAATGAGTAATTTGCATGTAAATATCGTTTTAGCTTCGCTTCCCACTTTCGTTCATGAACTTCATCATATTCTGGCGCACAAAGCGGCGCATTGTTTGAATCTGGAGACGAAAGCTGACTAATATTTACTTGCTGTTTTTTTTTATCAAGCAGTCAGAGAGCAAAACTTTCCGTTCCCTTAACATTTGTATGGTGATTTATAATTCAAAATATTGTTTGCTTGACGTAAGATTTCTGGGAACAAATCATTGAGCAAGTAATTAAATTTTCGTATGTGAGAAATTGCACAGAATGTGGAAATAAATGTGTCTAAAAAGCATGTAAAGTAGGTTCAGTCATGGTTGGTATGTGCTTATGTCAGAATGTATTGAATCAATAGATTGGAAGTCGCATATGGCTCAGAATTATAACCTAATAAAACTACTCCCGGATATTGAAACGAGTTATCCTAGAAATCTCTTCCGATTTGTCTCAAATCTCTCGTGTTTTGGGCAGAGATTT